>AP028427.1:17763758-17990187 GCA_036509395.1 Antheraea yamamai | reverse complement strand
TCACAACCAATCTATCGGCGATACCTTTTGTAATTTAAATAAAATACTCGAATATGTTTCAGAAGCTAATTCTTTTATTCCCTGTTATATGTCACATTTTTTTTAACATTCTTATTACTATAGCAACCTAATGTGCCAGCTCGTGGTAACAACAAAACGATTATACATACCGCCCACCAAGAACAATCAATGTTCTTTATTATTCCGCCCACCGTAACATTAGATAGCCATTTAAAAAATAAATACACAGCGAAACCCTTAGCTAAAACTACATTATAAACTAATCTTTTATAATTTAATCCGTAGACTTTTCTGAGTATTACTCTTAATCGGTCCTTTAAGAAATCCGTTTTTGATATTTGAAATTACTACACCGTTACACAACACCGTTAAACAAGTTACACGCGAACTTATACTATACAAACCCGGAAAAGCTCTATTACTCTACTAATTAACCACGTGAATGTAGGAAGACCATCTTCTCTTACTACCCCAATGTTTCACTCTCTCAATCTATACCTGTGGTAAATTTTGATAAAATATTCCTATGACCAATGGCACCATAAACTCTGCAACATCTAATGTATATATTGCCATCTTCTCAAGAGTCCAAAATAAATCAATTCACAAATTTGAACTGAACAAGTCACCGATGGTTCGACGGTAAGGAAATAAGAACCCGAGGTCAGTATCAGCATGTGATTAGCATCACCAGTATTACCATCAACTACAGACTAATATCTGGAGTTGCAATATGTTTCCGCCTGTGCCAAAACCAATGATATTTTCGGTAACGTAACCTGATGATCTGTTTAAATTTCAACATCCACTCTTCACTATTGCTCAACCATTTGAGTAATTCAAAATTTTCTTTAGCTATTAATTCGTTAATTTCCTGGTATAATTGTACCTATAGTCTGACATTATTTTAATAGGTAATCCGTATAGTCATTTGTCATTCTCTTTCAAAACCTAAAAAACAGTATGCATTTTCATCTATTGCCAATTACTGGAAAGCCGTGACTACTAAGTACCGGACACATTCCCAAACGAGACTTCCAATAATGTATAAGTTTTATTTCAGAATTCGTGTCTTTTCTCCAAAGAATCCTTTAATAATACTCCTCCGATTCATGAGTTGGCGATACATCTTCGTAATAACTTTCCTCATAAAAATCACCACCGCTTCACAAGGTGACTATATTAAATATTTGCAGGATGTGTCGGATACTATTCTCAGCTTAGTTGTATTCTTGTTTTCGCTCAGGACGGCATGATGAGGTAAGTAGATGGTCTTAGGACTCTTTCTTTCATTATCAGGACCTAACTCCATGTGGTTGAGAAACAGGTACTCGTTCATATCATCAGTATATGTTTCTTTTGAAGCCTTCCTCTTATTTCACCTATGTTCCAGCGAATAATACCGTTTCTCTGCGATTGCTTGTGAGTTATCTACTTTAGGTTCATCCGTTCGAAAAGGCAGTTTTAGTACGTATCGTCCTTCATCTCGATATGTTGATCTGGCAAAGATGTGCTCACGTTCTATTTCTTCTTCTTTCAGAACTTTATATCTCGGTAACTCTGCTTCTGACTCAAGCTCACCACATTTTTTCAGAAGTTCGGTATCATCCGTGTGACAATGCAATGCCTTTGTGACAATGCAATGCCTTTACCACAGAAGATTTGTTTTTGGTTTTAATCTCTCCAAATAAACCCCAACCTAGAGCCGAAGCTTGTGCAACTGGTGCCCCAAATGGACCCCTTTTCACACCAGACTGAATTATTTTGCCATACACACCGGCTCCTAAGAGTAAATCTATTTTATCTGGAGTTCTATACCCAGGGTCTGCAAGAGTCAACGTTTTAATCTCTGGCCATTCCATGTAATCGATCTTATGCGCTAGCAAGAGCGTAGTAATTGTCTTCAACACATACGCTTCAATTTTAACTGTGAAGCTTGGATCGACTCGTGATTCTATATCTATTACGACCATCGCCTTACATGTCGACGCCTGCTCACCTAAACCTGAGATCGGTCCTTTTACAGGATTTTTTCTCAACCCTAACAATTGAACACTTGCCTCTGTTATGAAGCAAGATTGTGACCCTTGATCCAACAATGCGCGTACCGGATAACTTCCTCTTTTTGATTTAGCCATGACCAATGCAGTAGCTAACAATTGATGACTATATACCTCTTCAGTCGAAAGACATGAAACTACTGTATCTTTGGTGTCTGCGTCTATATCTTCAATAGAAGTTTTATCTTCATCATTCGTTGCATTGCGATTATCAACAGTAATACTTGTCGCATTGCCCTGTGGGTGTAAGAGAGAATGATGTTTTCTTCCACAAACCGTGCATCGCCCTTTATACCGACAATATTTAGCCACGTGACCTTTTCTCAAGCAAATAAAACATAGACCGTTAGTTCCTACAAATTTACGGCGAGCATCAACGGTTTCCTTGGCAAACCCTTTACAAAAACCAAGCCTATGTTCCTTTGAGCAAAACTCACAATTTATATTTGTTACATGTAACGTTCTTTTTACAGAATCCTGATAAGTATGATCTCGTTTAGTAATGGATGCAGATTCCAGGAATTCAATGGCCCGGTAACGATTAGTTATAAACTCCTCAAACTGTTTATATGACGGAAGTTCATCTAATGAGCTACCTTGATTAATATTAAATTCCCATTGTCTTCTAGATTCTGGGTCCAGCTTCAGCGTTAATATGTGTATGACCATAACATCCCAACCCTTTATGTCTACATCAAGATTAGATAACGCATGTAAACAATCATTTGTGGTATCTATTAACGCTTTTAAGCTACTAGCAGACTCATTTAAAATGTTCTTTTGACCCAGCAACCTTTGTAAAATGTTATGACATACATATCGCTTATTATTATATCGTTCCTCCAATATATTCCAACATCTATTATAATTAGCATCTACGATCGGTATGTACCTAAGTAATTGCTCAGGTTCTCCCGTTACATAACCCTTTAGGTAATGCAGTTTCTGAACATCCACCAGACTATCATTAGTATGCACTAGTGATAGAAATAAGTCCCGAAACGTAGACCACTCAGAATACTCACCCGAAAATGTCGGAATATTTATTTTAGGTAATTTAACTTGAGAAGACTTAACAGTCGACACAGTTTGGTGGTCACTGCTGAATTTCTCCAAAACCTGTTTTAATTCACACTTATAATCAATGTATATTTCTTCACTAGTACTGTATAAATCATCTGTCACATAACTTGTATCTTTTAGCTCCCGTGGACTGTAATTACGCATAATCTCCTTATGACCTGATAAAAATTCTAACCATAATTGTTCCAAAGAATCCAAACGTGCATCAGTGTAACTTTTTACCGCTAACCTTTCTTTAGAACTTTTTTTATAATTTGTATAAGCCTTTTTTATTCTCGAACTTAAATCTAACTGGAAATTCAGTAGCGCCTCCATGCTTATAACAAATGAATATTTATACAAAACTTGACGTACGTGACACAAAATTCAATATATACACACAAATATTACTGAATCAAATATGCAGCAACTAAAGAAAATATTACAAGTTTTTATCAAATTTTAACAAGCCCAAAATTAATTCTATATTATCTAATCTATCTTCGAAACTCGCAACACATGTTTTTTATAAGTAATAAATTGCAGTAACTTATTGAATTTTCGTTTTCACTACTACATTTAACGTAAATTGTATACCGCCTTCACAATCTACCACTTCACATATTGTGACGCCACTATGTCCAACTCTCCTGGTGACTACTTCCGTCCGTGCCTCAGTTTGTCTACTTCATGCACCGATAGCTCACACGAACGGACACCAACATCTCCCGGCTCCGTCTACCAGATTAATTGTATTTTGACAACCCTCACTGTGGACATTGTCTGCAACCTCCTCCTACTAGTGTCTTTACACCAGTGCTTCTAAATTGCGAATACGTTTTCAACACCGATCCGCTTCTTTCGAGTTCCACCGAATACAAAAAGTATCAATTTTATTCACCTGCCGATATATAATCCAGCTCGATGGACCAAATGTACGATTCACAATCAATCTATCGGCGATACCTTTTGTAATTTAAATAAAATACTCGAATATGTTTCAGAAGCTAATTCTTTTATTCCCTGTTATATGTCACATTTTTTTTAACATTCTTATTACTATAGCAACCTAATGTGCCAGCTCGTGGTAACAACAAAACGATTATACAGATATTGTAATTATTATTTAAAAATAAACTCACCCTTTTCAGCAATCTAAAACCTTCGAATACCATGGCGCAATATTTTATCAATAATGTTCTTTGTTCATCACATTTTCTAACATTATTTTCAAAATAGCTTTTCACTAAAGCAAAGAATAAGGAAATCGGAAACCTTTCTATATAGGTGAACTTGTCAATTTTATTATCGAAAATGATACACAAGCCAACAATTTGAAAACACACCTCTTTTCTTACATAGACAATTCTTTACAGTCCACTATAATTTATCCGCATAATAATGTATTGGATGGAATGTAAATATTTGTTGTGATCACATCAAAAGCGATGTGGATACTAATCTAAAGTTCAGCGATTCTAGCGCTTTCATATTAATATTAGAGTTCACCTGACTTCGCTTTCAGAAAGATATCAAATATTTACTGTAGTAGTTTTTGAAGTAAAACTTCTTTACGCACGGTTGATTTACATTGAGTAAGTATATTAGGTTTTTGTTGTTTGGTAAAAATATTACAAAACATTTTGTTATAATACTGTCTGTTAAAGTTAAGACCTACCCTAAATATTACCACAAATTACTTTATGACATATCGCAAATCTGTCAAAGTATTATAGGTGCATATTGCTACTGTCAAATTATAATGTCATTTATAAAGTGAAGTTTGTTTACAAGTTTACCTATAAAGCAAAAGCGATGTAGTAAAATTTGCTGAAACGCTGCAATTTTATGGATGGAAACGCTGAAAGGCAGAGAATAATCAATCAAAACAAATAATGCGCGCGCATTCGCCGTCTTCTTCATATGGTCAGATTTCTGACATTTGTGATTTAAACTTCCGAGACGATATCGAAACGATAAATATACAAAATATAAATTTGTTGTTTCTCCTAGAAGCAACGTAAATGTACCATCAGAGTTTTATGTACTATGTTATTTTAACGTTATCTAGTTCAACATAACACCCAAAAGAATGGGATCAGGTTAGTCAATCGTTTTCACTGTTTGTACACATCTGAAATTTCATACTATGTTGCAGTGCAAATTTTAGGTACATACTGGGTCCGATTTAATATAGGTAATAAATTCCCTAAGTATTTATCTCCTATAAAACTAATTAATAAAACATTTTATTTCTAAATATTTATATAATATTATTTAGCAACATTTTAGTAGGAAATAACTTTATTCAGATTTATTATATTGTTCGCTACAGATACAAAGAAGAGACAAGTTACATTTGAACAATTAAAGTTTCTATTGGAATTCCTCAAAGAGCATCCGGTATTGGCAAAAGGTCTCACCAGAGGTCAAAGAGGTCGGCTGCACACTCTTAAAATTTGGAATTCCTGTGCAAAGTTACTCAATGTCTGTAAAGATGGAGCTGTGAAAGATGGGAAAGGATGGTCCAAGGTGTGGAATATGATAGTAATTTAAAACTAATGAGGAGTCATCTTTTGGGGTGAAAGACACTTGGAAGAAGCGATAGGAATCTGTATATAAAATCATTAAAAATATTTTGAAATAAAAATATGATAAGTGTAAAATAGAAAATTTAGTAATAACTGTTTTTTTAATAGACCATGCAAAGATTAGTTCTTGTACAGATAAGCTTAAATATCCTTATTTACAATTTTTTTCCTTTTCTTTGATATAATTTGAAATCAATTATTGAAGGGTTTTCATTTATATCTTAATACTTAAATAATAATATCTATCAGGATACAAAAAAAATCTTATTTTATTAATAGAAATATGAATTTATTTTTTGTGTTTTAGTACTGGTGTGACTGGAAATACAGGGTTCGGAGACGTGCCCTAGAGCTCAGAGCTGCTAAAGAGAGTAACAAACCACCTCCAGATGGCATAACACAACTGTCAGCAATGGAAACAACTATATTAAATATTATAGGTCACAGTTCTGTGGATAAAGTTATTATAAAGAGTGATCCTCTTGCTGATGCAGTAGGTATTATTTTATTTATTATATGTTTACAAAACCATTACCTTTTGACCAAAACCGTTATTGACTATAACAACAAATTCCAACTTGAAAGGAAATAATTCTTTTGTTATCCTTTTTAATTGATATGGTAATGCTAATAACATAATAAAATTGATTATACTGCTCTAAATTTATTATTGATTGTGATTGTGATCACTTGTGTTAGTATAGATTTGATCCATCCCTCAGTAAAATTACATGTTACAAGTACTCAATGACCTTTTCTGTAACCCTTGTTTTTTTTAAATTTCATGATTAGATTACAATTAGATGCATCATCGAACTGTACTGCCAAGTTTCAAGCAGTACCTGAAAATAATATTCTATAAGTCAACTTCACACTGTATATATCTCTGTCTCTATTTAAAGACCTCCGAAAGAGCGAAAACGAGATACACTTAATTGTGAGACAAAGTTCATTTTCAGAATTTAATAAAAATATTTTTTTATTCATTTCAGACCATAAATAATGATAATATAGATAATTACCAAGACGATGAAGCTGAACCAAGTGAATCCAATAGTATGTTAATTCTTTTGTATATGACAATATATAACTATAGTTAACTATATATATATATATATATATATAATTTATTTTTAATATTTGTAGATATAGAACCAGCATCAAGTAGAGTCAAAACGCGTAAGAGACGGCACTCTTCCAAAGATGTATCAGAATCAGAGAACAATACTGAATCCAGTAGTCCACCATTACGTGGAAGGAAGTCTAGAGTCAGCTCTGTTAGAGATAGGCGTGTTGAGTCAGGTACGAATCTAATATAATAAACCTTATAAAATTACTAGCTAGTTCATATGAAAATGGTTTTCTTGTTACATGATATTTGTCTTTTATTTTTAATGGACTTCAAAAAAGGAGGTCTTCAATTCTACAGTATTTGTTATCTCAGAACTTTGTTTTTTTTTTCGAACTGTCTTCGCTATTGGAGTAGTACGGCCTTAACAGCTTTACCGGTTTACAATAACTTTGAATAAGACTCAGAACTTTGTCACTTATAAACTTATTTAGGTAATTATTGTTTTAATAGGAATATTATACATTTTTTTAATTCAATTAGCATTGAAGTTAGGATTCTGAGGACACACCAGGGAACTCCCCAAAATCGAATAGGAAATGTATAGTAATTGAGATTTTCACAGGTTTATGACAATCTAAGACTAGTTACGTGTTGTGGTCAAGGCTATTATGGCTATTTTTTTAGCCTACAGTTTGGTGAAGTTGTTTTTTAAAACAAAGTTCTCCTACCGCGTCTGTCTGTTTGTTCGCGATAAACTCAAAAACTACTGAACGGATTTTCATGCGGTTTTCACCAGTAGATAGAATGATTCATGAGGAAGATTTCGGTATATAATTTGTAAAGGTTTTTTTACAATCAGGGCGGGACAATATCCGCGGCGACCGCTAATCTATACTAATATTATAAAGCTGAAGAGTTTGTTTGTTTGGTTGAACGCTATGATCTCAGGAACTACCAGTCCGATTTGAGAAAACCCTTCTGTTTTAGATAGCTCATTTATCGAGGAAGGCTTTAGGCTATATATCATCACGCTAAGACTAATAGAAACAGAGCACCAATGAAAAATGTTTCAAAATCGGGCACTTTTCCTTTCGAGAGATTTAGTTATCGTTAGTGTTATATACGTTGCCATGGTAACGTGGTAAGTTTCTATCGCAAACATTATCAAAGTTTATTTTGTTTTCCTATGCAAAAAGTTTATACTACTTACTTTTATTTCCAATTTTTTATTTGTTCTCTATTACGTATTATAAAAATAAAGTTTGTGTATGTACAATTAAAATAACAACTTTTTGATGAATGGATATATATGGCTACAAATGACCAAAAAAAAATTTTTTTTATACTTTGTCTATATTTTTAGATTATTATATTTTCTCTGTTTGTTTGTTTGTTCCGGGTAATCTCCAAAACGGCTGGACCTATTTTAACGGGAATTTTACTTTTTACTGCCAGAAAGCCGAAATTATAGCGGCTGACATATTCTATTTTATTTGTCCGCAGCTTCGTCCGCATTGCTATTTCCAAAATGGTTGGACCGATTTTCACGGGATATTCACTGGTAGATTGCAGACCTCATAAAAAGTAATTTAGGTTTTTTTTCAGCCTCAGTGGAATATCCGAAATGCTTGAATTAATTTTCACGGGACTTTCACTGGCAGACAACTAACTAATGAGCTATTTTATTTTAAGGTAGTGGGCTCGGCAGACGTTGTCCCGCCCTGATAATAAAAAGAAAACCTTGACAAATTATACCTAAACCTTCCCCATGAACCGTTCTACCTACTGGTGAAAACGGCATGAAAATCCGTTCTGTAGTTTTTGACTTTATCGCGAACAGATAAACAGACAGATCAGAGGACTTTGTTTTACACTATGTAGTGATGAACTGTTACCTATGCATTCGTTCGTGTGAAATTGATCAAAGATAATTTGTTTACTGTAAACAAGCGCGGGAGACCTGCGCTGTACTGGACTCCAAGAATAAATGTATATAATTTGAATTATATTATCATTTTGGTCAATTTGGCGGCCATTTTGTTTTATTTACCGCGTTTGCACCTACATAACTCAGTTTTTTTTTCTCGAACTGACTATGCTATTAGCTTTGCGGCATTTACGGCTTCATCGAACTACTATACATAACTCAGTGATTATAGCAACGTATAAGAATAACACAATTATATTGACAATATGGGCATGTTATATCTATATAATAAACAATTTAACACAAATTGTTCGATAATGTATAGTTTAAAATTTTCATTACCTACTTTCTTATATAGTGTTAGTGAGAATCGAGGGTGGTATATAGTAGGTTAAAGTTCCAGGTATGCTGCTGACGATAAATCCCATCCTATTCGATATACTATTCGTATTCACATATCTAATGTACACGTAACATAATACAGTAGATGGCATGCGTGTCGTAGTTACAAATGTTTTTGAAAAAGCATTTCTGTAATGTACACATTGTAATTACAATTTTACATTTCTTTAATACATTTAAAAAAAACGCGTGCGGAGCCGCGGGGGACAGCTAGTTGATTATAAAAATAGAATTTTTTACATACCTATGTTTCTCTCATACTTAACTCGCGCCGTTATTCAAATTACAATAACTTTTGATAGAGTCCATTAATTTTAGTGAAACAAAGAGTAAGTGTTACTTGAGGATATGCTTTATGATCCTCGATTGCTGATATTCTATTTTTTTCCTTGAGCTGACTACGCTATTGGCCTAGCAAAACCTTAACAGTTTCACCGGACAAACAGGTAACAAAAAGGCAGAGATTTCTAAAATTGTTTAAAATGAATCTTATCTAGATACGTTTAGTTTAAATTCTTAGTATGTGTATAGATTGTAGACGCAAAGAATGAGAAGTATGACGAATAGAGAGTTATAAAGGTTTCGATTCGTTTATAGTATGGAAAAAGTACTATTACCGATTTTTAAAGTCAAACCTATGAGTGGCCTTTGAAATTCTGATCCACGACATTTTTGTGTGATTAAAAGTGGTGGAAGTAAACACTGTGTCGGGTAGAAAATACCGGTTCTCGTCCGATCACCGAAGTTAGCAACGTCGGGCGTGGTCAGTACATGGACGGGTGACCGCCTGGGAACACCACGGACGTTGGCTTTTTGTTGTATTTTTTTATTGTAATACAACAGTTTCACTTCTATCGCGTGTCTTAACGACACACCTTCTTTTCTTTTACTAGCTACTAACTGCTTTAGTAATAATCTAAAAGTCGTAATATAAGAATTATCAATAAGATAAACTATATGGTTCTATTTTATAGTTCAATGAAATCAAAGCTCTGATAATGTAACGCATCTGCTTAAAGACGTCCTTAAAAATTGCAGTTTCATGATTAAATTTGCTGTGTAAAATACCAATGCTTACCTAATGCCAAACTATATCGTCTCAATATTTAGTTAACGAAACAAGAAATAAAAGATAATCACTCGACAAACTGAGGAGGAAAAAAGTATTGAACTGCTTGTCTAAAACATATAATTGTACGCCTTTGTCATAAGATTCAGTATGCGTTTAGTTTAGTTTAGAGTTAGATCAGATATTATTATTATTTAGATTAGATTCAGTATATTTTAATTGTTGATAACTAGAATATAACTATACATAACAGTACTAGCTTTTGCTCACGGTTACGCTCGCGTTAATGTAGCTTTGATCTATCCCTCGGAAACAGTACATTTTCTGTAACCCTGACAACATATATGCAAAATTGTATGACGATCGGGGTGTGAATAGGGGAAAAACAAACAAACTCACATTCGTATTTATAACATTAGTTAGGATATCTAAACTAGGAACTTTCTTGAATTGGTTTATACAGTCTGAAAGTTTAGACAGTAGCAATATTTATGAAGGATATTCTGCACTCGATTCTCGTTCTGAATCAATTTAAAAAATAGGGACTAATATTCGACCATAGATAGAATTATCTAGAAAAATACAAAAATTATACGTAATCCTCTATGCTTCTATGTTAAAGCACAGTGTCAATAACCGTTGGGTGACTTCATTTTCACTTAAAAATGAATGTGGGAACGACATGAACAAATCGAAAGGGTTAATTGTCCGTTTTATTATCGAAAGTTATTAACTCCGTCGGCACCGGCCATTGCACCTAGGTTTATTACGTTTATGTTTATACTTTTGAAAGTCTTAAAACAAATTTTAATTTAAGTTCTCTTTGTTGTCTATTAGTATTTGTTTTGATATTATTATATTATATGATAAGTGTGGCCATGAACTGTCACCTCTTAGAATACTGTATGCGAGTAACCTAACACCTGGTATACTGTATAAGTTTATTTAGTAGTTATTGTTTGTTTTAGAATCGGACGATGAAGCGTCCCAGTTCTTCGAGTTGGAAAGGGAAAAAATAGAAATATCAAAACGAAGAACGGAATCAATGCAGACGATTGCTAACGAATTGGCGAGGCTAACAGACGTTTTAACGCATATTAGAGATTTATTAATTAATAGTAGAATAAACAATGTAATATAAATATATTAATAAAAGTGTTTTTTTTTTTATATTTGTAGAATCACTGACATGAGTGGCGGTTTAGATCTCTTACCTTTTTTTATTCCTGGCAACACACTTCTCTTTCGAGACTATTGCTGTAATTTCGGATGTGAAGTAATTATCCTCTTTAGTTTTATGTTTCTTGTTTTTATGCATACATCTTCCACGTTTAAAATAATGTTAAATGTGAATTTAAGCACAAGAGGGTATAAACATAAATAAGATTAGAACTCTACAAAGAAGTTTTTTTTTTCGAACTGACCACGCTATTGACCTAAGGTCTTAACAGCTTCACCGGACTACAAAGAAGTATAATACCTCCGTTCTATGTAGTATCAGTTATTGAATCAACGCAAGAGCCCGGTCTTTTGAGCTCAGTTTTTGTATCTATGCTGATATTGTAAAGAGGTAAAGTTTATAATGTTGTAGGAAGTAATATTTGAATCTACTAAACTGCTTTTGAAAATTATTTTACCAATAGAAAGCCACGTTATTTGTGAGTGATATAGGCTATATATTAAACCGAAAAATAAAAACACTATTTTGTGGTGGTCGGATTTGCGAAGTAAGTTGGAGAAAAAAAGGTCGAACGAAAAGTTTTCTTACGAACGCTGCCTTAACGATGAGAGATATATTATTGAGTTCTAGAGAAAAGTTGTAGATTTATATAAGGTACTCAGCGATTGTAGAGCTTGATAATGCCTACAAGAAAGTCGGCGACAACATATGTCTAACTTTTGTATTTAAGTCATAAAAAGTAGTTTTTTATATTAAAAAAATCATTTAAATCGTTAAAGTGATGTTTATTGGTCATATTATCAACAACAATTATAAATTCTTATCAATATGTAATTATATAATTAACTGAAACACAGCAGCGCGTGGCCGGGTCAGCTAATGTAGCTATAAAATTGAGAGAAATTGTGGTTATTTGTTTTACAAAGAGGCGGGGAATTGAACCCCGGTCTCCCGCGTGACAGGCGGGGATACTTACCACTATACTACGAAGGATCACACTGTGATAGTTGAAATTATTGTATAGTATACCTACAGATTACTAAGATTCGTAAATAAATGTCGCGTATAAAATCAAGAATTTTTATCTGTCTTATAAAGACTCATTCTTATGTTTTCTCGAGGTATTGTGACATGATGTCATTGGACATAAATACTTGAGAAGTATTTAGGACTTAAAGTTCGTATAACGGTTATTCCTTTAAAAAAAATGGAATTTGCGGTACTCGAGATAAACATCATATGTCCTTAAAATGCACGGTAGCTAGGGGGGGGGGGTGCATTGTGGGGCAATGCCCTACCTTGAAATCACAACGCCTTACCTTAAAAATACCAAAAACTAAGTTAAATTAATATAATGAATTGTTTGTTCATAGTTTGAGATTTAAAAAAATGTATTGATAGGTATAAGGCAAAATATTAATTCTGCATAAAAATAAATTAGGCTAACAAATTACAAAAGTAATAAAACCAGTGCGTCACATAATTAGAAAGTACATTAATTACATTAAAGCAGTGGTTTTCAACCTTATTCACGACACGGTCCCTTTAGTGTGAAGTTCGAAATATTTCGCGACCCCTCTACCCGTTACTTTTTTTTCGTATATTTTATTTTGTGACAAATTTCAGTTCAACATACTTATTCATTTTTATAATAAGGGTTCGGATAAATATATATGAGTTCTCATAAGTTTATATTTTTTGTTAATTTGATACAAATGTTTAAGATAGAAGAGATCTCATGCGTTTATTTTATAGTTTGTTTATTTGATACAAATGATTGTCCTTTCGTTAACAATTTTCTTAATAAATCTTTTAAAACTTTATTGATTTTTTACTGCAGTAACTCCGTTATAGAAGCTTCACGACCCTCCTAAGGAGTTTTGACGACCTTCGGGTTGCGACCCACAGGTTAAAAAACTCTGCATCAACGATGTTTTCCTGTAACGTGTCGTTTGGTCACATGAGCTAGTTGGTGCGTGATGTTTATTGTCGATTTTTTTTTTAATATTCAAATTATTATTTGTACAATTATTATTTGAAGTGAATATTCTTATGGAAGGGCTTTGAAATTCTGATCGGCAACCTTTTTGTGACGAAAAATGGTGGTAAACACTGTGCCGTGTAGAGTGTTGAAAACGCCGGTTCTCATCGGACCACTGAAGTTATGCAACGTCGGGTGCAGTCAGTAATTGGAAGGTTCATCGCCTGGGAACACCGCGTAAAGTTGGCTTTTTGTTGTACTTCGTTAATGAAAATGTTTCCCTGCAATACAAAAGTTTTCTTCTGTTATGGCTTTACAACACAGCCTGTTTTTTCCCTCGACTTTCACCGGAGAGTCGGGTGTATTGAAGAAACAATAAAATATAACCTGATTTTCCAGGTTGCAGCTGCCTCTATACCAAATTTCATTCCAATCGAGTAGTCCGGTGAAGCTGTTAAGACCTTGCTAGGTCAATAGCGTAGTCAGTTCGAAAAAAACATTCCAATCGAACCAGAGATCTAGAGTTTAAAATTTAATAAGGCCGAATGAGACATTTTCACATTTCTCTATAATATACGAGTAGATAGGCGAAGATAAAACATTATGTATCTTTTTCCTCTGTTTTCAATCGATATTATTTATTTTGTTTTGTACAGTAGCCGTTGACTAGTTTTAATACCAATAAAATAATTGGAAACAGTGTTAGTTTTCCATACTATCGACTATATATAAATGTGACTGTAGAAAATGTTTGTGATTTTGAAGTCATACTTCTTTTGGCGTGTTTGGGAAAAATGATAAGAGTGAATTTTTATGATATGCGCGCACACCGACACCTAAAAGCGACACCATGAAGTTGGTTGGTGATTATCTGTCAAGTTTTCATGAGAACTGATAACTACCTTGAATATAGGTAGTTATTCAAATACATCTACAACATCTACATCTACAACACGTGTTTTATTTTTTTTGGAACTTCTTTTTCGGTTGGAAAAAATTTCCTCCCATTTTTCCTTCCCCATCTTTTTTGTATTCATTCTATATAATAAAATCCTTTTGTTTAAACTTTATCTAATTTAACTTATTTTTTAATATATTAATGAAATTGTTTGCCGGATATAGGTTTTTTTTTTTTTTTTTTTTATTTACTGATAATTTTGCCTATTGAATATAAGGCCTTAAACAAGTTTCACTTCTTACGTGTGTACACTAGTACACGCACACATTTTTTTGTGTTTTTCTAGATAATTAGGTCAAATATTAAGCACCTATTTTTTTATCGACTATAGAACGAGAATCGAGTACCGAGTAACCTCTATGAATATTGTCAGTGATTAACCAGTCACTCGGTATAAAGTGGTGATTAATAATTTATTGTGAGTATTTATGACGAAAGAGGTTTTTTATATTATAAACTTTTTAAAATGAGTTTATAGGTTTGAGATCAACTGTCGGTATGTGTTCTTTCGATCTGTTTATATTATACATTATTATTATTAAATTATTTTTTGATAAACGGTTTATCTACTTATTTTTTCTATCTTAGCTGATTCTGTACTTTAAGGCCTTTAAAGTTAATTATATTCTTTTTAAATAAAAAGTTATTAATTACATTAAAATTTAAGCTAAACAAGTATAATTCCTTACGTGTGTACGTACCATAACTTCACAATACTATAGATTAACAATATCTGTTTCTGTTTTCTTGAAGTGACTACGCTATTGGCCTAACAAGGCCTTAATAGCTTCACCGGACTACACAATACATGCAAGTACAGGATAAGACATTTAGTACAATACTAATATTATACTACACTAGCGACCGCCCAGTGGTCAAAATTTGACCGCAGTTTATTATTTTTTTGAAGTTTCAATATTAATCAGTCTTTCTTAAAGAGTTTACAGGTATTGTAGACTAGCTTTGGCCGCGGTTTCGCTCTCATTAATATAAATTTTCCCTCGTGAACAATACATTTTTGTGGATACCTACCCTATAGCCTTATCTGTATTCCTGACAACGTGTATGCAAATTTTCATTTCGGTTAACAAATTAAGGCGTGAAAGTGTAACAAACAAACAGGCAACAAACTCACCTTCGTATCTATACATTTTATACATCTATACATATAATAAAAATGTAAATGTAACATATCTGTACTTTTTCGATTTTAATGAAAAATTTTTTTGCAGTTTTCTAGGAATAAGTAATAAATATCTTAATCATTTTTAGAAATATCTGTCTGTCTGTCTGTTTGTATGAACACGCATCACTTCTAAAGTATTGGGTTCACAATAAAATCATAAAGCATATCCTCGAGAGTAACTTAGTCTTTGTTTCATTAAAATCGGACCACTCTATCAAAAAATATTGTAATTTGAATGACTGCTCGCGGTAAGCGGTACTGACCTTGAATGAAAATGTCGTCAGAAAACCTGAACCGGAGTAATGTTCATGTGGTACCATCGTATGATAAATGATAGAGCTGTGAATTTCCCGAAGTTCAAAAACCTACTTAAAATCATATCTTCCTTTGGGAAGAGCCTTATAACACTGCAGTGGGTCACTTACAGGCTAATATAATGTTATAAGACATAAGGACTTTCTGGCTAATACCATTACGACGAAATTCTAAATTCCAATATGCCTTATTTACAGAAATGGACAAACCTCATGACAGTACTTTTATTTTTAACATATCAGAAGCACGCGTACAATTTCTTACATGACGACCTATCATTGGGCAAGTGCTACGCTTTCTTGCAATCAACGGAGGTGAAAAAAGCTTTACACGTTGGGGACATAAAATTCAGTTTGGGCAACATGTCAGTGAGAACTAGAATGGCACCTGATTATTTGAGCAGCGCGAAACCGTACCTCGAAACTTTGTTAAATCATTACAAAGTCCTCTCTTACTGGTGAGATGTTTTGAACAGTGAAAATGATGGATTAGATCAAATTTGTACATTCAATAAACTTATATCGTTGATTTATTGAATTTTAAGTGCTCTATTTTTGTTAGCTGTTTTTCAGTCCCGATAACCCAGCCGCGATCCACAGTCGACCCAAATTATTACTACGCTCTCGCTTACTATACTTTTTGAACTACAATTTGTATCGTAATTGTTTGTTTCCTAAGTATATTAGTGTAAATTTAGATAATCTGATGTCCTTCAAATAAACAAAAAATAATAACAATCGGAAATTATTGGAAATAATAAAGATAGAATATTATTTATTTAGTTGTCAGTGGTCAACTAGATCAGATATTACCCTGTGCTTTATCTTCGGAGAATATGCGCACTTGGCGATGGAATTCTTACAAGGATTCCATGAGTCAACTAGATTTCCTTACTTATACAATAATAGACTGGCAGAGTAAGATTTTATAAATTGGTTTTACGTTTTAACTGAAAAAGTCTCTTTCGATTTTAAACTTCTAGAATTGAATATTTATAAGGTTTTGTATGATATGATATATGATGATAAACAGGTACCAAAAAAGCGGCGGTGGACTAACTGTAGTAGTAGTACGCGGGGCAGGGCACATGGTCCCAGTGGACACACCCGCACCATTACAAGATTTAGTGGCTTGTTGGACACGACGGCAGCCACTGGATAAACCCGTGACTGTGCTCGAGCCATCATTTCTTCGAGATTTCATCGCGAACAACTCTCTACTATACTATATTTAGTGTTCTACGTAGTTCAGATAATCATAACTGTAATAATAAAGAATTTATATCACTCATGGCTTTTCTATACTCACACGCAAATGATATACGTCCGTAAACTAAAGGTTTCCGTACAAGTGAAAAATCAAACAAATACATTGATAAAGCAGGATAATTAAATAAAACACAACATAAGTCTCTTTACTAATATTCTAATTACGCAACAACAACTTCCTTGCCTCGCAGCCAAGCCAAATCTCTCTAACCTTACTTTCCTGCCCTCGCTTCATCTCTTCCTATCACTTCGTCTCGTATCGCTCTACGTCTCAATAGTGCAACGTTTAAAGCGCCAACAATTAATTAACAGAAACACTGCCGTCATAAAATAAACTTACCTATAAATAGGTCTAAAGTCATCAACATTAAAATTAAAATATATCATTTAATCATACATATAAATAGTAGATTTGCGAATGGCATAGATTGACAATTCGACCCTGTAGGTGGCGCTGCGGTCTGTTTCTAGGATTTTTTTAAATGAAATCTTCTTTAGGCACGTTGAGCTCTTTTTTGGGTGTATAAAACTCACGTCATCGTCACCGAACGCTTTCCATGAGCTATATTTATACTCTGTATATATGTACATAGACATGCGATATTAGTATACATTATATATAAAAAAAGGGTATATCTCTCTACATATATATACGTTTGATTGATTAATGGATTTTACAAAAATATATATAATACACAAATATATAATATACAGATGTATACAATACGATGTCGTAGGCTGCCGTGGTGACTATGCCCATACCTTCCCTCGGGAAGAGGTCTATGGCCCTGCAGTGGTTCTCTAATACAGGCTGATGTGTTGGCGATGAAGCATAAGTGACGGTGTACTCAGTGACTACACCTTACACTTTCCACTTATTATTCCACTTGGCCGACCTTGAAAAAATATTAGGTGTAGTAAAACAAAACGTTTCATTGACAAAAGTAGATAGTATAAGAAAATATAATAATTCCGCATAAAATAAATTAGAATAACAAATTACACAAGTAATAAAAACAAGGTGTCACATTAAAGTACAGTTTTCTTATAACAGTTTATTCATTTTTTTTAATATTAAATATTTTTGTTTATACAATTATTTTCTTGAAGTGAATCTTCTTATGGGAGGGTTTTGAAATTCTGATCGGCGACCTTTTTGTGTGACGAAAAGTGGTGCTAAACACTGTGTCGGGTAGAGTGTTGAAAACACCGGTTCTCTTCCGACCTCATACTGTCATACTCGTCGTCGACTATGTGTATTTCAATCGATTGAATATTAATGGATATGAAATATTTGTACAAAACAAAATTAGTAAAAAATATATTCAATTATTATAATGATACACTCTTTGGCACAAAAACCACAATAATCTTGAAATTTAAAAACAATGAATGATTGTAGCCAAGATAATATTATTTGACCTTTAAAATCGTGATAGCATTGTTTTTTATCTTATGTATAAGTAACGTTAGACTTTAGAGGATTGCCGTTTTGCGCGCATAACACAAAAACTACTGTTACATTTCATTCAATTTTTTGTTGTTGTAATTCTCAGACACTCATCCTTGTCTAAAAAAAAAATTATAACAATAGTTTTATTTAATGCTAGATAATTCGTTTTAAGAGACAACTATTTTTATAAATATTACCGGTGTTATTACAAAAAAGTTAAATACATATTGAACCCTGGCTTTAAAAAGATCTCACATTAAATGCACCGCGGTCGCTGAATGTTCGCCATCCTGCTTTTTTGTCTCGCTTTAGGTACGTAGGATAGTATCGAAGGGGAGGGAAGGAGGGTAGCTTTAGGACGAGGCAGCCTCTAGGGGGGCCACGATGGGTGAGGAGTAAACCTCGTTAAAATCAATGGTGGGGTGGTGGTGGACAGGCCTAGCTTTTCCGCTGCCGGCCGAACCCAGGGAGAAAGGGACAGGGGGCCTGGACTCCCATTGCACGGGTTCGCCGGGCTGGGAGGCAGTCTTGCAACCGGGCTGCCTCAGCTGGGTGCGGTGTGGGAAACGCCTGCCGCCGGGGGTGTCGCGGAGCTTGCCTGTATGCTCCCCCGCGGCACCCCCATAGTGCGGCGTAGGTTGTCGTGGAGTTTTAGCCGGTTAAAGTCGCCGAAAGGCACCACCCCTTCGTGATTAGCACGTAGGTGGTGGTCGGCTCAGTCCAGGCAGTCTCCTCTGAGAGCCTGGCAGTCCATGAGGATTTTCTCTCCACGTTAAAAAAAAAAAAAAAGGTTAGACTTGTGAAAAAGGATAACGCGAACTTGTCTCGAGCGAGCGCGGTACATTTATTAGGAAACTTTTTTAAACCAAGTATTTAATACGTATTTAACTTTTTTGTAATAACACGGTACACGTTTAGTAATGTGTTTTCTCGCCGTGGAGAAGTGGAGCAAGCGGTATGGTGCTTATGTTTTTAACTCTATACATGAAATATATTGATAATATAATAAAAGACGCAGAGTTGAGGGTATCAGTTAGTAAATAAAAATCCCGTTAGGTATTATTCCATATTGAAATCTAAAAACAACAAAGTTCGTTTCCGAAGAGAATTGTTATTGTCATTTTAGTAAACAATATATTATCGCGAATCGACATGTCTCTTAAACTATCATTTTGGAGTAACTGGTGTTAGCATTTATGTAATACAAATGCAGTGGGTGGAAAACAATACCGCGGAGTATGAATTCTGAGATGCCACAAAAACTTCCTGGAAAGTTCTTACAAGGGAGTCACCATATTATCAGAATATTGAAATTATCACAAGACATTTGTAACGTGATAACCTATTCATCAATGGTATTAATAATCTATGTATCGATTGTAAAAAAATTGAAAAAAAAAAAACTATCATTTTTAATTTTTATACCACTCTCTTAGTGGACAGTGCCAAACACAGGAGCCAGTTTTAAATGAGTTCAAAGCTGATTCATAAACACACTGCACTGTGTGGCGTGAGTCATTTTAAAAGTAACATTAAAGCAGTGAGTGCGTGTCATGTGATCTTCACGTAAAATTTGATAAACAGACCCCACGAAATTAATCGCGCGGTAACATAACTATATAGCAAACAAATATCTTATATCCGAGAAGAAAAACAAATGAGTAGTGATTAATTTATGTTTGTTTTGTGAATAAATAAAGTTCGGAGAACTTGTACATTTTAGCAAAAGGCTTTATAAGTATATATTTATATATATCTAAGTTTATATATATGTTGTTGTACAACTGAGACCAATACGAATATTGGCAACCCCGACCTATGCCGTAACACCAAACCGGAGAAGTTAACTTACGTATGAGGTTTTTTTTCGAACTGACTAACGCTATTGGCCTAACGGGCCTTTATAGTTTCACCAGACTAAACGTATGAGGCGCAGAGCACTTAATGGCAGTAATTTATAGCTTCTTCAATCTATTTTTAAGTTTAAGCTACGCAGCGATAAATGACAATATCCAAAACAAACAGAAATGCGTTGTAACTATATAGTTCTCACGTGTAATTTATTGAAAGAGGTCTTATGTTTATACCAATGATTGTAAAAAAACTACCGTTATTCAATTGTTTTATCACGATCACTAACAAATACACATCTACGTCGTTTCCAAATTTCTGTACTAATTTTGTAAATTCGCGTAAAGATAGAAAAACATTAGGGAGAGCAAGTAAGTATTTTGGTTTAGAATAGTAACTAATATGTACAAAAAAAATTTTTTTTTACACAATAACTTTACTGAAAGCCGTAGTTTGGGGTATGGATCTTATTTAACTGATCTGAAGTACGCTCTTGACAATATTTTCTTTACTTATGCTGCCAGCATTAGTCAATGACCTCATGTGAAACAGGATTTCTTTGTGTCGGATACAAATAATTGATTTTCTCGACTTTTAATAAGAAACACGTATTTATACCGTTTTATTCACTATATAATATATTACTGATATCAGTGGAGGTTTCATATCTCTCATATTACATAATTAATTAATTGTTGACATTCCATCTTTAGAATGTATTTTATATAGTAACAGATTATGTGTATATATTAGCTATGCCTCTGGTTCCAGATGTATTTATTATTATTTGTTATAATTATAATATTTTATATACTAGCTTTTGCTCGTGGTTTTGCTTCGCATTAATATGAATTTGACTCAAACTCAAATCAAAATACTCTTTACTCAATTTAGGCCCTGAGAACGCACTTATGAACGTCAAAATTACCACCGGTTCGGAAAACAACCCAGTCATCGAGAAGAACCGGCAAGAAACTCGATCTGGTTTATCTTTTCATAATAACTAACATATTATTTTTATTATTACAACATAATAGACACATAAAGCTACATTCGTTTTTAGTGGTTGCACAGAGAGAGGCGTCACTTCCAGACGTCGCTACCGTTCACATACTGATCCACCCTGTAATAACCTTTATGTATTAAGACCCGCTTGACATAACGCTTGAAACGCTTGACTTATCATCTAACAGTACTTTTTATCACGCTTTTATTAGCTTCACCTGTATGTTTGTATGTATGTTTGTTTGTAACCGACCCCTTTGAGCTCAATTTTGTCCTACTTTGAACGATCAGATTTAATTCAAACTTTGCACACCTGTCAAAAGTCGATGACAATGCAATAATCCGAAAAAAAAAAGTAAAAAAAAATTTTTAACTAAAAAATTAAAAATAAATAATAGTTTAAAAAAACTTTCATATAAAATCCAACTAAAAAACAGAAAATAAAATTCAATAAATTTGGATTAAGAATAGTGTAAATTGGTGCTGATGTTAACATGCGATGCGTCACTGTTAATACCAGCACCTCCAGATATCAGTATTTTTATCATTTTTTTGTCACTTTTTACAAAAACATACATTTATTTCTAATTTACACTATTCTTAATCCAAATTTATTAAATTTTATTTTCTGTTTTTTAGTTGGATTTTATATGAAAGCGTGTTTTTTTAGTTTTTTAAAACTATTATTTATTCTGAATATAAGGAACGTATGATAACTTATATGTAAAATTTAATGATCGTCGGTTGAGTGCTGGAAACGTGAAAGCCTAACAGACAAACAAACTCACATGCACATTTGTAACATTAGTTAGGATCAGAATTAAATTTGAATATAGCTATTATGTTAATATTACAGTATTCATAACGCTTATCAATTTTTATGTCAATCGATTAATCGGTACAGAATTTATTACCGTCCAACGAAGTGGGCACGGGTCAGCTAGTTTATGATAAAGTAATTAGTATTATTGAGGATATTGGAGGTTACGTAGTAAATAGATTGCCAGAATACGTGCACCATAAAATGAACTGGAGTTAAAAAATAAATTCAAAATTAAAACGTGACGCCATCTAGGATGTATCTATAACAGTAGGTTCTATAGCATTCTGTCAACAAACTAATTTTACAGCGGCATTTGTTCGAGACTAATGAAATTTACAATTAATAACAATAATCAACATTGACAATAATTTAATTTGTAATTAAAAATTATTGATCCCATGAATTGAATTATAAATTATCCTGTCTCTGAAGTTGGACCAAATTATACATAAATGCCAACTTTCCTGAAGATCGATTGAGTAGTTTTGGAGTTAATCGTGGACAAATATCATGGCACTGGATTTTTATGTATTTAGATAATTTGGTGGACGTCTGTATAAGGGCAAGAAACTGATTGCAAGTGCATTTTTTCTGGCTCTTCTTTTTATTTATGGTAACAACATTTGTTGAGTATGATATAGAAATAAATACTTGTATTTAATGTTCCACAAAGGTACACATTCTCCACAATCTACAATTTTTTTTTATATCATAGGAGGCAAACCAACTGGTGTGTCACCTGACGTTAAGTGAACATCACCGTCCATAGACACTCGCAAGCACCATGGGAGTCGTAAGTGCGTTGCCAGCCTGTGTTTGGGAGAGGAGGCGGAGAGTAGGGGGAGGTGGGTCTCCGGTGCTCTCACTGACCGAACGAAACGCAACAATGCAAGCATTGTTACTTCACGTCGGTTTTCTGTGAGAGGGTGGTACTACCCCGGGCGAGCCGACCCATTCATGCTGAAATCAGAAAAAGCTTCAGCGTGGCTTTACCACCTACAAAAGACTTGTAATATCATATCGACAATGACAGTAATAATCTACTAGAAGATTGTTTGCTGAAGAAAAAACATTTAAGCAGTGGCGACGTTGCAATATATATACATTTTTTTTCGAGCTGAGTAACGCTATTGACCTGATAGGCCTTCATAGCTTCACCGACCTATTGGGGCGACGCCTAAGGCGCTCAGCCGTTTGGCAACAAGGTCAAGGGTGCCAAAGTGGCCGAACCTCGACTTGGGCTGTTGCCTTGGGTGCAACAATGCGAATCTTACTAAGCTAGACTAGCTAAGCTTATCATATATATAAAAATTAGTAAGGTATAATACACAAGTGTATCTCATGAACTCGAACATGTATTTTGTATAACTCGGCCAAACTAACTAACCAAGTTCGAAAAACAAGAGAAAAAAATAAAACCCTTCCACCATATATGTACTTCCTGTGCTGTGTGATCTGTGTTAATTGTAATATACTTAATATTAGGTACGTAATTGGGTTATTAAAATAAATTCAGTGCAAAAGTACAAGTTGGTTTAGCTCGTATTGTATTAATATATATGAGGTCAAACGGTTCAAACTGATAATAATAAATAAGATAGATACTGGCAAAGTATTAAGCCAGTACTATAATTGCGTCCATTGCTATTTGTAATTCGCTGATGAATGGATTGTTTTATAAGAAGGTTCATTTCTGCATATGAATTGAAAACAACTGGATCTAATAATGTATAACGAGATTTATTTTGCCCTTTTGTTCATTACCAGGTGAGTTATCATATGGTTATATGTATTATAAATGTCGTAGAAACTTGGGAATTACACGCGTGTTAATGTCGTGAGATGTTTTTTTTAATTGGATACCTTAGTGTAGTTTTTTGAAACATCATCTCCTTTGAATGAGATTTACATAATTTATTTAGTTTTTATATAATTCCTATTATAATTCTTGTATTTTGCTTTTTGTTATTCAATACTTAAGCTTTATTACTGATTTTTTCTATTGGAATTCCGGATATACACAATCTTCAATATAAAACGCTCTGTACAACCTATACTAATATTATAAAGTTGGAGGGTTTGTTTGTTTCTTTGGTTGACCGCGTTAATCGTAGGAACTACAGGTCCGATTTAAAAAATTATATCATTGTTAGATAGCTTATATATCATCACTCTAAGACCAATAGGAGCGGCGCACCAATGAAGAATGTTTCGAAAACAAAATTGTTTTTTTTTTCTTTTTGAGAGCATCCGCTATATGTTACCGTTAGACCAAAATAACTATTCCACGTGGAAGAAGTCGCGAGCAGAAGCTAGTAATTTATATTCCTTAAATATAAAAGTTGATTTGAGGTTTTTTTGACGTCAACAATTTCAATGATATTTCTTGTAATTTAATGGGACTCCTCTCTCTTTATGAGCTCACTCAGTTGATGGTCGTAAAGTATAGTGGCTTATAAATGTTTTAACATATTCATTTAAGTATATTGGTAATTCTTATGCTGTTTATTAAATATTTCTTTTTTAATTTGTTCCAGTTCTTACTGCCGGGTCAGTGTAATTAACGATGGGGCAGAAGGTTTATTAACACGATCAGTTATAAAAGACTACAAGGTATCTAGAACCGGTAAAGTGTTAGGAGATAAACTGAATAGCAATAATAAGGATGTTCATGCATCAGTCACAACTCCGCAAGACAAATGCGTTGATATATCCGACAACGCTATTGATTCAATCAAAACAATACCGTGCGTACCAGTGGATAATGGAACGGCATTGATTTTAACTCCATATATTGAGCAAGGTCGCACGGAAGAGGCACGGCGTGCGAGTAAAGTGAACCCTCGTTTGTTCTTCGGAATCGAAAGTTATTCCGGTTTCATTACGGTCAACAAGACGTACAATTCAAACATGTTTTTCTGGTACTTCCCGTCTCTAAACAAACCTGTGAACGAGACGCCATGGATTATCTGGTTGCAAGGAGGACCGGGCGCTTCGAGCATGACCGGTGTCTTCGATGAAATAGGACCTTTCAAAGTTATCAATATTTCGACGTTAAAATGTAAGTACCTTTTTTTACTTAACTTTATAAATAGTCCATTGAAATGTTACTTGTAGGGTTGCGTTTTTCAGAGGACGCAATTTTATTTTTTTATGTCTAGCGGGGGTTATTATAAACTTAAGTTTATGTTTGTTGGGTCGTCACCGTTGTCCCCCGGTGGCCATCTTGGGAAAAGGGGTGCAAAGTGTTTTCGTTCTGTATCTCGTAAACTAGCAACCCTCCAGAAAAATTTAGTAGTCATTTTTTTTTATCTTTATTTTTGGCAAGCAATCTTTTAGATTATTACTGCCATTGTCGAGTAGTTAATAGTATTACAAGTTCTTCTTCTGTTTTATTTTTGACAACCAGTCTTCTAGTAGACTATTACTGCCATTGTCAAGTGAGTATCGATATTACAAGTTTCTTAGTATATGTAGTACAATGAACTAACAAGATGGTGGCCATCTTGTTAGAACTTTCCATGGAGTTTTTGTGGCATCTCAGAATTTTCCATTCACTTCACTTATGCACAATAAACAAACTATATTGCATAAAACACCACCAATTTTACACAATATAGAGTCAAGTAACACAAGATTATGAATAAAATATAAAATCCACTACATGACAGACCAAAATCCCGTCAAAAACGACTAGTCATTATTTGTAGCAAATTATTGTTTTTTACAACTTTATTACTACATGGGATTTTTTATCGTAAAATGGAAATAATATTAATAGTAGAAATAATAGTACTAGAACACGCGATAGGCAGAACTCATGTCACAGACAATAATAAGTCATGAAAGCGAATAACAAAGTGTTGAGATGTGTTGTTGGGTGGCTGAAAATTATATATGTATATGATAAAGATTTGTTTATTTACGATTGTCGATAATGCAATACTCAACAGTCCGATGATTTTTTTTTTTTTTAACTTTATTTTTGGCAACCAATCTTTTAGATTATTACTGCCATTGTCAGGTAGTTAATAGTATTACAAGTTCTTCTTCTATTCCATTTTCGGCAACCAGTCTTCTAGTAGACTATTGCTGCATTGTCAAGTGAGTATCGATATTACAAGTTTCTTGATATAATTTCAATGAATGCCATTGTCGAGTACTTAACAGTATTTCAAGTTCTTCTTCCATTCCATTTTGGCAACCAGTCTTCTAGTAGACCATCACTGCCATTGTCAAGTGAGTATCGATATTACAAGTTTCTTGATATAATTTCAATGAACTAACAAGATGGTGGCCTTCTTGTTAGAACTTTCCATGGAATTTTTGTGGCATCTCAGAATTCATGGTCCGTGGTATTATTTTCCATTCACTTCACTTATGCACAATAAACAAACTATATTACATAAAACACCACCAATTTTACACAACATAGAGTCAAGAAACACAAGATTATGAATAAAAAATAAAATCCACTACATGACAGACCAAGATCCCGCCAAAAACTCCGATGATTATTATTACAATAATAATAAAAAGGAGTAAACTAGACTGAAAACCCACAAAGCTTTATCAAATTGATACAACTTACACTATTAATAATAACGAAAAATAAAAATTATGTAAAGATTGAGAAACACTTCACAAAAGAAAAAAAATGATTAAGAATTATTATTCCATTTCTAGAAAGTAGAGAACACTCATACAAATATATTTCTAGCGTTTATACATATAACAAAATCTGACTAACCTTTCTGAGATACATCAAAAAATGCAAATGTCCCAAGGAATGGCATTTTTTTAAAGAAAGTTACCCGTCACTGTATGTCTTATACGTTAAAAAAGAATATTAGTATTTATTCAATGTTAGTTAAATTTAATATTTACTATAGATAAGACTTCTCCTTTACATTAGGTATATCATTTTAATAAATATTTTATGACATATACAAATATACATTAAATTCTGTCTATGACGAAAGTTACATACGAAGTTTCATGAATTGAAATAGTTAACATGCGAAAAAATGGATCGCTTAAACACAACACTTTCACATTCATCTCATCGGTCCGAAGCCGGGGTGGGTCTCTAGTATTTGAAGAGAAAGGAAATGTCTATAACCTAAGTAAGGGACGCACGAGTATTTATATATTAGAGCAGGGGTTCCCAAACTTTTTCAATCGATGGTGCACTTTCAAGTTTGGTATTTTGTCATGGCCCCCTAACCTAACTAATCGAAATAGATACAGTCGGTAGAAATTCTTACAATGATACTAATTAGACAACCAAAAAATATTAAAACATTCACAACACACATGCCGACGTAACCGCCAATGAGATCCCCATGTCATAAAAAATAAGCAAAATATTGACTCTCCCGCCACTTTTTTCCTATATTGCGTGATTCCTCGCCATCAACTGGCTAGTGTTCTCTCTCACATACGAATGAAATAACATTTAATCGATATTAAAAGTGGACAGAATGAAGAACAAATAACATAAAGTTTTTTTTTCCTCGAACTGACTACGCTATTGACCTAGTAAGGCCTTAACAGCTTCACCGGACTACCATAACATAAAGTATTATGCCTTCTAATACATATAACAAAAGGGTAAAGAGATGATATCTGCTGATCAAGTTTTATGTAAGTACCAAAGTGGGAATGTCTATGTTTTGTTTATTTTTGGTGACTCGGGTTAGAGAGAGAGTAGTTTTTTTTTTTTCGTACTGACTGTGCTATTGACCTGGTAAGGTCTTTACAGCTTCACCGGACTACTAAGGCGAGCGCTTAAGGCACTCAGCCGATTTGGTTTTTTAGGTAACATACACAAGGGTGCACGGCACACCTCGGCTTGGGCTTGTTACCTGAGAAGTCGCGTCTGATCTAGCTAAACTTTTCTAAGCTATTCATACATATATTCATTTGTGAATCATACAATCGAAATTACATGATTCACAAATGCATACGTGTATATCGGAATGAAACGAGCTAAACTATTCGATTCAGCTCGAAAAAGGGAAAAAAAACAAACCCGTCCACCATGTGTATGTATGTGCACGTGTGGTGAGAGTTGATCTCATGTGTGAGTACAAGTGATGTAGCTGAGTCACTGTATCGCGAAAGTGATATCTCGGGGGCTCCATCCGGGGACGACCTCGGCTCGAGATATCACTGAGAACCACGATGTGTGCGGGAACTAAAGAGAATTCCTTCTCTCACGGCGGCATCAGAGAAGGTTACGCGTGCGTGGGCGCAAACACGCATATTAAAAGATCGGATTTAAATTTAAGTGAACGGCGTCGGCGCCGGAATCTAAAAATAGACATAGCAAAAATTATTATTAATACTCGATCGTTTTAGGGGAAGTTAGACGTAAATACACGGATTTACTCTATCTTATGTGAGTTATTTATTTTTGAACGGCGGCGCGCGCGAGCCGTTGTAGAGTAGCCGCGATGGCTGGAAACCTATGGATCGCGGTTACGGAACCTAGGGCCGGGTTTCTGACGGTTTCTTCGTAAGCAGAGATCTCCGAGATTTCGTGGAAGATGAGTAATTGACCTACGTAGTCAATACTCGATAGGGAGAAGGAGAAGGCAGGGTCGGCCTGTGAAAGCTTAGGCGCCTGGGATCTGGGAATCGGCTGGGACGCGGGCTTAGGAGCCCACGGGGCCTGAGGGGCCCGGTAGGGGCGGGGGGGCGCGCTAGTCGCGGGTACGGACGCTGCCGGTGCACGAGATGTGCTCGGCAGGCTCGGTAAGGCCTCTCGGGACATGAGAGGCGGAGGTCGGTGGCGGGCGGGGGCGGCGGCCGTCCTAGACGGCGACGCCTGCCTCGGGTAGCGAGGGCGCTTTGTGCGCGGGGCGCGGGGACATCCGCGATAGTTCGCGGTATGACCCACGCCTCGACACAGAACACAGCTCCGAGGGTCGGAGGAGTCTTTCTGGCGAGAACACTCCTTAGTGGAGTGGTCACCTAGGCACTTAACGCACCTGGGTTTCAGGCGACAGTTACGTGCGGAGTGTCCGTACACCTGGCAGTTGTGACACTGCGAGGGTACAGACGTTTTGCGCGGCGGCTCGACGATAACGCCGGAGAGGCCGCAGAGGGTCGTGATATTGAAGATCGCTTTCCCTTCATGGGTGCGATCGAGGACTACTAGTACCATATCATATGGTGCTTTGGTGCGCGGAGAGCGCATTCGATGTACCTCACGGACGGGAATATCCTGCCCGTTGAGGTCGTCGGAAATGTCATCAGTCGGGATTTCAGCGGGGACTCTACGGATGACAACACGTAGGTGACGCTCTTCTTCGAGCGAGTGGGTGAAATAACCCCACTTGTTGTCCCGAAGGAAACGAGTGAGGTCGCGATGGGCGGTGGGAGTCGCTACCTTCATCTGAATACCTGTAGCGATATTCACGGCGGAGGTGTAGGGGATTTTTACTGTTTCCAGCAGATTGGAGATCTCGACCCAGGACGCCTTGTCCTGGATCGTAACGGGCGGAGGTGGGCGGGGCTTCTTGCCCGAAGCTGCGGAAACCGCAGCGTCCGGTGAAGCCGGACTATCGGGGAGGGGAGCCTTTTTAGGCGCACTAGCGCCACCTACTGTGGGACGTTTTTTAGAGGGCAGATGGCCCTCACTATCGGAGGAGTTTACGGGAGGGTGCTCCCGCTTATGGCGGCGCACGACGGTGATGAAGTCACCGTTAGTGGGAGTGGAGTCCAGCTCCATACGGGAGCCTTGGTCGTCAGAGGCGGGGATGGCTGCTTCATGAGCAGCGGTCAGACTCTCCTGCGGGAGCAGGGAGAAGGAGTTCTTCATAGTGAAGTCAGGATTTTTGAGTACTCATGGATGCGGACATCGCGACAGAACCGGTCGTACTCAGTGAGCAGAGCCGGACACATATCGGATACGAATCCGCGGAAAGCAACGAGCTCTTGCTCGGAGAACAGTAACGCGGCCATACCGGGGCCTGAGGAGGGGTGCGGGGCGGAGGAAGACATTTAAAAACCTCCCTGCCAGAGGGGCAGGGGGCGCGCCTCAATGAATTTAACGGACTATCCCGAGTCCGGATCAAAGTGAGCTGTGGGCGATGTGCAATGCCTCACAGGGGACCTACAGTGCCTAGGGGGAAGCCCTAACACTTCTTTCTTCTACGCGACGCGACGACACGCAGCGCGAACCACGGAGGACGACGACACGCAGAGTACGGCGGACGCACTGAAAAGTGCGGTTTGCACGTACTGAAAAGTACGGTTTCCTACGTTCTGAAAAGAACGTGACGATTGACTTACGTTCCAAAAAGAACGTTACGATCGACAACGATTGACACAGAAACGAGTAATCGCGAAAACCCGAGACTCTCGAAACGAAAAATCGACCGCGTAATAACACACGTCGCGTACTGGTACGGATAACGTAACGAAACACGAGTATAATTACGTATCGAGAGGTCACTAAGCGCACGCGTCCGGTCAGCACGACGGTCCGATCGGAACTTCCCAGAGAGAGTAGAGATTACCGTAAGCAATTTGATGTAAAAATGTCGCTTATTTCTGATGACAGGGGAGGGGGAGGGCGGTTCAAAAATGACTAAAATTCTGCTTACGTAATTCTCGAACTTAGAAATCAGCCCGTATAAGTAGCGTTACCTTAGTGTCATATATTGGTTACTTATTTATTAATATACACATTTTCAGTTAATCCCTACACTTGGATTGTAAACCATTCTGTTGTATTTATTGATAATCCTGTTGGGACAGGATACAGTTTTACCGATAGCAATGATGGGTACGTCCAAGACATGCCAACGGTGAGTATATATTAAAATAATCTACTCTCTCCTTCTAGATATATTCGAACTATTTGAAATCGAAATTGAAGTACATATAAAGCAATTGCAAAGATGTTGGGCAGACGTATTTTTATCACAATCCACAGGTGAACACTGCATTATGATGTGTTAATCCGGTGCGATAATTTCAAGATAAGGATTTTCATATAATCCTAAAAAGACAAACAAAGTGACTTTGTTGAAGATCGACAGTAATCAAAATTATTATGTCTATAAATGATACACCAGTATGACATTAGTCTTTCAACGGTCGTTCAAAAATGTCATGCAAAATTTTGCCTTTTTACACTACATATGATTACGCTGTCATATTTTCTGATGCCACCTTATCAAAAATTTTAGATAGTTCCTTTTTTTTCGAACCAATTACGCTGTTGGCCTAGCAAGGCCTTAACAGCTCCACCGGACCACCGCGAAAAATCCCACCCATACATTAAATATGGTAATTAAAAGTACAGAAATTTCGACAATTTCGAAAAAAGAAAAAAAAACATAACGAGTGAATATAACAAGATTTATTTACAAATATGAAACAAATCACTTTCTATCATATTAAAAATAAAATGAGTAAGTTTTTCAAAACTGTTTCATGAGTTGCGAACGTCACGTTTCCTTAGAGCAAGTCCTTGACCCGTATCACAGTAAGCGACACGTCCTCCATCGCCATAAGTCCGATGAAGCTACAAAGACCTTAACAGGTCAATAGCATAGTCAGTTCGAGAAAAAATAAAGCCATAAGTGCGAACGTATTTTATGATTGACCCTTTATATACTAAAATCATTCCATAAATGTATAGATTACCTATACATACTAGAGAAACAGAGAACCTTTATTTTCTTGATATAAGTTAAAAATGAATTTAATAATAGTTATCCTATTTGTAGGACAATTGGTAAATACTACTTACTATCTCTCTCTCATAACCACTGTCATTAACATCGCAATGTATTTCCGAAGAAGGTCTGAATAGTTAACTTTCTAAGGAGTTACCACTTAAATACACATGAATTTGACCAAGCTTTCATTCTCTAAATTTCTTAAAATAGCCGATATATAAAAATAGGTTAATAATTGAAACCATAGTTATTTATAGTTGACGTGGGTGTAATATAGTTTATAGCGAAATTTAACGAAATGGTTTGATTTCACTAAAAAAAATGACATGTTCATCGTTTACTTGGCAAATAAAACTTCTATTTAAAACCTGTAAAACTCTTAAGTAACTGGTGTTATCTTCAAGCCTACATTATGATCACTAAGCAGAACGAATATGAGAGAATATGTCTTGACTTTTAATGCATTTACATTAGTAATTTTTAGCTAATTAAAAAATCGATTTCATGGAGTTATGGTTTAATTTCTGAAAACAATTTAAGGGCAAGACACAAGTAAATATTTATTTGAAAATAATAGCATGCAAAAATTAATAATATATTCTAATAATTTCTAATTACAGTACAGTAGTCATCTGTATACAGTATTGAAGCAATTACTCGAGATATTCCCTGAGCTACGAACCGCACCGCTCTTTTTAGCCGGAGAATCATACGCTGGGAAATATGTTCCAGCGTTGGGCATGGAGATACACAAACATAAAAACTCTTCTCAAATCGACGTCAACTTTCAGGTATTGCATAAATAAACTTTTAATTTAAAAAGTGTGTCATGGAATATTTCGAATTTAAACATCTCTCATACGACAGTGATTTCGAAATGAAATTCTAAGTATAAAGTTCACTCCAAATTTTTTTTTACCAATATTTCTAACGGAAAACGACCGAAAATAAGGACTTGTTGCGACCAAGAGAGAACAAGAAAGAGATATGCTATAAACCGAAATATATAGGCGCGCGACAAGATAAGACGAGTCTAGGAAAGGTAGTGTTTATTTATTTTAATATAATTATCATATTCTTATTATTTAAATTTAATTTACGTGTCACCAAAGAACTTTCACTTTCGTCATATACAGAGTTGCACGAGTAATTTTTTTTTATCTGCATCAATAATTATTCCCAGATTCTCTTTGATAGTGGAACCATCTGCCTATTTTCCTTGACGACAGATTATTATCGAAACGCTACTATATATATACCTAATTTTAAATTATGTCGCCTAGTAATTATAGGGGGTTTACAGCACTTTAAAGCCAGTTGCCCATCGAAGCATAATGTGTTTCCACTTTCGCTATATAGCCATTTGTCAACAAATATGATTATGTAGGGTTATTTGTAATACGACATATTCCCGTTAGGAGATGATAGGGGTGATTATTAGTGATAATATTAACCCTCATATGCATTATGCAAAAGTGAACCATTTTTGAGTTATCATGTTTTTTAACTTTTTTCAAAATAAGTCCAAACGCAAAATCAAAAACTTATTTTTAGAAAGGTATCAATTTAAATCTAAATTTTTCTCTTGATTTATAAAAAAAAAATATTAAACATCGGTTATTTATCAATATTAAAACAACACTTATTAATATAAATATGAGAGACAAACTTAAAAACAAAAGGAAACCTTACAGAACTTGACTTGCAGATTATTTTAAAAACAACCGTTTTCTTAGCTTTCCAACTATGCATAACACATATGAACTCACTTCAAAGTAACTGAAAAAAAAACGTCACAAATGAAGCAGGCAGAAATTCGTATTCGAACTAAACTTAAACGTATCGTTTAACGTATCGTAACGTATCGTTCTTTAAAATTTTCATAAAAATAATTAAAAACTATACCCAATGTAAATAAAATAAAAAACAGTTTTAAAGTCAAATTTAGAACTAGTAACAGTTTATAAATAACTAGCCGACCCGTGCCCACTTCGTTGGGCGGTAATAGGCATTATCAAGCTACAACTTTTCTCTAGAACTCAATCATATATGTCTCATAATTAAGGCAGCGTTCGTAAGAAACGTTTTCGTTCGACCATTTTTCTCCGACTCCCCAGATATTACCCCGTACAACCTCACAAACTTTACCTCTTTATAATATTAGTATAGATTATAGATAATATAATTACTTAATAGCTTCTGCCCGCGACTTTGCACGCGTTGAATAGTTATTTTGGGCTAAGACGCAGTGGAAGCTCCCAAAAGGAAAAAATACCCCGATTTTAAAACATTTTTCATTGGTGCTCCGCTCCTATTAGTCTTAGCGTGATGATATGTAGCCTATGACACTCATAAATAACGTGGCTTTATATCTATCTATACTATAATAAAACTGTAGCAAGGTCAAATCTGTACATTGAATATTTTTTGAAATATTTTATCGGAGTAGACTTTATTATCGATATAGAAGCCAAAAATAATCTTTTTACAATTTTTGTCTGTCTGTCTGTCTGTCTGTCTGTCTGTCTGTCTTTCTGTCCCTGTGAACACGCATCACGCTGAAAGTACTGAACCGATTTTAACGAAACTTGACACAGTAATAACTAATATTCCAAGGTTACATTTAGGATACTTTTTGTCCCATAAAACGCAAGGGGTTCTCCAGGATAACGAAAGATAAAAAATTGTAGTTAATGTAACAAGACTTTTTTGCAACACCTTAGTACAAGAGCCAGCAACGTTGGAAGAACGAGAATTTTAGAAAAGCTGGTTCTTTAATATCAAGATATATTATGCCCTTCCAAACAAGATTCAGGATACGTGGTAGCTGGTTAACGTTGTGTTTTTAATACGCATCACACCTTTACAAGTCAAAATTTTGGGTTATAAATAATTTAAGGAACATTTTTTTATCACTATCTTTATCATACATAAAATGGGGTAAACATATCAATGCAGATGCAGAATCTAGCTCTAAGTCTCTTAACGTTTTCAAAGCATTAGCCGGTTCTAACTGGGGTGTTCATCCATAACATTGAGTTCGTTTATACTTCAATATTATACGCAGTCGAATTGACTATGCGAGCTTTCTTTATGATAATAGCGCTCAGATTAACCTCTATAAACTTGAAAAAGTCCAAAACCAGGCCATGAGAATTATCGGGGGTTTCATTAAAAGTACTCCAATCCATGTTATGGAAAGCGAATTGAGCATATGTCCGTTACATCTTAGGAGACAATATTTAGCTGGAAAAATCTATTAAAATAAATGTAGATAGTATTTGGAAGCCTAAGAGTCAATATGATATTCTTAAAATAAAAGATATTTGTCTTCAATATATAAATAAATATTACCAAATTTTGTTAAAATATACACTGACGGATCTAAAGCTGGTAATTATTTAGGAGCCGCATTTTTTGAGTAAAATTCCAAAACTTTTATGAAATTTCAAATTGATGAAAATATTTCAATTATGCACACTGAACTGATAGTAATTGCAGAGGCCTTATCATTTGTAGAATCCACTCAGTCCATTAACATTGTTATTTTATCCGATTCAAAAACTGCTCTTCAACACGTAGCTCGATGTACCTTGACTTTTCGAGGAATACCGATAGCCTACACTATTTTGTAGCAATTACTAGATTTCAAAGCAAAGAACAAAGTAATTGTTTTATAATGGATCCCTTCTTATATAGGTATAACTGGGAATGAAAGAGCTGATCTTTTAGCTAGAGAAGGATCCTCCGAAGGTGCTATTATTAATATTTTACCAACTTATTTGGATGTATGCTCAGTATTTAAAAATAGCTGTTACTCGCATTGGAAGGAATACTTTGATGAGCGTTCTAAAACAAAAGGAATATGGTACAGAACGATTCAGCCACATCCCTAAAGGTCACCATGGATTGATGACAGTACGATTTGCCGTCGGGAAGCAATCACAGGAATGAGATTACACTAAAAAAGTTCGCCTACCTGATGCGTAAAGTACCATCAACACTCTGCCAGAGTTGTGAGCTCATCGATGACGTGCACTATATCCTGGCAGAATGTGTTCGAAGCGAAGATATTAGATCTCAGCTTAATGCTACTGGTTCGTTCCACACTGGTTTGTACAATTCGTTATTGTCTGACCCCATTTCGAAAGATGCTAAAGAATTGTACAAAATTAATATAAGCTATTGTTAAGTTTATTGTCATTCTTATTGTTATATAGTTGTATGTTACTTAGGCGATATAGTCGCGCAGGCGACTAAGCCTTCATTAAAAATAATAACAATATTAAAATTATAGCTATCTTAACATGGTTTGAACACACTTATTTGATTTACAAAAAAATAGCATCGGGCACATTATTGTTAATAACAAAAATGTCTGGCGATAATAATTTCATGTGTTAGTAGCGTTCCAAAGTTAGTAAAAAACAATACATTAAAAAATTATATAAAAATCAATATTTTTGCCTGTAAAGGTGCGATATGCACTAATAAACGCAATGTTTACAGCCAGGTAGCCCGCACACTGTTCGGAAGAACATGAAGATATATAAAAACTGGCTTATTGAAATTCTTTTTCGAAACCATTACTAGCTCTTAGACAAATAGTTATAGGTAAGTGACATTTGACGCGTCGTGCTCATATATTTTTAATATTTATATTTTTCTTCAATACAATGGAGTGTGAAAAAGTTTTAATACAAGTTGAAAATAGTTATGATATCATTCAGTGTTTAATTTATCATTATTTATTTAATGAATATATTATATCGTTTAATTTACAATTTAACTCTATCAACTTGATATTTTATAATGTAAACTATACTCACTGTATAGTAAACGTCTACAAAAAAGGGAAAGGAACTGCGTTAGAAACTGGGGGTCCATAGACCTCTAAAGCTTTTTTTCACATTACCGCCAATATATGTAGGTTGCTACGAACGGGTTTGTAGCCTTACTTTAAAAGATTTCTCACAAACCATCTGGGTTTGAGTGAGTCCCTTGATAGTTTGGATTCACAATTGGAAATTGATGGTGTCGCTGTAATAAGGTTTTAGGTATATTAAAATTTTTCACGTTTAAAAATACCACTGACACCAGTTATAACCGATTTGGTGCAGACGAAGTTGCACGGGTCAGCTAGTTAGTATATAAAATCGGTTTAGTAGTTCCTGAGATTACCCCCTACAACGTCACAAACTCACAAACTTTACTTTTTTTATAATATTAGTATATAGATTATAGCCCCTGCCCGCGACTTCGTCCGCGTAGTAATAGTTACTACTCTGGGCTAACGCTGACACACAGCAGAAGCTCTCAAAAAGAAAAACATATCGATTTTGAAACATTTTTCATCTGTGCTCCGCTCCTATTGGCTTTAGCGTGATGATATATAGCCTATAACCATTCTCGATGAATGAGCTATATAATACTGAAAGAATTATTCAAATCGGACCAGTAGTTCCTGAGATTACCCCTTACAACGCCACAACGTCACAAACTCACAAACCCACAAACTCACAAACTTTACCTCTTTATAATATTAGTATAGATAATCAATAATAAGTAACAATTAAGACATTTTGTAATTTAGTAAAGTGACTTCTCCTATTACGTACGCAAAGTCACATTCTTTTCAGATGTGATTTTACTACCGAAGTAGTCAAATTATTCCGCATCGCATTTGCTGCGTTTATAATTGTTGTTTTGAGTTCTTCCGAGGATGACACAGAGAGACGTCGTAAGCTAAGGATCACATGTGACCGTCAGACGTAGAGATCAATTGGCGTTAAATGCGGATTCCTCACAGGCCACGGAATGAGTCCTCGTCGCCCTATCCAACGATTAGGAAAATTGCTATCGAACCATCACCTAACATTGATACCAAAATTGGATTCACGCCTTCGCTACTTTGATAATACTGGTGTCCTACCTATGCAAGGTCAGACGCTCTTACGATCTTCGAAGCTTAAATCTTCAGTGTACCGTTTGATTGTGCGGTAAACAAGCCGTAGAGCTATTTTAAAGTTTTGCTGAATGTTGCAAACCTCTGTTGATGCGTAACTATAGCGGTGCCACACGATTGTCGCGTCTCTATACTTGTGCGACCACTACATCTTTGCAAATGAATAAAAATGAATTCCTTTTTTTTGAAGCGCGACTGTTCTGTTTTCAAAAATAGCTAAAGTGTATCTGACGAGTATTTGCAAATTAATAATTATAAGGTTGTGGCATAACCAATGACCGGACTAGGTATACTAGTCTTATACTCCCCAGAATCTGACCTAACGTTAGGGTGTGGTGTAAGATTATAAAATGAAGAAACTGGTTCTTAAATGTAGCTGTTGGAATACGTCTATATGTGCTTTGTGACAGATTTTCCACTGTTATTAAAATATGTAAAGTCCTTCACAATATTTTTGACCGTTCTGAATATAGACGCGCAGAATATAAATCTATTATATGTAGACAAGTTCACTATATCGAGATAAATTAAGGATGAAATAATGCCAATTTTAGATTACAGTAATAATAATTTAAATACGTTTTGTATAAAACTCTTGATTGTATTATGCTCAAGAGAGAACCTTAGGCTGTATTCAGAGCGGTGAAAAAGATTTATGAGGACAGTATATTATAAGCATAAATACAAATTTCTGGTCTTTTTTAGGGTATGATAATGGGCAATGCTTATGTTGATCCAAGCATGATATTCAACATAACAAATATGTTCTATTATTTTGGTTTGCTGGACAAGAAGCAGATGGACATCATCAGGCCTCTAGAGCAGTCATTTCAACATGATATAACAGCTAACAGGAGTATCGCAGCTAAGAATGTATGTTTCTTTACTGTAATAAACATTCGTATACTATTTTTTAGAGTAAACAATTAATTATTGGTTATTATAGTCCATTTCAGCTGTAAGATTTAGCTAAGAGGGGAGTTGAAATGTAACTGCGGAAAATATTCGTGATTTTGAGGTTATGCTCCTTTTGGCGTATTCGGGAAAAATGATGAGAATGAATTTTTATCATGCGCGCGCACATGGACATCTATCAGAGACACCATGAAGTTGTTTGGTAATCGTCTGTCAAGTTTTCGTGAGAACTGATAACTATCTTCAAGGTAGTTATTCAGACATATGAATCTACAACACGTATTTTATATCAGTGGAGATAAAAAAAAATATTCACGCATAAATATGTTGTTTGTTTTTTTTTTTATTTTAATTTTAATGATTAAGCGGTTTGACCGGTAGGATGTCAGTTCGATGTCCGTAAGTTCGAACCCCGACATGTATTAAACTATTTTGGGGAATTCGCATACACTTACTAAGTCCGATAGTGTTCGGCTGACCGTGAAGAAAAATGTCGTGAGGAAACCTGAACCTGAGTAATGCTCATGTAGTACCACCATATGAAAAAATATAGAAATGTGGATTTCTCGATGTTTAAAGTCGAATCTAAAATCATACTTTCTTTCGGGAAGAGCCTTATAGCCCTGTAGTGGGTCTCGTACAGGCTGATATGATGTCATAAGACATAAGAACTTGCTGGAAAATACCATTACGACGCAATTCTAAATTCGAATATGTCTTGTTTACAGAAATGGACAAACCTCATCTCAGTCCTTTTACTTTTAACACATCAGAAGCACGCGTACAATTTCTTACGTGACGACCTATCATTGGGCAAATACTACACTTTCTTGCAATTGACCGAGGTGAAAAAAGCTTTACACGTTGGGGACATAAAGTTCAGTTTCGCCAATGTAACAGTAAACACTCGGATGGCACCTGATTTTTTGAGCAGCACGAAACCTTACCTCGAAACTTTGTTAAATCATTACAAAGTCCTCACTTATTGGTAAGATATTTTGAATAGCGAAAGTGGTGGTTTATTTCAAATCTGTACATTAATTAAAGTTTCTTCGTTCATTTACATTGGATCTTAGGTACTTTATATATTTTTATTAGTTGTTATTCATTACATTTCGTGCCGCATCCCACAGACTGCCCAAATTATTACTACGCTATCGCTTAGTGTACTTTTTGATCAACAATTTGTATTGTAATCACTCGTCTCCCAAATATCTTAGTGCGACTTTAGAGAACCGATGTCCTTCAAAGAAAAATTTACTTTTCAGTGGTCAACTAGATCAGATGTTACCCTGCGCTATAACTTCAGAGAGTATGCGCACTTGGCGATGGAATTCGTACAAGGATTTCCACGAATCGACTAGATTCCCTTACTTATTCAAAAATAGATTGGCAGGGTAAGAGACTTTATAAATTGAATTTGAAAGATCTAGTATCTAATATTTGTAAGGCTTTGTGTGATATGATATATGATGATAATCAGGTACCAAAAAAGCGGTGGTGGATTAACTGAAATAGTAGTACGCGGGGCAGGACACATGGTCCCAGTGGACACTCCCGCACCAGCGCAAGACTTGGTGGCTCGATGGACACGAGGCCAGCCACTGGACAAGCCTTTGGCACTGCTCCCGGAATCATTTATTCGAGATTTAATCCAGAACAACACTTTGCTATACTATATTTAGTGTTCGACTTAGTTTTGGTAATCATAACTATAATTATAATAAACAATGTATATCAGTCATGGAATTTTCTATACTCAAATACAAGTGACAATGTCTGTACACTAAAGGTCTCCTTAGAACTTAAAATCAAACAAATATATTGATAAGGCAGGATAATTAAATTAAACATAAGTCTCTCTACTAATATTCTAACTATGCAGCAAGAGCTTCCTCCCCTCGCAGCCATGCCAAATCTCTCTAAGTCAGAACCCTACTTTCCTCTCCTCGTCTCATCTCTTCCTGTCACCTCGCACGGCCTCGCTTTACAGTCTCAATGGAGGCACGTTTAAAACGCCTACAATTAATCAATGGAAATACTGACATTACAAAATTATTTTACCAAGGTCTTTGAAACTTTTACCACTTTGAAAAACTAAGGAGGATGATTGTGAACTGTCATTAGAATTTTTAAAATATATAATTTAATCATACAAACGGATAATAGTTTTATTTAAGATATCGCTTAATGGTAATAATACCACCACCACCACCAGTATGGCAATTTTAGAGCTTATAATTATTTTGATTAGCCTTCTATAAAGGTTTAGATTTACTTAACCCCTCGAACCAGATCTCAACATGCCGGATCGTGCTTTAAAATTATAATTTTACATTACATAATTTGCTATTGTTCAAATTTTCTAATTTTGTAATAAATACAGTATTTATTTTAAACTTATACTACCAACAGTCTAGGTCTACATTCGTTTGTATGGAGCTTTAACCCTTACGGTTTTTGGACAGTTCAGGGATTAATGAATATGTCTCTCTTTACACGGAGTTTACACAGGTATGAATAAAAATATATATACAGAGATGTTTTCCTTTACTTAATTTGAAATTTTGTAATTTAGACCAATATATCTACATATATGTTATGTTCTCGGCTAAGTATTAAAGTCGTGTTATTTGTTAATGACTTTTTAACGTGAATTATACAAACTGTTTTTTTAACTTGATTGTAAATTGTTTGATATCCAAGGTGGGATTAACCATTTATATGTAAATAGTCAGTGGCAGAACATTGTGCAATTCTGTTTTTCAACCGATTAATTTTTTTGTTTTGTTTAGTAAATATTGACGAACTTTAGTGTAATTTTTTTTTGCTGCAGACTCTTGGTCCGCACCTCTTTTGCTGTTGTTAATTTTATTCATCTAGTTAAAAATCGTTTTACATGTGAGCAACTATTGTTATGCTACTTAACTGTTTTATCTAAAACTAGCGAGCCCGGCAGACGTTGTCCCGCCCTGATTTAAAAAAAAATCCTTGACCAATTATATAGCAAAACGTTCCTCATGAATCACTTTATCTACTGGCAAAAACCACTTGAAAATCCGTTTAGTAGTTTTTGAGTTTATCGCGAACAGACAGACAGACAGACGCGGTACGGGACTTTGTTTTATACTATGTAATGATAATGATGATATTATACGTTTACTACTGTACATTACATTGCGTTTGTTTACATTATACTATATTACCTATTTGTCATAGAGATGCCTTTATGGCGGTTTCATTTTTATCTTTTATTGCCATTTTTAAATTGTAATCCACAATGTCCCGCGCCGGAGCGTCCACGGCCCGATGGGTGAACCTACTAATTGCGTCGTCAGTCACGTCGGCATAGGAGACACAGGTGTTGGTGTGTTTGAATATTGCCACTATAGCATATGAAACGCTATCGAGGATTTGCATCCTTTTGCCCTTTGTTTGCAGGTTCACCACCGATTCGAAGGTTAATACCTGAGATTCATGGACTGTTAAGTGGCGCGATCCTTCCACTGCCCCGTAGCTCTTGATTATCAGGGCTTTTTTCTCTTCATGTGGGTGTATCAGGAAGAGAGTATCGAGGGTGTGTGAGGATATTTGTTTGCCCTGATAAGCCTTGATGCTCAGAGATCTCACTATCAGTTTCGTCGAGTATACTTAATACTGTTACTATTAAAAATAAACAAAATATTACATTTGAATTTGGAATCTGTCATTTTTATATGATTATTCATTGAGTTTTCTCATTTCGGCGCCAATACATTGTACAATATTTTGCGATATTAAAATGGAGTGGGGTAATAAAGAGAACCGAATCGCTGTGATTGCATTACACAAAGTAGGTATGGAACCAAATGCAATATTTAAAACTCTCCATACGCTTAGTATTAGTAAAATGTTTGTGTACCGGACTATTAATAGGTACAATGAGACCTCCTCTGTTTGTGACAGAAAAAGATCTGGCCGTCCACGTGGTGTTCGTACGAAAAAAGTGGTCAAAGCAGTAAGGAAAAGAATTCGAAGAAATCCTGTCCGAAAGCAAAAGATTTTATCTCGGGAGATGAAGATAGCACCTAGAACCATGTGGCGTATTTTAAAAGATGACTTAGGACTTGCAGCCTATAAGAGTACTGGTCATTTCTTAACTGATAATTTAAAAAAGAATAGGGTGGTAAAATCGAAACATCTACTGAAGCGGTACGCAAAGGGAGGTCACAGAAAAACTTTGTTTACGGATAAGAAAATTTTTACAATTGAGCAACAATTTAGCAAACAAAATGACAGTATTTATGCTCAAACCTCTAAGGAAGCTTCCCAATTAGTCGACAGAGTGCAACGTGGGCGCTATTCGACTTTAGTGTTGATTTGGTGGGGTATTAGCTATGAAGGAGTGACAGAGCCATACTTTTGTGAGAAAGGTATTAAAATATCGGCACAAGTGTATCAAAATACCATTCTTGAGAAGGTAGTGAAGCCCCTTAACAATACCATGTTCAATAGCAAAGAATGGTCCTTCCAGCAAGACTCGGCGCCGGGTTATAAAGCTCGGTCTACGCAGTCTTGGTTGGAAACGAACGTTTCGGACTTTATCAGAGCTAAAAACTGGCCGTCGTCTAGTCCCGATCCTAATCCGCTGGATTATAATTTATGGTCAGTTTTAGAGAGTACGGCTTGCTCTAAACACCATGGTAATTTGGAGTCCTTAAAACAATCCGTACGATTGGCAGTGAATAATTTTCCCATAGAAAGAGTGCGTGCTTCTATTGATAACTGGCCTCAACGTTTAAAGGACTGTATTGCAGCCAATGGATACCACTTCGAATAAGCTTTTTATATTTTAAATTGTTTTATATTTATGTATTAAATAAACACACTGTAAAAGTAATAAATGTTATTTGCAATAGAAAATATTTTTGTTCTTTGTTTCAGTATTTATGGCAAGACTAGGTATACCGTCGTATACAATGACTCAATGCGTAGGTTACATCCATGGGGTTCCTATATGTGCAGTTAAGTTGTTGGTTAATACCGGCTGTGGCTATTGGTCTGTAGTGAGTCCTCCGAAACTAGTTTTCTCGGTCAATATAGGGTAGTTGGTTGAAGTCACCGATGAAAAGAATTGCGCTTGCTTCCGCCAGCCGACTGGCGGTCAGCATAGCCCCGAAATGGTTCATGAGAGCCTCATCCACGGTTAACCTTGGACGTTTGTCGGGCCTACTGAAGCCATTTACCAATATGGACGCCATGGTGCCCACCCGCTTTTCGGCTTTTTGCCGTGTCTCTGCGTGTTTCTCCTGTAGGTCTTTTGCCGCCTCGGTTGTGATAGTCGCCATAGCGTCCCTCTCCACATCGAAGTTTCTAACCAACCACGTAGTCTTTCCACAGCCAGGGACTCCATTCGTCCACTTTATGTCGGGTGTCGTTTTAGTGCTATCCGATGCTGCTGGATTTAAAACTCTCGAGGTGGTTTTCACCCTCTCGAGAATATTTTCTTCCAGCATAATTCTTGTGCATCGAGCAACTACTACGATCGGGTCCTCCGTGGGCACTTCGAATTTCTAGGTTGGGGTTGCTTCCCGTGTCTCATTTTCCTTCCTTAGTACGCAACCACTGGTGGAATTGTAACCGGCCTTGTAGCTACCCGTCATTATTCCTGCTATGACTTGGGCAGTATTGTTGTTGTAAATGGTCGCTACCGCTTTTTCAAATCTAGCCTCTCTCAAGTCCACGATTCCCAAGTAGTGGGCCTCAAGAATTTGTGTGCACGTCAACGTGTTGACTTTAATCGTGGGCTCGAGAATGGCTTTGAACTCGAGTATGGCATTTACCATGTGATCTAGTAATTCCGTGATAGGAATTTGGATGGGTAGGGTGACTTACCCCATGTCCGCTTTGATTTTCTGTGGTTGCGGTTTCACTTTGACCATAAGAACTCTTCTCCGAAGACGGTCGATAGATGCTTTAGATTACCAGTATGTCTATGAGTTTGAGACATGATTATTTGTGTTAATTTCGAGAATGGACCTCTGTCTAGTTTGCCTCCTCCAGATGTTTTTGCGGCTTCTGCTCTTTCGGTTGTTATTTTTGCTCATAAGCGTTAGGCTCCACTTAGCTCGACATCACTGGGGTCGAATATGGTTTTCCCTTTGTTGTGGATGGACTTTTTCCCGGGAGACTTTGCGTGCGACAAGAATTCTAGGCTGGCGCCTCTGTTCTCGTACGCAACTATCTCATGATACTTCGATGCATTTATGCAGTCCAGTAAATCGGCTACATTGCCCTTTGCGTATTCGACTGCCATAGCGTTGACGCTGATCCTGCGAGACGTTATATATTCCTTTAATCCTACTTCACCAATTCGGGATAGCAATATATGTATATTGCTCGTGAGCTTGTGAGAATGGTAGTTGGCTCCTCCATGTAAGCCTATAATCTGGTTTTTGATTCGCACCAATCTGCATTTGAGGCCCGCCACTAAGGTCACGGGCAGAGCGTCAAAAAATTTTCGCTTCGTTGCTATTCTGGATGTGCTCCTGTTTATCAGTTTGGCAAGACCGGGCGAGATCGCAATGCGCTTTCGCTTTTAATAACTAACTTTAGTGTTATTAATACATTTTTTTGAAAAAGATCCGTATTTATGCCTTTATATTGGAACTTGAAAAAATAATTAATTATGGTCGAATCACGACTACTAGTATTATAATAATCAACAGAAATAGCAATGATGCGGGGATATGTTAAGGAAACGAGTGAATTTTAAGAACAGTAAAAACTCTTTACTTATATTACTGAAGGACTTATTTATTTAGATAAGTATTGGTACGTAAAGGTTATTTTTGTATCTTCTTTATTTTTGATACACAGATATGAAGCTGGAATATTATATAGATATGATATAAATACGAATCTAATGACACTTAATATGTTATATGTTAGATGTAGTAGAGTAAACTTCAGAATCTGCCAAACAAATAGAAATATACATACATACAATATAATACAATCGAAAATATTCCTTCACGCGCAAATCCAATTGGGTAAAAATTAAAATATATGCACACTCGTAGGAGCGATTTTTTTACCGATATCGTTAATTTGCTTACATTAATTATGTGAGTTTATACAAATTAATTTAAAACACTTAACATTTTAGACTTTCTCCACCTTCGTAGGTAGACAACTAGAAAACCTTTAAAAAAGTGATTATGTTATTTGACACAGGCTCCGTGGATAAACAACTTCATCATTAAAGTTTAATTTTATGTTTAGGTAATAGGTCACTCAAACAACTAAACTTTTCTATGTTTTAATCAAATCTTGCCAAGCTAACGTGGTTACTGTCTCGCTGACTACTTCAAAATAGATATTGTTTAAATCCATTAACAATTTGAACGCCACGCCGTATTTACATGTTTCTTCTAGTTCGCCAAGGATGAATTTTTGAATTAGTAAAGAAATCTAGTGCTTCAGTCACCAATGACCACTATTGCGTTACAAGAGAAACCGTGGTCGGTCATATATACCAACGCGGCAGCCACAGTCTTCTTCAAAATTAAAGCATAATTTCCATCTCGTGCAATTAATTCATTCTGGCATAGGATATTGTTGGTTTGATATGCTAACAATTTAGATTTTTCTTTTTTTGGCACATTGGCAAGTATGTTATGTGGAATGTAGATCAAAGCGATTCTTTTGTATTAGAATTAGTCAAAAATAAAGATTTTTATCTTCAACTAGCGGGCACGGCAGACGTTGCCCCGCCCTGATTATAAAAAAATCCTGGACAAATTATATACCAAAACGTTCCTCGTGATTTTATCCACTGGTGAAAACCGCATAAAGGTCCGTTCAGTAGTTTTTGAGTTTATCGCGAACAGACAGACAGACAGAGGCGGTAGGGGACTTTGTTTTATGCTATGTAATGATACTAAAGCAGTCAAAAAAATTTGTTAAGTAATTCCACGACAAATTATTAAATTTTGACTCATTATTACATCCAATACCTTAATCCGTTTAGCTGTACAGCCCACGGAAACATCGCCACAATAACCGATCTTGCATAGCTCGTATCAAGCATACTCCCAAAGCCTTCATCAGATACTCTGCCCACTTTGAAGTTAGTCTACCCACGCTCTACGTCTTCCAGGATGAGACCGTCAATCGAGAACTTTGTGGCCCCAACAAGAATGAAAACGAACATCAGAACTCTAGCATGAGTACCTCGTTTCTCGAGAAAACTCCACAGGTGGTTCCAAATATTTATTACCACAAACTTTATGAATTTTATATTCACATAGTTTAATTAACCTTAAGTGCATAATTAGACGCATTTCTAAGATAAACATATCACTTAGTTTTAGAGCATTCTGTACCTAGTAATAAAGACTACACCGCATGTAGACATGGCACTGTAGCAACGCCTTTCTCATTGGCCCATTTGGTGAATTTGCGACGGACTTCAAAGATAGAGTTAGTTCAATTTAGATCTTCCTAATTGTTATTCTGAGGGTTCTGCTATAATTTTAACTATAGTACTTAAATTCGTGTTTTTATCACTAGAATAAAATCGAGTCCAAATAACAAACCGTGAAGCGATTGTAGTGTATAATCAAAGCGAGAGATAATACTAATTTTCCAACAAACAATAGCGATCTTAATGATACTTATTATTTTCTAAATGAATATAGCTACGCTATTACAATTGTAGGTAAATAGGTTTGTATCCAATAATTATAGAAATACATAAGAAACGTAATTAGCAAGGTAACAATTCATCACGCTGATAATTAAACTTCAACGTATAAATAGAATTACTTGAACTTTTGTAGTAAACACGTACCGATAACGAAGATTTTCAACATTATTATATTTTTTCAGGTAATTATATTTCTGAGGTAATTGTTTTTGTTTACTAAATTCTATTATGCTATACTACATCTGCGGCTCTGTGAGCGTTTGTTATTATTTGTAATAATTAATAATGAATATAATAAATAGTTATATCAAAGTGAGTAATAGTAAAATTAACCTTTGCACGCAGCTTTGCCTGCTTTAATGTAGATTCAATCTATGAACGGTACATTTTTTCTGGGTAATAATCACATGTCGGCGCCTCACCAGAACTCTCCCCAGGATCCATCACAAAAATGACACTATTAATGAGAAGCAAACTATATTTTCCTTCTCCACAACGTCAGCTTAGAATGATCGTCCAAAGAATGCGACGTTAACTCAACGGAACATATTTATTTTATAACATACTTTATTACAAACATAATTAACATTAACGGTTTACAAATCAATTTATAAAATAAATAACAATATACAATTAATTTTTAATCTTTATTTAAAGTTGAAATATATCTTAATTAACTTAATTACTTACAAATAATTATAATAAAAATACACCGGAATTGTCGCATTTTACACATTTGTGACAAATATAAGTCATGTTTATATTTTTAATTTATTAATACAATATTAAATAATAATTAAACAAAATCAAAACTTCTATTAAATCTTAATTAATTTAATTCGTTATTTATCATAGTAATCTGTTCGTACTTTTCTATATTTTATTTACTTTATAACAAAGAGTTGCTAATAATATTTCCTGCGTTATTTAAGTTCCGAATTAGCTGATAGATGGCACTCCAGATAATAAATCTTGGAATTGAAACCAGATGGTAGCACGGCCGAGCGCCCATCTATCTATATACTATAATAAAACTGTAGCGAGGTCAAATCTGTACATTAAATATTTTTTGAAAATTTTGATCGGGGTAGACTTTGTTATCGATATAGAAGCCAAAAATAATCTTTTTACAATTTTTGTCTGTCTGTCTGTCTGTCTGTCTTTCTGTCCCTGTGAACACGCATCACGCTGAAAGTACTGAACCGATTTTAACGAAACTTGACACAGTAATAACTAATATTACAAGATTACATATAGGATACTTTTTGTCCCATAAAACGCAAGGGGTTCTCCAGGATAACGAAAGACAAAAAAATGTAGATAATGTAACTAGACTTTTTTGCGACACCTTAGTACAAGAGCCAGCAACGTTGGAAGAACGAGAATTTTAGAAAAGCTGGTTCTTTAATATGAAGATATATTATGCCCTTCCAAACAGGATTCAGGATACCTGGTAGCCGGTTAACGTTGAGTTTTTTAATGCGCATCACACCTTTAGAGTTCAAAATTTTAATTTATAAATTATTTTAGGAAAAAAAAATTTCGATTACTTTTTAACGCTATTAAAAACATGAGTTTATCACTGCCAGACAATTTTGTTATTGACAATAATGTGCCCGATGATATTCTTTATAAATAAAATAATGCAATTCAAACCATTTTATTTTGTCCATTGTAAAGAACATATTTTATTTTATGAGCTATTATGATATTGAGATTTCACCGTAAACAATGAAAAACAACGATAAACGTAGACATATGACTTGAGATTGACCCCATCTTGAATACACGTGTCTATAACAAGCGCTTCCACAATTATCGCTATATTTATCATACATAAAATGGGGTAAACATATCAATGCAGTTGCATGATCTAGCTCTAAGTTTCTAAACGTTTTCAAAGCATTAGCCGGTTTTAATTGGGGTGTTAATCCATAACATTTAATTCGTTTATACTTCAATATTACACGCAGTCGAATTGACTATGCGAGCTTTCTTTATGATAGTTGTGCTCAGGTTAACCTCTATAAACTTGAAAAAGTCCAAAACCAGGTCATGAGAATTATCGGGGGTTTCATTAAAAGTACTCCAATCTATGTTATGGAAAGCGAATTGAGTATATGTCCGTTACATCTTAGGAGACAATATTTAGCTGGCAAATTCTATTTAAAAAGTCATTCGAAAAAAACGAACTAACCAATGTATCAGAAGAACTGTCCACCCCTTTCCAATCACTCTATTGGCGTAAAAGAAAAATACCATTATTAGTTTCTATTTTTTCTCAATATAAAAATACTGCAATTCAAACAAGTATAAAACATGAAATGTTCACTTTACACATCTGGGTCGATAACATTGATTTGCACAATATAATTAAAATAAATGTAGATGGTATTTGGAAGCCAAAGCGTCAATATGATATTCTTAAAATAAAAAATATTTGTCTTCAATATATAAATAAAAATTATCAAAATGTTGTTAAAATATACACCGACGGATCTAAAGCTGGTAATTATTTAGGAGCCTCATTTTTTGAGTCAAATTCCAAAACTTTTATGAAATTTCAAATTGATAAAAATATTTCAATTATGCACATTAAATTGATAGCAATTGCAGAGGCCTTATCATTTGCACAATTAACTGAGTCTATTTAGATTGTTATTTTATCCAATTCAAAAAGTGCTCTTCAACACGTAGCTCGATGTACCTCGACTTTTCGAGGAATACCGATAGCCAACATACACTATTTTGAAGAAATTACTAGATTTCAAAGCAAAGAATAAAGTATTTGTTTTACAATGGATCCCTTCTCATATAGGTATAACTGGGAATGAAAGAGCTGATCTTTTAGCTAGAGAAGGATCCTCCGAAGGTGCTCCTATTAATATTTTGCCAACTTACTTGGATGTATGCTTAGTATTTAAAAATAGCTGTTACTCGCATTGGAAGGAATACTTTGATGAGCGTTCTAAAACAAAACGAATATGGTATGGTGGATCTCGGCTTAATGCTTCTGGTTCGTTCCACACTGGTTTGTACAATTCGTTATTGTCTGATCCCACTTCGAAAGATGCTAAAGAATTGTACAAAATTAATATAAGCTATTGTTAAGTGTATTGTCATTCTTATTGTTATATAGTTGTATGTCACTTAGGCGATATAACCGGGAAGGCGACTAAGCCTTCATTAAAAATTAAATAATAATAATAATATTAAAATTACAGCTATCTTAACATGGTTTGGACATACTTTATTTTATTTACAAAAAAAATAGCATCGGGCACATTATTGTTAATAACAAAAATGTCTGGCAATGATAATTTCATGTTTTAGTAGCGTTTCTAAGTTAGTAAAAAACAAAACATTCAAAAATTATATAAAAATCAATATTTTTGCCTGTTAAGTTGCGATATGCACTAATAAACGCAACGTTTACCGGCAGCTAGGTAGCTCGCACGCTGTTCAGAAGAACATAAAGATATATAATAAACTTGCTTATTGAAATTCTTTGTCCAAACCATTGCCTAGCTCTTAGACAAATAGTTAGAGGCAAGTGACATTTGACGCGTCGTGCTCATATCTTTTTAATATTTATATTTTTCTTCAATACAATGGAGTGTAAAAAGTTTTAATACAAGTTGAAAATAGTTATGATATCATTCAGTTATTCATATTTATTTTATGAATATATTTTATCGTTTAATTTACAATTGAACTCTATCAACTTGATATTTTATAATGTAAACTCTACTGACTGTATAGTAAACGTCTACAAAAAAGGGAAAGGAACTTCGTTAGAAACTGGGGGTCCATAAACCTCTAAAGCTTTTTTTCACATTACCGCCAATATATGTGGGTTACTCTTTATTTTAATGGAACCCGATAGATGATGCTACGAACGGGTTGTAGGCTTATTTTAAAACCATACCACATACCATCTGGGTATATGTTTGAGTGAGTCCCTTGATAGTTTGGATTCACAATTGGAAACTGTAGGTATGGTTGTAATAAGGTTTTATATTTATTAAAATTTTTCGCGTATAAAAATACAATTGACAGCAGTGATAATCGATTTGGTGCAAACGAAGTTGCACGGGTCAGCTAGTATACACTATATTCCTTTGTTTATGCAACATTTCATGATCGGATTAAAATAAAAATCGGTAAAATCGGCTTAATAGTTAAGGCATAACGTAACAAACAAACTCACATTGGCATTTATAATTTTAGTTAGAATAAATTGTCGAGGATAAAAGAGTTCAGTACCTTTTTTCCCTCTGTTTGTCGTTTGTCTGTAGTTTTTTTTCGTAACATTGACAATGATAATTCTAAATTATTCTAAATCTTAAGCATGGATAGTACGACAATAATTATTGGTTAAATCTCTTGAAACTCTGGATGTCAAGTATTCAAAAAATCAATATTATATTATCAAATTATGTCATGACTTTATATAGGGTGTTAGAATACGATAATTATGTTTAACTGGGTCACAAACACCAAATACGTTTTGAGGCGTCGCGTTCCAAGATCAGTCGGTGTATAATACACAGTTATATATCATGACACCTAAAAATTTATATTTTATAATAAGAAAAATATATATCAAGTATATATAGGATAAAAAAAATAAAAGTTTTGTTTGTTGTTCGGTCAAAACGATATCAATTCATTGACTCGATTCTAAATAATTATATTTTAAATGCATGCGAATTGCAAACGCAGAAGGAAAATGTATGATTGGCTCTTATTGGTTATTTCCAATATGTAGGCAAGCCTACACTACAAAGGTATTCTTCCGATTCTTTTTGTTATTTTTAGGGGATTCTTCTGTTTCATCTCTGGATACATTATAGGGGTTTGATCAGAATCTTATCTGATGTTAGAAAACGTCGTGGTCTAAAATGGTAAACACGCTAAGCCTAAAGGGGACCAGCTCTCGAGTGCACCTGACGGAACACACCCACAGGTGCTTGCCGACAGAAGTTCAACTTGAGGGTAGTAGTTAGCCTGGGGAGGACAACTCTCGCCCTCCGCTGAGGGGTATACGATTCTGACCCCTCGACCGCGACGAGGCCCCTGACAAGGGGCGACACCTGCCGGGTAGTAAACCCAGTGCCATTTCGGCAACTCCTGCTTCTCGGCCTATAGGTGATTGAAGGCACCATGGGTTTTTAGTCGGTGCAAGTCGGACATACCCCACCCTCAGCCGCCCGGCTACGGTGAGATTCCGCAGGGATTTCCCCATGTAAAAAAAAAAGTAATTAGCCAGGTGGACTTGGAAAAAACCCTACCACCATGCTATGGTTTTATCACGATCTTTTCCTTCACTTTCACCGACTCAGTTCCTAGGATTTAGTGTTGCCCAAATGCAAGACCAAGACGAGACTTGGCTTGGTCTTGGTATTGGTCTTGCGTTAATACACCTGGTCTTGGTCTTGGTATTGCACCCTCAGTCTTGGTCTCGGTCTTGGTCTTGCAGCAAGACTCTTGCAAGTCTTGCAAATTTTACTATTACCTATTTGTCTTTATTAAACACGTTAGGTTAAACCTTAGAACAATCCAACAGATAGGTAGATTTTTAGCTTATAGTAAAGTCCAATCAAATTAACTAAATTCATAATTAACAAGTTTTTCAAGGGCTATTTGCTGGAATAAAAATATGCAATTCCTTCTCGTAGACAGACAGTAGATGCTTCCTTAAGCCTGAAGTCTCTGTATATTTTTTTTATTCTGGCACACTTTAGAAATAACTATCTGAGTCGCAGAAATTATTTCGAAAAACTCATTAAATTTACTTTTTGATTTTAGAGTGTCTAGATCGGAGGCAACAAATCCCACTACTCCGATTAAAACTAACTGAAACTTCGTCACTCATGTTAAATTGTAAACTTATTAATCTGAGAACAATTATAATTTTTCTGAACTCAAAGCGAAGTATGGATATAAATTAAATCTATATCTATGTATACATCTAATAAGGATTTTAATCTAATGTTTCTGTACTTTTTAAATTTTTGTGAAAAAAATTGTTGCTGGTGTCTTGGAATAAGTAATTAAATACATTTCAATCATTTTTACAAATGTTTGTCTATCTGTCTGTTTATTTGAATACGCATCATTGCTAAAATACTGCGTTCACGATAAAATCTCACTAAGGAATTCATAAAGCATAGCCTGGAGTAACATTTAATCTTGGTTTAAAATCGGGTCACTCTATCAAAAGTTGTTGTAATTGTAATGACGACGCGACTTAAGTACGAGAGAAAATTAGATAAATAAATAGGCTTAATATATTCAGACGATCTTATTAGTCACTGTTTTTTTTTTACATAAGGTTCCATGCGGACGGAGTCGCGGACATGGCTAGTTAAAATATAAATCTCCTAGTTATGTGTACACGCCGAAAGTTGAGTAAACAAAAGGTGATTACTTCGGAAGATTAATAAAAAGAAACGTCACCAGCTGTACTGTATCTTCTTACCTAAAAATAAAATGTATCTACGCGTTTTCATTACGTTCCTCTTTTGATGAAGTTAATCTATATTAATTATTGAATTAAACTGATCTATACTGCTGCTGTGTTTATGTATCTACTAGCTACATAGTGTATTTACAATAGGAGTCGATACATAGTAAATGTTTGTATAGTTTAATATAAAGGTAATGTAATAATGTGTATTATTACTAGCTTTTGCTCGCGGCTTCGCTCGCATGAATTTAGGGAGGTAATTAGGTAATCCCTCAATAATACTATTTTTCCTTGATGAAAGGTATGCTGTGTCCTTTTCTGTACTCAGTACAACGTGTAGGCAAAATTTTATGATGATCGATCAAGTAGTTACGGCGTGAAAGCGTAACAAAGAAATAAACTCGTAATCACATTTATAATATTAGTTCGGGTTTTCACAATAAATTATTATATTATCTACCTATTCTTATGATTACAATATTCCTTGTGAAGACAGCACAATATTTATTTGTATCGGTCATTAGTATCTAGAAATTTATTTTATTCTTTGGGACATCCGCTAACTTTCAGCGGCAACGATCAAAAAGTATAGGTATTGGTATTGGTCTTGCAAAAACGCAAGACCATGACTGCAAGACTGCAAGAGATTTTGGGCAACACTACTAGGATTGGAACCCACGTTCATCCGAACCCGCTAGCATCTAAGCCATCATCGCTTCAGTAATGAGACTAGTGTAAATACATTTATACCATACAATGTATATCTATAGATATGTGTCTATATTTTTCTTTTTTCTAAACTAAATAATTTAGTAACAAGGAGTCTTATAGAGGCATAGCTAATGTTCTGTTTATAGTACTTTTGAAGATGCAATTAGAATCGGTTCTATTTTGGAGAAGGACAGAGAATACGAAATTATGTTTCTACCTATTTTATATAAGTGTAAGACGCCTGCTGATGTTGCTTAAGATCAAACCTACTTTTCAAATATCTTGCAGACCTAATTTTTTCCTGTTTTTTATCCTTACCAACAATAATGTTATCCATATCCTGTGGTGACTTACCGTTGGACCGCACCACTGTTAAATTATTAAGTCAATATATTAATTCAGAATTAGGGTTTGTACCTTCATATTGTTTTTTTTTTTTTTTTTATCGTAGCTCAGCAAAGTGTCTGTACTGCGCCTGATGGTAGGCACAGTATAATCCAAAAACAACGGCGACTACCGAGAGACACGCTATCCCTCATCCCTCACCGGTCGCCGCTGTCATGCCGGCTTGCATACATGTCTCTTCACGTTACGCTTGAAGGACCCCATATTATAGGAAGGAGGGAACACAATGGCCGGGAGATTGTTCCATAGCTTCACGGTACGGCAGAGATAAGAAGTTGCGAACTTTTTAGTTCGTGCCCAGATAGGATTTACCGTAAAACTATGGCTCCGAAGCCGAGCGCGCGTGGTTCGGGTATGAAAAGGAGAGGAAGGGATTAAATTTTCAGTGCCTACGGGAAAATAGCTCACAATGGATCATTTATAATCTTAATTCCCGATAATGTAGTAAGAAAAGATGTACCTCGTATAAATTTTCAAGATAAAAGCGAAATATTAAACAATGAAGCTCTTATAAAAAATGGAAAAACTATGGAATCATCTGAGAGTATATTAAACACTTTAAACTCAAAGGAATTAATAAATACACTAAGGTAATCAAAGATGGACCCATTAAGTCAGTTCAAACTATTTTTGATTAAATATATTCTCTAAAAAATCGGTGTTAAGAAAGAATGATTGCAAATTGAATGCAACTCGTTTTTATTCAAAGACAATTATGATCTATTGAGTTATGATAAGAACGAGATGGTATCAACGGTGGAAGGCTAGTTCATCAAATAAGCCAGTAAACTAAGCCTTTGCACCATCGACATAATCTTCTTTAGCAATCTCTCTTAGGGTTAAAAAATATATAAAAGTTAAGTACACGCTTGAAGTGAATAAATACGGGGATTGCCGTATTAAAGGAATGTCTTTGTTCATATCTAGACATAAGGAAAATGGGTTGTTTGAAAAATCAACAGCATGTATATTATTTTACTTCGTGTTTTAATGCCACACGTTTTGTTTTGTCTACATATTCTTTCTAGTATGTATTAAATTATCGCAATACCCATATTTACTTAGTATGTAATATGTACCTTAAGAATTCTCTTTATGACAATTATATATATTATTATATGTGTCTATGCAAATACAAGTTCATGAATGTTTTTTATTAATTCCTTTGTTTCAAGCGAAACACATCTAATACACTTTGTATAGTCTATTTAGATTGTCTAGATTAGATGCAACTGTTGTTAAAGAAGACTCTTCGTGACCTTTGTTAAAAAGAAACTCGTTATGGGAGATAGTAATTTTAAAGTACCTAAAAAAAACATACTTTTTCGTGGTATTTAATAGTCAAACTGTTTCCTTCTTAATTTATATTGTCTACTTTATAACTAGTGTTGATGGCTGTGGTTTTATTGATTTATGGGAAGTACGTGTTAACCTGGATTAACCGTGGTCTGTCTTTTTTTTCTATCATTATTGTTTAACCTCTATAAAGGTCATTGTTCATATATTGATAAAAAATCTGAAAAAGCCGCTTGTCCAATACTTACTATTCAGCAAATTGGTAATATGCTTTCGGTACTTTGTTGTGAAACCTAACACTATTATAATTTGCACGAAATCAGAGAACTACCCATAACCGCTTTACAAATTTTATGTTACCTTAGTTAAAAATATTATTAGCTAGCTTTTGCTCGCGCCTTCGCTCGCATCAATATATGTATTATATTTCATCTATAACTCGGGAACAATACTTTTCCTCTGAATGAAATGTATACTTTTCTGTATCCACGGAAAACGTGTGCGCAAAATTTAATCAAGAGCGTTTGAGTTAATTAAAACGTAACAAAAAAACAACCCTTAGGAGTTATACTATTAGTAACGAGGTAACGATACCCAATCCTCAAAGAAAAAATAATAAACCTAGATATTAGGTACTCCAAAACGAATTCTATCTGTTCGTAAAACTCTTGAAAAAATCCTTTGAGCTAACTAGGACATTAATTAGCTCGGACAAATAACAAGCATTTTATTTATATGTATAGATTTTATTTTATTTATTATTTCATTTAGGGGCTTTTGACTCTAGTCATATCAGCCTCATCATAACCCAATTATACTAATGTTAAAGCCTTTCGTACATCTTCTTTTATAAAATCATCTTTCACTCATTTCACATAGCATTTTAGCAAACTCACTCGAAGGTTTTGCTAACATACTATGGAACATACAGACACCCAGTTTATTATTTTTTAATTAAATTTATTCTATCATTATTGTTCCTATAGATTTTATGAATTCGTGATTTTTGCAATAATAAACGTACAGACAATTATCCACGTCACATTATAGATTGAGAAATTTCCTTACCTTAACGCATTGCATATCGACGACAGGGAAAATCCAAGGCATTGTAGGTAAAAACCTTGTGATTTGAAGATGCCGGATGTGTTAGATTCATCAAATTATATATAACGTTTCATATAATCTACATTGTTTACTGAGTCGCGTATATAATTCCCATCAAATTCGATTGAAATGTATGCTGAGTATATAAGATCGATGTTAGTTTTATTCCTTTCGTAGTCCGATGAAGCTGTGAAGACCTTGCCAGGTCAATAGCATAGTCAGTTCGAAAAAAAAAAAAAATTATTCCTTTCGCTTTTACCTGAGATCGTTAGAACAGCCACCTAACACGCTTTGAAGTGATTGTATTCTACAATGTATTAATATTTTGAGTCAATGTATCACATTATCTCAGTCGAGCTTACAGCACCACGCGGTGTATACGTGCATTATTGTGTTTCATGTAAAAGTGTACCGAGTGCTTATAAAATAAATTAACGAAATGGAAATGATTATTGGATTGTTTTTAACTATAAAGTAAGGTTTTAAATAATATATTTAGTTATTATTTTCATATTAGCTTAACGTTATTTATGCAACAATTTATACGTTTGTTAACTTTATGCTTCTGTTTTAGTATTTATGTTGTAATTTGTTGTTAATTTTGTCTCTTGGGTCATCTTGATGTGATACGTTTTCACATAAAGAATACTTTTTTTATCGTAATCAGTGCATTGATTATAGCAAATAAGCATAGCAAATAAGGTTAACATTTCACTATTTTGTGCGGATTTAACCCTCGGCCACAACACGCGTGTTCAATAAACTTGAATATCCATTTGACATTTGAAAATTTCGAAATTGTACAACCTTCTGACTTAGGCACATTAGTTTCATAAAAAGCTATCAACCTTTATTGTCTATTCTGTTCTGTATACGTTATAGTTTCACAAGAGTTCTAAAACACTGAATATTGAAATAAATACCTCAATCCGTTTAAAACTTTATCTTATAAAATTGTCGTATTTATAAGAAACATCATTTTATCATGAGGATAGAAGTTTTATTAACTTGCAGAAAACATTTAATAGTTTATAAATATTAATATAATTTAAATATTCGTATGCGTGAGTCGTAGATACGGACAGGCCTAAATGTCGAGCGACTGATAATATTTTATACATACAATAAGAATGTAAATCAAACGTGTCTGTACTTTTTCTATTTTCGTGAAAAAAATTGTTGCAGGTGTCTAGAAATAATTAATAGAATACATTTCAATAATTTTTAGAAATATCTGTCTGTCTCTTTGTATGAATACGCATCACTGCTAAAGTACTGGGTTCACAATAAAACCGCATATAAGAAAATCATAAAGCATGTCCTCGGGAGTAACTTAGTCTTTGTTTCATTAAAATCGGTCCACTCTATCATAAGTTATTGTAATTTTAATGGCGCCGCGACTTAAGTATTAGAGAAAAGTAGATAAGCAAATGGACTTTCAGATGACTTTATTAGTCATTGTTTTGTACCTCAGGTTCCACGTGGACGAAGTAAGGGTACAGCTAGTCACAAATATAATTATCTTTATATCTACACTCGCTTATACCAGCGTTTTTATTCGAGTAAAATATAACAAAAATTTCCCATGATTCAATTCCGAACAGTACGTCAGTCTCTTTATGTTTATTCGAAACAATAAAATGCGCAGGTATTTATATATACCTGAGACTATTCGTAGTTTTTTTTATATTCTCCGTGCGGATCGGTTCTGTATGTCTAGTCAGCCAGGACATTTTCTTAGAAGGCTTTCTTGGATGTCATTTGTAAGCTAATTTGAGAGGCTATAAAATGATCGATGTTACTTTGACGAGTAATAAAATAAAATTCTTAATAGCATTTTTATTCTTTCTCAATAACCTTTTCAATTCCGATATTGAAAGGCTATAAACATTATCGTAATCATTACTAATACTATCAATGTGAAAGCGAGTCTGTTTGTCACGTCTTAACTGCTCAACCGATGATCATGGAATTTTGAATACACGTTGTCAGTTGTATAGGAAAGGACATAAGCTACTTCTCATCTACAACAAAGTATTGTAACCGAGGATTAAATTAGTTAAATTGAGATTAACGCAAGCGAAGTTAGTAAGCTAAGTAAGGCTAGTAAGTAATTATATCCGATATGATAATATATGAGCAAGACAAAATAAGAAAATAATTACCATGTAATAAATACGTGCGAAATCGCGTGCATGGGTAGTTTATTATAAATGTGAAAGTACGACTGTCCGAATGTTTATTCATCGATGACGTTGAAAAGGGCCTCTTGGTTGCGCTTTTCCAAATAATAACATAGTTATGCCATTCTTATTCATTTTAATCTATAGTAAATTTTAATATTAACTATTAGGAATATAGTTTTATTAAATATATTTATTTAATCTTCATTAAGTAAATCTTTACACTATTGATCTGTATGTGATTCTAATGATTTAAAATGTAGTTTTGAATGATTCAATATTCAACTTTACTGACAAGAATACGATTCATATAAAGTATCTCTACCGAATAAGGGCCACCTAATTTATTTACGGACATAAAAAAATAAGTTACGGGAATATCAATACAAAACGTAATGTACTGGAATAATTATTTTATTAAGTAATTGAAGCAAGACAATATTTCAGAATAACAACAAAACTGTAATAGTTACAATGTTTAAAAAAAAAATATGGGAAAAGGCCTTTTTGGAAACTAGTGTTCCAAATAAACCCCTATAGCAATAACGTCTTTATATAAATAAAAAAAAACAATAATAATAAAAATAAATATATAAAAAAAAACACCCAATAGATGCTCACAGATACGATTTTTAACTTACACTTAAAAAGCGATAGCAAAAAAATGGTGCGGACCGAGAGTCTGCAGAAAAAAAAAAAATAAATAAATAAACCCCTAAATTAAAATAATGTTTACTCTTTAGTTACCTCTATACACCATTGTGCTAAAAAGCAACTTATATTTTTTTTTGGATACTTGCGTGTATTTGGATTTTGCCTGAAAATTTATTAAAGCAGTAAAAATTATCATCCAACAACATCGCATATCTGTCATTCGATCTTCTTAACATTTTACACAGTACCAGATAGTTTGTACTACAGTTGGCTCAAAAGTCGATGAACTGGTGATGAATAATGGGTTTCCTAAATGTAAAGTTGACGAATTTCTAGACTGTTTTGTAAAAGAATCTTTGGTTACTCTATGGGCCTGATAGTTTGTTGTTTTTCGTCTTTGCGACACTAGTCGATTTAGGAACTTTCGGAGTTGATGTTGGTGTAACAAATTGAGATGAGGGAATGCCGTCATCTTCATCATTGAGTGATTACATGTCTGGCACTTCAACTACGGAGCATTCTGACGACACCGATAGAGCAAAGGCAGTTCCTGGTATGGTTAACGTAACTACAGTTTCCATACATCTAATAAAGACCACAGTACAAATACCTGGGCCTTATTGAGTAAACAGACACAAAACAAAAATTATTGAAATAGACAAATCAATACAAAAGTAGTCACTCTATTTACGTTTGCATTTTATTATCTACGTGTTATATGATAATTTACGAACTATAAACAAATATAAATCTTGCTTAAGGCTTTAATACATACAAATAACTAGGAGCGAATTTTTATAAAAGCATGCGGACAACTGATTTGGATATTGTTTCTCATAACACTGAAAACAATCTATGCGGGCATCTAAGGCTGTTTTTCCCATCCAACCCTATGTCCCTATGGCTTTTTTATTATAGTAGAATAAACTGGAATATTCGAATTTTATACGGAGAATTTAAACGTGGGCCTTATTTGGTACTGGGCCTTAATTATTACAGTTACCTTATTTGTTGAAATAATATTATTCTATTAAGATCTTTAATTGCACGAAGTGACTAGGATTGTAACGATATATCGAATAACTGATAGTATTGATAGAATAATACTGAAAGATATGATAATATTGATACGAAGGAAGCTATATATATCACATTAAGACCAATAAAAGCAGAGCATCAGTGAAGAATGTTTTAAAATAGATTTTTTTCCTTTTGACAACTTCCGCTGCATGCGGTGCGTAAACAGTAACTATTCGACGCGAAGTCGCGGGAAGAAGCTAGTATACTATATATCGAAAAATATGTGAAACTATATAATTATTCATTAGAATTATATCAGACGGTGGTGATCACTTAACATCAGGTGAACCACCTGTTCGTTTGCCTGCTTTTGACATAAAAAAAAATCGTATATCGAAATTTCCTATATTTTGAAAAACAATAAAAATAGTAGTTTAATATTCCGTGCGGAGTTTGGTATTGAGTATCTATTTTATAAGGTAGTTTGTTGGTTGTTAAAGTAAACAAATAAAATACATCAAGATCTCTTCAAATATTGTTTAAATTTACAATAAATAATTTCGATCGCAAACATTGATATGGTTTTTTATATGTCAATGAACGCAAAGTGTTTTTATGGTGACACTTGACATTGGCCAATACTTATATTATAAAAATACCTATACTTTGCTGTATAAATCTACGAAGAATCAATAAACATATCATGTTACTTATTAACATATACTTGATAACAAAAAACGAAGCCTTTTGTAGGTGATAGAGTCACGCTGAAGCTATTACTGGTTTCAGCATGAATGGGTCGACTCGCCCGGGGTAGTACCACCCGACCCACAGAAACACCGATGTGAAATAACAGTGCTTGCATTGTTGCGTTTTGTTCGGTCAGTGAGAGCGCCGGAGGACCACCTCCCTCCCCTCCTCTCTCCGCTCTCCCCGCCCTTTTTCCCCCCTTTCCCCCAAACAAAGCCTGGCAACGCTCTTCCTACTCCCCTGGTGTTGTTAGTATCTATGGACGGCGGTGATCACTTAACATCATTTGCTTACCACATGTTCATTTGCTTTCCTACGATATAAAAAAGAAAAAGTCTAAATAAAGTGTTGTTTTTACAAATGTTACAAAGAGTAAACGTTTGATGCATTCCCAATATCTCTCTCTTTCTCTCTCGTGTCATCTCACACTACATTTAAAAAAGAATAACGCGAGTCCCAGTGAAAACATTGGCCGGTCAATGATGTACCAATCACAGGATCCGGGATTTACTGCTCAGAGTGTGATATGGACGTAGGTACTCAGGTATCAGCAATTCGGAAGGCCCTTTGTCGTTGCCCCAATATTATTTCAAAAATAAAACGTAAATAGGGTTTCTTGGATGATTTTTCAACTTCGGTCAATATACTAATTAAAGACTATATCCATCAACCGAGTGAAATTACTTCTATATGGCTTAATTAACTTTACCCAGAAAATTAGAACATTTATCAATAAAAAGAAAGCAATATAAACATTTTCCTATACAAATCACGATAACAACAGTATGTTTATAATAACCAACTTAGAACACAAATAGGTTTTTTTTTTACATTAAAGTACATAATAATTCACTAACAGTCCTTTTTAGTTTTAACAATTACCAATCGATTGCTTAAACATTTCTACATGTTGTGTAAAATCAACAAGTACCTATACTTTATATTTTATAAATTACTCGCTTCTGCCTGCGACTTCGTCCACTTGGAATAGTTACTTTGGGATAACGCTAACATGCAGCGGAAACTTTCAAAAAGAAAAATAAAACGATTTTGAAACATTCTTCAATGGTGCTCCGATACTATTGGTCTTAGCGTAATATTATATGGCCTATAGCCTTCCTCGATAAATGAGCATAAATGAGCTATCTAAGACTGAAATAATTGAATTTGAAGTCGTTCCTGAGATTAGCGCGTTCAAGCAAACAAATTTTTCAGCTTTATAATATTCGTATAGAAGTATAAATTAATTACCGTACGTTTTGTTCTCAACTAGCTTTTGCCCTTGGCTTCGCTTGCAGTGATCTATATTTGATCTGTCTCGGGAACAATCCATTTTTTTTATATGAAAGATCCTAGGTTCTACTCTGTACTTCTGACAACGTGTATGCAAAATTTCATGATGATCGGTTGAGCAGTTCAGGTGGGAAGGCGTAACAAACAAACAAACTCACAAACGCATTTAGTATATGAGTTAGGATGATTTACAATTCCATGTGTTAACATTACTCTCCTTCTATATTAGGTATTTTGTAATACAAACCAAAGATATCATATGTTCTCTATCAAATAAATTCTAAAATACCCATTTCTAATGTTCAAAATTGAAGGTAGGACTTCTATTGTATCTAAGTGTTGTGATAGAGTTATTACAAACACAACAAAAAAGTATTAGACAAATAGACATAGCTGTTCTAAACCGATGCGATTACATACATTTGACAATTGATTTTTAATTATATCGATTTTTATATCGAACATAACAGTAATATATGCGAATATTGCTGTTATAATTTTTTTTATGTCATAGGAGGTAAACGAACAGATGGTTCACCTGATGTTAAGTGATCACCGCCGTCCATAGACACCAATGACACCAGGGAAGTCACAAGTGCGTTGCCAGCCTGTGTTTGGGGAGAGGGGGAGGGAAGAGAAAGAGGATGGGAGAAGGGGAGGGGAGGTGGGCCTCAGGCACTCTCATTGACCGAACAAAACGCAACAATGCAAGCATTGTTACTTCACGTCGGTTTTCTGTGAGAGGGTGGTACTACCCCGGGCGAGCTGACCCATTCATGCTGAAACCAGTAATAGCCTCAGCGTGGCTCTACCACCTTCAAAAATTCCTTGTAAGAGACATATATCTTATTTCTTTTCAGCATCGTAGAAACACTAGCATCTTCAGCTTTACTCCTAACGCCTTTAATTAACCAGAACCGAACAGAAGATGCGCGGAAAGCTGCCAGCGTCGACCCGACGCTCTTTCTCAACATCACCAGTTATTCGGGCTTTCTCACGATAGACGAACGGTATGGTTCGAATACGTTCTTCTGGTATTTCCCGATTGCAAATAAACCCGTCGATTCAACTCCTTGGATCGTTTGGCTGCAGGGTGGGCCCGGTGCTACGAGTCTCGCAGGACTTTTTGATGAGATGGGGCCCTTTGATTACGACCGTGTTACGATGAAAATCAAATGTGAGTATTAGCTGATATAATATCTCAGATATTCAAAATTGAAAATGAAAAAGTAAACAATAATAAATCAGTGGTGATTGACCTGGTTCAACCCTGCAATGCCTTTATCCAAGTTTTTCGTGTAAGAAAATATATACTGAAACTGAAGCGCTGGTAGGAAGTTATTTTTTAATACATGCCCGATTGTTTACCAACACCAGAGCGGGGTTTAAAAGTTAAATGAACTGAAACAATGAAGAAGTGGAGACCCCGAATTTAAGATGTTTAAAAAGCAGTTTGTGATTTAAAATTTCTTATTTTTGTCATCACTGGAGTTGTTTATTAAAAAAATAATTCTTTAAACGTCGTGTGAGACTCCAACTATGGAAATTGTATCCGTAATAGAAAGCTACGTTATCTCCGAGTGCTACAGGATATATTTTATTCTGATAAAGATTCTATAGAGCTTATTGTACGGATGAAAACATATGGCTGAGATAGTTTATTATTTATTATATTTTAAATTTTCATGTTGTCTAATAAAAAAATAGTAAGTTGATAATGAACGAACTGGAACTTAAATCCTTAAATCCCATATTGTCTAAGATATCGAATACTCATAATTATATCGAAAATACTGTCTGTAATCAGTCTAGGCATTATAATAATACGGCCGCTTCGGAAAATATTTCAGTCATTGAGAATAATCGCCAAGAAACTTGATCGGGTTATTCTCGATATATTTAGAAGTAACTTTAATATATATTTGAATGAATTTTTGTTATTGTTATCTACATAACTATGTAAATACTTAGAAGCGTTTTATAAATATTTATGGTTTCTCAGAAGTTCATGGTTAAATGAAAAACTTGATTCGTGTATATTTTTATTTCATATATCGTGTATATTTTATTTATTTTTATTCTTCATTTTCAAGAACATTTCGGCTAAAAAATTACAAACAATCAATGTAAAATTGTAAATGTTAATTACATAAAAAAAAAATTTATTCACAATCGTTTATTGTAAAGCAATTTCTGAAGTGGGAGTGGATAAAAAAGTCATCAGAGTTCCGGTATGTTTTTTTTCAAACTGACTGAATGTTTAGTCTGACGGGCCTCCACAGCTTCACCGGACTACCCAGGGTTGAGGAAATTTTAGAATTATTTTGGTTGTTACAAATATTATTTTGAACGACGCAATAAGGTTTTGTTTTTTTCTTTTACTTTTATATCATGTTACACTGTATTTACATCTTAACGAAGGGTTTCACAAAATTAACAAATATATTTATGTTTTTAGTTTTTGCTTTCAAAGTTTAAGAACTGTTACACAACTATGTTTTATGCTCAGCATACAAATGATGAAAATTACGTCACAATGGTTCGCTTCCGTAGAACAAGTTTTGTAGTCAGTCAATTACTTACCTATACCAATATATAAAGCTGAAAAGTTTTTGATCTCAAGAACTACCAGTCCGATTTGAGAAAATCCTTCGGTTTTAGATAGCTCAATTATCGAGGAAGGCTTTAGGCTATATATCATAATAATAAGACTAATAGAAGCAGAGCACCAATTAAAAATGTTTCAAAATCGGGCACTTTTTTTCCTTTTGAGAGATTTCGGTAGCGTTAGTATTATATACGTTGCCATGGTAACGTGGTAAGTTTCTATCGCAAACATTTTCAAAGTTTATTTTGTTTTCCTATGCAAAAAGTTTATACTACTGTTATTTCCAATTTTTTATTTGTTCTCTATTACGTATTATAAAAATAAAGTTTGTGTATGTACAATTAAAATAACACCTTTTTAATGAATGGATATGGCTACAAATGACCAAAAAAAATTTTTTTTATACTATGTCTATATTTTTATATTATTGTATTTTGTCTGTTTGTTTGTTTGTTCCGGGTAATCTCCAAAACGGCTGGACCTATTTTAACGGGAATTTTACTTTTACTGCCAGATAGCCGAAATTATAGCGGTTGACATATTCTATTTTATTTGTCCGCGGCTTCGTCCGCATTGCTATTTCCAAAATGGTTTGACCGATTTTCACGGGGTATTCACTGGTAGATAGAAGAACTCATAAAAAGTCATTTAGGGTTTTTATTCGCCTTCGGCCGCAGTGGAATATCCGTAATGCTTGAACTGATTTTCACGGGACTTTCACTGGCAGATAACTCACCTTATAAGAAGTAACTTAGACTATTTGATTTTGTTACTTAAGACTTCGTCCGCAATATCCTACTATCTCCTAATTGGTTTGACCGACTTTCACGGGGCTTTTCCGGGCAGATAACTAGCGGACTCGGAAGACGTTGTCCCGCCCCGATAATAAAATGAAAACCTTGACAAATTATACCTAAACCTTCCCCATGAATCATCATTCTATATACTGGTGAAAACGGCATGAAAATGGTAGTTTTTGACTTTCTTTTTAACCGACTTCGAAAAAGGACGAGGTTACTATGTTCGGATGTATGTATTTTTTTTATGTATCTTAATCGATATTATCGTCAATTGTGAACCGATTTTAATGATTCTTTTTTTATTTGAATTGGTACACTATGTAGTAATTAACTGCTACCTGTGCATTCGTCCTTGTGAAATTGATCAAAAATATGTTACAACCGCGTGAGGCATGTGCCCTACTGTACTCCAAGAATAAATATACATAATTGAAAGTCATAAATTTGTATGTAATATGAATTATATCATCTTTTTGGTCAATTTGGCGGCCATATTGTTTTATTTACCGCGTTTGCTTCTACATAACTCAGTGATTATAACAACGTATAAGAATAACTTAAGTATAACGACAATACGGGCATATTATATCTATATAATAAAAGATTTAAGATTTATTGTTCGATAATGTATACCTTATAATTTTCATTACTTTGTTATATAGTGTTAGTGAGCACTGAGTTTGGTATATAGTAGGTTGAAGTTCCAATTATGTTGCTGATGATAAATCCCATCCCATTCGATATACTATTAGTATTCATATATCTAATGTACACGCATAGAGTAACAAACCTGCGCGTAGTTATTAAATTAATATTTATATAATTTATATAATTTACAAAACTATTAATATAATTAATAGTTTTGTAAATGGAAGCGGTTTCATAATTCTACGTGTACACGTTACATGTTACAGTAGATGGCGTTCGTATCGTAGTTACAAATGTTTTTGAAAAAGCGTTTCTGTAATGTACACACCCACTCACAATTTTACATTTCTTTAATATATTTTTAAAAAGCGCGTGCGGAGCCGCGGGTAGCAGCTAGTCTTATATATACAAATTTCTTCTGTACGTGTGTATGTCACTGAATTCCTCCTAAACGTTTGGACCGATTTTGATGAAATTTTGTGTGCGTGTTCCAGTGGATCCGAGAATGGTTTAAATTCACAATTGGACCCGGTAGGTGGAGCTGTGGTTGAATTTTAGTTTTTTTTAAATTATCAAGGCAGGTCAACATCCACCCGGCCCGCTAGTCTTATATATTAATACGTGAAGCCAAAACTTTGTACACTTTTTAAGCGAATTGCGCGAACGGATGAACTTGTAATTTGGCATAGTTAAAGTTTATATGGAGGAGAAGTCCACAAAGCTATTTTGAAGTTATACTTCTTTAGGCGCGTTATGAAAAAATGATGAGAGTGAAATTTTAAGATGCGCGCGCATCTGTGACACAAAATTAACAGTATGACGCTGTCTGCTTAACCGCTCATTAGATCTCGAAAAACCTGACACCCTGAAGTTAGCTATAGTCAACATTTTGTTTCTTTGTATTTGTTGTTCGTATTTTTTTGTATTAAAACTTTCAATGTATTAAATACCTTTTTTTCTATTGTTAGTGTCGTTTTTTTCTACAAACGTAGATTAAGGCGAAAGATAAAATTTTTGAACAGATTGTTATCTTGTTACGCCAAAGAAGTATAACTTCTAACGCGTGTACATAAGTACACACACACTTTTTTTTTTATATAAAATGCATTAAAACACATTAAATTAATTAAAATATACATTACTCACACTACTGCTTGAATAACATACAACATATACATACATGTCTATGAAAAAGACGTTTCGCCATCCGTCATTTTACCCTTACGTTCCAATTACCTTTTTTCTTCGTAACTTTAACATTTTTAACATTTCATAACTTTGAAATTAACTGGTCAAATTGTAGGTTAATTTTATAATAATATAATAAGTAAGATCATAATGTACATTAATTATTAATTGGTAAATAATTTATCTTTAGTAAATTCACGAAACCACTGAAATAATAATTATTATTTTTGGTCTTATTGAATGTCAAAATGAATTATGGTCGAATCTCGACCACTAGTATATATAGATTCGATTAATATAATATATTCTTGGGTAATTATAATGGAAGAGTTTATAAAATCTTTTAGAAATTGTAAACTCGCAAGGATCACAATAGTACTATTAATTATAAATAATTTCCTCACTATTTCACACGGTAATCCCCTTTTACAGTTCATACCGACCGAGGTTAACTGGTAAATAATGTTAATTAACCTCGACTTCCGTAACTTTAACATTAGCCTTTGTCCTTTTGCAGAAATCGCAATGATTTATCTAAAACATAAATAATATATATACCTTCATGCTTATTCATGATTCGATTGTTTCTCATACTATAAAAATGTATTGGCATGTTTTCTATTAAAAGTAGAAATTCTGATATTTTGTCGTTACATTTCAAAATGGGCTAAATCCAATTTTAATCTATACTAATGTTAGCATCATCTTTTTACCCTTATCCTACCTAAGTAGGGTCGGCACAACATGTTTTCCTTTTCCACTCTCGCCTATCAGATGTCATCTCAGTATTCACACCTCTTACACACATCATTTTTCACACAATCCATCTATATCTTTTTTTTAGTAATCTATACTAATGTTACAAAGAGGTAAAGTTTGTGAGTTTGTGACGTTGTGGGGGATAATCTCAGGAACTAGAGGTCCGATTTGAAAAAATCTTTCAGTGTTAGATAGCTCATTTCTTAAGGAAGTTATATATCATAGCTAAGACCAATAGCAGCGGAGTACCAATGAAGTATGTTTCATAATCAGGTACTAACTGCGTGTTAGTGTTAACCAAAAATAACTACTCCCCGCAGACGAAGTCTCATAATTTTAAGTGATATAACATGTTTATTTTTTTATAAGATTTGCGGTTTCTATACACCAGAATGAAGTTCAAATTTTGTCCTCTATAATGTTTTTTTTTATGATTTTCATTTTTACCTGTACAAAATTTGATGATCTTGAATAATAACGTAAAATATTAGGAACGGCTTAAATTGGATTTAGATCATTATGAAATGTGACGACTCTACTATAATTTTATAAATGCGTATGTGAGTTTTTGTCACGTTTTCACTTAACAAATTACTCAACCGACTGTGATGAAATTTCGCATACACGTTGTCAAGAGTATAGAAAAACATATAGTAATAAACGGAACAAAAGTACTATTCACGAGGTCTTCAAATCTACATTAGCACAAAACCTAATATATGGTATTATCATAACTGCTATACTTTTTAGTCGCGACTTTATTCATGTAAGCACACCACGTTTTTTGTCCTTTACTATAGTCCTTTTACACGTATGTTTTGTATTTATGCTATAACTTGCTTTTGCCCGCGGCACTGCTCGCATTAGTGTACATTTGACATATCCCTCGCAATCAGCACTTTTTTCTGCATGAAGGGTACCCTATGCCCTTTTCTATAAGTACCTCTGATAATGTGTAGATATAACTTCATGATGTACCAAACAGACAAATATACAAACAAACTCATAATCGTATTTATAATATTAGATAGGATTAGGATATCAGTGCCCGCATATATTATTTGAAGTTTTCAACTGCTTCTATGAAGCAGTGAACTCGCCCTCGTCCCCCAATACCCCTTGCCGCACGGCCCGTTGCTAATATTACTTTGTACTCGCTCCCTTACTTCCCGACCTAAATTTGTATGGTAATTGGTACCCACTTAAGTATGACACCCCCCCTCCCCCCACGGTGTACGTCTGCCGGTATAGTTGGGGCGGCACGAGATCTCTATAGACTTCATCGTGCCGCCCCAGCGGTTGGCCCAGCAGCAAAAGCGCGGCCGCCAGGCCCCGTCTTGTTAGGAGACAGCCGTGTACACACCGGCCGTCTCCTCCGTCCGCCGGGCCCACAAAGTACTTTGTATATAGGAAAGCCGGACCTGTGCAATGGGAAGATGGGCCAACCCACTTAAGTATCACAGCGTAGCATATGATGACCTACTACAACCTTCCTCAATAAATAAACTAAAAAATGTAAAAAGAATTTCCCAACTCCGACCGGTATTTCCACATTTTAAAGCGTTTAAACCACAAACAATCGCTTAGTCTTAACAATACTCGTATAATAAATAAGATTTTTACGACTGTTCGATCAGACACTACAACAGGCGTTCTATAATATGTATGAGGTATTAGAATAAAAATTCTATAATGTCTTAATAATGCAATACCACATGTATCATACTTGTTTATTACATGCAATAAATCATATAAATGATACTTCCATAAACCAGATAAGGATTAATATATCGCTACTGTATTGGTTTACACATATCGTTACTATATAATTTAATCATTACATAGTATAAAACAAAGTCCCCGACCGCGTCTGTCTGTCTGTCTGTTCGCGATAAACTCAAAAACTACTGAACGGATTTTCAAGCGGTTTTCACCAGTGGATAAAGTGATTCATGAGGAACGTTTTGGTGTATAATTTGTCAAGGATTTTTTTATAATCAGGACGGGACAACGTCTGCCGGGCCCGCTAGTTATAAATAAGTTGTAATAAATACTTTTTGGGCGCTTAACATAACTAACGTTGGCTAAGCCTTATGAGATACATCAAGTTCCGCGGTACCTAATTGTTCATTTTAAAAGAGCTTACTTATTTTTACTATAAAAAATCAAGGAAAATAAGTTTACAACTAGATCTATACAATGAAGCAGAAATTAAAACAATATTATATCATAAATTAATTTTTTTTAATCTATAAAATAGTTTTTGCACGACCCAGTTTAATTTTGTATAGTTTGACCAGTATATTATTTTATATCATTATGAGGAAAAAATTATAATAAACATAAGGCCAGTTTTCTTGTTTTAGGTAGGTTTTAGTTAGGAATTTTGATAGCAGACTCATATAATATATATAATAATATGATTGTATAAATATTTACAATAAGAATGTAGGTACATATATCTCAAATCAATAAATTTCTAATCCGTCTGTCTGCTTTCATATTGCTTGCTATATATACATGTTGTTTCATGAAGAAGGTTTTCATGCTATCTATTTTTATCACACCACTAGATGGCGCTGTAGCACGTCAACTTCAGTATCTTTTAACCGACTCCCATGAAAATTGATAGGTATACGTGGACAATTAAATGTAGAGAATAATTTTTGATATAATTCAACTAATTATTTATTATAGCAGATAATAATAACAACACACTGTATACGCAGGTACAACTAGTTTTTTTATTAGACCAGGATATGTTTTGTTGTTAAATGTCGTCAACCCCGCGAACACGAATCAATACTTTGTCACAATACAGGTTTCTATTTCCAATTTTTTATTTGAACGCTCGATAACTCGTCGAAAGCGTTCAAATAAATTATTTTATTTTAAATAAGTTATTTGTGTCAATATTCATTATGTTTCAGCTCGAAAATGGTCTTGGACTAACGAGTACTCCATATTATATATAGATAATCCTGTTGGCGCTGGATTTAGTTATACAAACAGCCACGAAGGTTTCGTCAAAGACATGGATACGGTAAGTATGCTTCGACAACGTTAACTTTATATCTTTCTCGTATAAAAGACCAACTTCTAAAACTGACAAAGAGTTTTTCTTCGCTTTACTTTTGGCAAACAATCTTCTAGATTATTACTGTCGTGATAATTTCAATGTTCTGACAAGATGGTGGACCCTTGTTAGAAACTTTCCAGGGAGTTTTTATGGCATCTCAGTATTCATGCTCCGTGGTATTATTTTCCATTCACTTCGCTTATGCACAATAACTAAACTATATTACGTAAAATGCCACCAATATTACAAAATACTCTATATAATATAATAGTAAATAGTAAAATAACACAAGATTATGAATAAAATATATATTAAAGCACTATACAACGGCCTAAGATCCCGCCAAAATCTCGCAAAGAATTCTCATCACTACATATTATAAAACAAAGTCCTCTGCGACATCTGCCTGTCTATTCCCGATAAACTCAAAAAGTACTGAACGGATTTTCATGCGATTTTCACCAATAGATAAAGTGATTCATGAGGAAGGTTTAGGTATATAATCATTTGTCAAGGTTTTTTTTTTATCAGAGTGAAGACGTCCGTCGGGCCCGCTAGTCTTATATATAAATAAAATTATATAGGTCTGCCGTACATCACTCAAAAACTACTGAATAGATATCGTTTTTTTTTTAGTTTAGTAAAAGTTCGTTTTTTGGTTTGTTTAATTTTTAAACGATAAAAATATCGCGATAGCTTCGTTTAATATACAGAGAAGCTACGATTTTTAAAATACTACGCATTTAGCGATGTGTGTTTTCTTGCCATGGAGAAGTGAGGCAAACGGTATGTTACTTATTTTATTTCCTCTGTACATAAAATAATTAAAACCATCTGCTTGTCGAAAATGTTACATTTCGTTTTAAATAAAACTAAAAATAATCATCTTCTTAATAAAGTGTTCGGAAATTACCTTAATTATAAATTATGATGATAGTGCTTGAGTAAATAATACAAAATTAATTGTTTCCTAAATCAAACAAATAAGGAATTCTTTTTATACTTTTAGACTTGTATGAAATGAAGGCTGTTAACTAATTTTTTTGTGCCTACGACCTAGAGTTTTAATCAACGTACCGTAACCGTCAATATGACGATTTGCAATTATAAAGTCGAAAGTAAATGAACAGCTGTATGTATATCTAACAGGTTCATTGTCACGCGGAGAATTGAACTATAATGTTTCTCTAACTGGATAGTAGATGTTGTTGATAAACGTGATTATCAATTTTAGTACCCGTTTTAGATACTTTCGATTTGAAAAGAGAGTGCGAGGATATATTTATGTTTGACTTAATTCTCAGCTGAAGCTGTGACGATACTCCCGACTTTAGTATATTATAACTGAGCTCAGGATAATTGGATCTCAAGTGATTAGGATGATTGCAAAATGCTCTACCATCAAAGTATACTTTTTAAGTGACTTCAAAAACAAGGTGTTTCACAATTCGGTTAGATTTAAAAAAAAATGTTTGTTACGTCAGAGCTTCGTCATTTATAAACTGATTTGGAATTTATTTTATTCATTGGAAAGCTGATATTTTCAAGGGGGTCCATTAGCAATGGAGCCTACATTTAAAACATACGGGAACTCCTCGCATAGACAATGTAGAGCGACTGAGATATTGATACGTTTATGACAATCCTAGACTACGTTAAGAACCTTAAGTATGGTCAAGAATGTTTCGGTGCATTTTTTTGAAGTCGGTTTTGTTTGTTAAAATTTTATACGGATTTTTTCTTTCACATCATTCAGCTCGGGCCAAATAATGCGGTGTTCAAGCATTCTGTCAGCGAGCTATCAAGTTAAGCTTGAGTTGAAAATCAAACTTTTCAAAAAATTGTTTCTCAATAATTATTTAGTAGCTTCTGGCCGCGGCTTTGCTCGCGTAAATATCGACTTTCTTATTTATCTGATTGATAATATAGCTTTCTATAGATGAAAGAAATGATTAAAATTGGTTAAGTATTATATTTTTTAGCTTATCCATTAAAAACAGATATCAAATCTTTTCTCTTTATAGTAGTAGTTTAGAGTATCAGTTGATTGCGAAACCCTAAGTATATCGGTGTTAGTGGATGTTGTAGGTTATTGGAGCCTTACAGGTTTTGCTAAACAGGTTTCTTCATGTGTTCTATTCTTGTTCAGATGTAACAACCTCGATTCAGGTTTACTTGGTTGCTTTTTTAATTCACGACATAGTGACAGTACTGTACGGACGGTGCAATCTAAAAACTACGATCACCATAATAAGATTTGTAATATGGATAGTTTTCAATATAAAGAAAGAAATAAATACTTTATCGTTAGAACATCCATACCATTAAGTTAAATTACACAAACAAATTAGGATGAAACATTTTTTATGCATTTCAAAAATGAAAAGAAAAAAAGAAACGTCCAACAATAATTGGCGAACCCATTCAGCACTGATTTTCGATGGGAGCTCTTATGATGATAAACGGACGTTGACTCGATCATCACTACATAGTGTAAAACAAAGTCGCTTTCTTTGTCCCTATATCCCTATGTATGCTTAAATCTTTAAAACTACGCAACGGATTTTGATGCGTTTTTTTAATAGATGGAGTGATTGAAGAGGAAGGGGTTATATCTATAATAACATCGATGAAATAGTGGAGAAACACTGTTATTTTTGAGGTTTCTAATGTGATGTTGCAAATAATTACATTTTTTCCCGCTTACATTGCAACAAACGCAGGCGGGGCACGGGCAGTAATGAATAAATCAAAACTACTCGATCGCTTTTAACCATTTTTTCAGTGAATGACATAGGCTATATATTTTATACCCGTGCGAAGCCGGAGCGGGCCGCTAGTTAATGTTATAATACAAAATTAAAAGAACAGACAAATAACACAGACACATATAACAGGTCACAGATGAACACACTAAAGAGGTATATAGCTATGTAACTATAAATTCAAGACTAAAACAAAATATATATACATTTAGAAGAAAAAATACAAACCAATAAACAGAGCTTATACCTAATAGATCTGCGTGAATACGTCAATTTAATTACTGAGTTTCGAGTTGCAATAATTGATGCTTAAAGCTAAGTTTACTCTTTTTGAATCGACATGGCGGTGTGATGTTGTTCCAACAACGAGTGGCAGCATATTTGAATAAACCTCTGAAAGCGGTAGTTAGTAGTTAGTATAATCATCTGCAAGCTGTATATGGTAATCGCAACCCACTGCGGAAGATTTTGGTTCGTTAACTCTTTCGGTTACTGGATACAGCTACTAATCCGGGAACGCGATACGTATAAGTGTGTTACTACGGCAGCTGTTACTACACACGTAATAAGTGTTACTAAATATAATAATCTCTCTGTTACAATCAGGGACAATACTCCACGATGTGTTTTGGTACTTATTCGTATATCTATGCGTAGGAAGACAGATATCAGATATGATCGATCGTTCGCAAATCAATTAGAAGGCAAAAAAATATATTGTTGAATACTTAACGAACTAGCCGGAAACGTATCAAAGGCCGAACAAAAAATGATGTAATAATACAGTATAATATTGTGTGTTTATTTATTTTAAAAACATTCCGGATTTTGAATATAAATACTGTACTTGTATAAATATATAAGGGAGAGTATTTTGATAAGATAATCTTGGAAATACTCCATAAAAATTATGTCAATTTTTTGTCTCAGAAAGAGCAATGGAATGATAATTATCTAATGTTGAAAAAGCCAAAAACATCAATACTAAATATACCTACCTCTGCTTTTGGAGTCAGGAAAATAAACTCGAGAACTTTGAATTAATAATTTTTCGAATAAAACGTATCCAGATGTTAGTTATGTATTTTAAAAGTATCGATGTATTAATAATTTATAGATACAGCTTTACAGTTATGAATGTTGAATTACGAATATATATCATTCTACAACGCATAGCATTATATGTAAAAAAAATATTCGCAATAATTCATACGTGAATTTTAGACCAATTCCCCAATTTGTATTAAAGGTGAATTATGAATGTCGCTGTGTCCGACCTCCTTGAAATTAAAAACAAGGAAAAGATTATCCAACTTCTCTACATTAAACTTAATTGGTGCTTTCAACATGTAAACTTTTTACTTTCACTTTTATAAATCAGATATTCGATTGCATAATTAATATCAATTATAGTATACCAGTAGTATAATTAAGTTTTGACAAAAACTGACGAATTTGAATCATAGTTGATGTATCACATTGACTTTCTTTGGCTATATGTAGATGCTTAACTAAGTTAACAAAATCGTCTGCAATTTTATGTCATCAGATCAAGTGACACCGTGATGTATATGTATGTGTGCGCGTGTGTGTGTGTGAGTTATGTAGAAATAGCGAAAAATTGCCTCTACCAAAATTAAACAGCGAGAAATTTTATAGTTCAATCTATAATCACGTTTAAGGAAACAATCAAAAATACTGTTTTCAATTTTGGGCTAAAAAGGTGCTCATGGAAAACAAAATTACCCAACGGTTCGGAAGACAACCCAGTCATCGAGAAGAACCGATAATAAACTTGATATGTTCGATTTCATCATACATATTTTATAAACAATATAGTTAATTACAATACTTCCTGGCGGATGCAAAGAGGCTTACCATTTTCAGACACCACCTTTACATATTGATCTACCCTGAAAAATAGCCTTTAGATATTAAAACCAACTTGACATGATGCTTGAAATTACTATCCGGAAAATCGGTATTGTACTCTGGGTCTTTGTTATAAAACCTAACAGTATTTCCTAAATATATATAAGCATATATAAATTGATAGAAGAAAATACATAGAATATATCATTACATAGTATAAAACAAAGTCCCCTACCGCGTCTGTCTGTCTGTCTGTTCGCGATAAATTCAAAAACTACTGAACGGATTTTCAAGCTATTTTCATCACTGGATAAAGAGATTTATGGGGAACGTTTTGGTATATAATTTGTATAGGATTTTTTTATAATCAGAGTGGGGCAACGTCTGCCGGAACCGCTAGTATTATATATGTTGGTATCAAGTCACCTTGTAAGACATGAAAATCCATCAATGTATAAAAATATAGACCTTTTACTGATCTACTATATCAAACATGTTTCGTTTCACTTTGACAGTGCGGCAGGCATTTGTACAATGCGTTGAGACAGTTTTTGATGGTGTTCCCGGAACTGCGTAAAGCCCCGTTGTACATAGCTGGTGAATCGTATGCTGGAAGGTACTTACCGGCCTTCGGATTGAAGATCTTAGAACAAGATAAAAGTATTGGAGCTTTAGACGTAAATATGCAGGTCAGTAAATTATAGTTTTATTTTTTGAGTTGAATATTTAATATACTTTCATTTTGCCGTTTCGTTTTTAATTATGTAAATTTTGTGCGATTCATTTAATTTTCTATCATTAAGCCATTTTCTTTTATTGTAAATTAAATCCTTTTCAAACCATGATGTCACTGCAAATAATTATAAAGTATCAAAAACGGCTCTTTAAAGATTTGAAAATCTTGAGCATTTCGTTTCCTTTTGAAAAATAATACGCAATGGAACATACCTCACTTCATGAAGATTACATAAAATTAAAATGTACAGTTTTTAGTAACATTTAGTCAAATAAAAATGCGAATGGTTTAAGATATATTTCTTAAAAAATCATGTTATCAACAAAGTAAATTCCACAAATAAGTATGAAATTATGTATAGAAAATAATTTTCTTTTGAAATACGTTTTAAACTTACTTTAATATATTTAAGGATTCAGGTTAGGTGTTTTGATAAATTGGGAAACAGATATTACAAATAAACGACGGGGACTTTTAGAAAAAAATCTAAGCTTGCTATTTTTAAACCTTTTTACAAAATTATTATTATTTATATAATATAATTATTATTATTATTATCTTACATGGAGTATTTCTGTGCGGTAAATTTATTCTTAGAACTCTACCGGTGTTATTACAAAAAAGTTAAATACGTATTGAATACTTGCTTTAAAAAGGTTTTGAATTAAACGCACTGCGCTCACTGAATGTTCGTCATCTTGCCTCGCTTTGGTCCAAAATGACATCATTGTGACGCCTGTGATCTAGATTCCCCACATCACACCCTGACGGAGTGCCCAGCGTGGGCCGACCAACGAAACGAGTTGGCGGCAGTGGTAGACTGTGGTCTCTCCCTGCCGAACCTGGTGCAATCTATGGTCGGCAGCGAGAGATCATGGCGCGCTGTCGTCGCTTTTTGCGAAGAGGTCTTTCGGCAGAAAGAGGAGGCCGAAAGAGAGCGGGAAATGAACCCTGAGGCTCCTTTGGTGCGCCGTAGGAGAGCAGGTCGTCGAAGGAGGGGAGGTGGCCATTTCCACCTAATGCCTCCATAATATGCCTTCTGGCGGCGGATGCGGGGGCGTCCGTCGCCGTGAAGAGAAGGCCTGAGACGTGGAAGCACGGTCTCAGTCGCTGCTTCGACAAAGAAGCCTGGGGAGAGAAGTCTCTCTTCCCGAGAGGAGGGTTCCGTATCACCATCTTGCGGAACCCAAGCGCGTGGCCAGGATAGTGGACGAATGCTAGCCGTGCACCCGCATCCTGGTCCACACATTCGCGCTGAGCGGCAGAGGGGTTTTTAGCCGGTAAGAGTCCGGCATAATCTTCGCGTTGTCCCCCGGCAACGCGAGGTGTATCCGATGCAGGATTTTCCCCTCTATAAAAAAAAAGGTTAGACTTGCAAAAAATGATAACACGAACTTATCCTAACTTTAATTCGAAACCTTTTTAAACCAAGTATTTAACTTTTTTGTAATAACACCGAACAATTTATAATCAGGGTTACTGGGAGACGGGTTTTCAATTATTTCCATTTTACAGTCTTACTCAAGTAATCGATTTCAAATTGTTCGATATATTTCGGATAGGTTGTGTAAATTTGCAATAGTTTCGATAACAAATCTCTTATAATTAAAAGCTAGCTCTGTATTAAATTTGAAATTTAGCCCATTAACATCTTTTGAGCTATTTTTTTGTTTAGTATCAGTTTTCTTGTTTCATGAACTCATTAAAGGAGTTCTGGTAAAAGTCGGCAGAAACGTTTAATTTTTCTTTATACATTTATGAGCAACGCGATACAGTAGCCTTAATGAAAACGTGAAAGAATTGACCTGAAGCTTGACTCTGTTTGAAATATATCAAAATGAAAAACCCCGAAGCTTGTCCAATTGTGGAGATAATGAATATGAATCAATTGTTTATTTCATATAATTCCAGGGTATAATAATGGGTAACCCTGTGTTGAACCGTGACAGCATATCGGACTACATCACAGTGTATCAGCAATGGGGCCTGATCGATACACAAGGCGCACTTGCTCTCAAACCCTTACAAGACTCTTATACAGAAACTATTAGGAAAGGAGATGCGGATACAGCGTACTCTGTGAGTTATGTGTTTTTGAGTTACTTTAATTCTTATTTTAAAACTAAAGCAAATAGCTCTTTTATAGGTATATTATACTTTCTTTTTCTATAAATTATTGTCTATATTACTGCCGTCAAATGTTTATTTTATATTTCTATAATATAATGAATTAATATTTCTATTATTCTTTATTTAAAAAAAAAACAAGGTTGGCAACATAACAGATAATGCTTCTGTTGTAACAGTTGTCCATAGGCGACGGTAACCATTTAACATCAGATGGGCCTTCTGCCTGTTTGTTGCCCTTTGGCAAAAAAAAAAAATTTACCGTTACTTATTCATGTCCGCTATTGAAAATGACAATGTTTAAAACTATAATATCAATTAATAAACTGTGTAAAGAACTTATTCTTAAGCTTACTCTTACGGCATGGAATTATTAAGTCTGATTTCATTGTACTAGCCTAGGATATCTTTGGGCTATAAAGAATTAAAGGTTCTTGACAAGTTTAAAGAAGAATGAGGAATACGTTTATTAAATTTTAAGATGTGAAAACGTGTTTCGTGAATGTGACCTATCTCTTTGTTAGTAATGGTGTTGTTTTTGTTTATTAAAAAATATATTGTGATGACCGCTAATGTTATGTTCTAAAGTTCTTTTGACCTCCCTTCCAATGCTCTAGATTCCACACTGATGAGATATTTAACAGAATCAGTGTTCTAGTACTCCGTGATAAAACAAAAATGTGATGTCAGAGATACTATAGAATATTTGAAGCTAATTACAGCAGATTACAGCTTCCCTAATAAAAACTTGTAACAGTGGCTTTTTCGTTTCGGCAGTTTAGTTTTATTGCAATAATCGCCAAGATTATTATTTTTAAAATCATAATATACTTTATTCAGTTTAGGCCTTGAGAATGCGCTTATGAATGTCAAAGCTACCACCGCTCCGGACAAACAACCCAATTATCGAGAAGAACCTCAATCTAGTTTATCTCTCCGTGTTATATATTTTTACAAAACATTCGTTTTTATTGGATGCACAGAGAGGGGCATCATTTCTAGATGTCACAATCGTTCAAATATCGATCCACCCTATATAATAGCCTTCAGACATTAAAACCCGCTTGATCCGGTTCTTGAACCCACTATCCGGCAAATCGGTAATGTGTTTTGGGACTATGTTATAAAACCTAACACTATTACCTAAAAAACTGTTTTGGTTTCAGTGAGAATGTAAATGTGATTTGATGTGATATGATGGAATGTAATTTGTGTGGATTCTAGCAATTTTGAATTGACTATCCACAGTCATTCGCAGTGATGACATTGTTACCCGTAAAATATTACAAATTGTATGGAAATTTATACACATTATGATGATGAATACCTATATTTAAAAGGATTTTTATGTATCTCCTATGTGCCAATTATACGTGAAAATCAACGATGCGTAAAATTATTCTAAATGACTGCCACACGGAACATAACGTATTTTTAAATCGGCATTAGATGAAGGTGAATTAACCGGATATTTTGAAAACCGCAGCGATTCCTGAATTAATTTACATAGGTATTTAAATAGTAATTAGTCGATGTAATAATCAGAAAAGTATTTATCGGTAGACACGTTTTATAATAGGAAATTTACACGTGGGGTGCACTAAAATTTTTCAGAATGTATTAAAAAAAAAACACTATGACTGGTTAGAAATGAATTAATTTTTATTCTGCTTTACCTTTAATGTACTTTTTCATACGAATATATCCATTTTGGAAACATTTATGTCACTCGTCTCGGTGGTGACCTCGGTAACATATTTTTTATATTCTTCAACGGTCTCAAACGGGTGACAAAAAGTAAAGGAAAACAAGTAACAAATACATGAAACAATCACATTTTAAAGCCAAAGAGTTCCATTTTCAAATGTTGTAATTAGTTTTTAAATATTCTTAATCTAAGTGGCCAGTTCCAATTCAGCTAATACTCATTTCTTTCCTTGATTAAGTTATTAATTACATAGAATTACAATCGTTATTTCAATAATATCACATCTTTAACAAATTGAGACAATGTGTTTTTAGTATAATCAAACCATTGGTAGTTTTGTTAAGTTTGTGTTGGCTTGGCAAATGGCAGATTGGATGTAGTAACTAAAATGGCATCTGTGTCAGATAAGTTGAAGATTTAGATTTTAATATGGCATGAACATGTCATGATGAGGCATGAAAACCGTGTAACTAGAAAAGTTTTAAGTATGAATGTGTATGGATATAAGAGTATAGGAAGATTGCATAAGTTATGGATAGATTGTGTGAAAAATGTGTTTATAAGAGGCGTGAAAAATGAAATGACATATGGCAGGAGAGATAAACGAAAAGAACATGTTGTGCCTACCCTACTTAGGTGGGGGTAAGGGTAAGAAAATGGTGATAATGAGATGTGCATTAATTGTCTGCATATTCCTTTCAGCTCCGGACTAAATTACTTGATAATCTGACAGATCTAACGCTTCAGTTGCAAATGTTCAACGTGCTTAAAGATGATTTTTTGGAACAGTTGAAAGATTTTAGTATGTTTCTGGAGAGGAAGGAAATTAGACAGGCGATTCACGTCGGCTCCTTGCCCTTCACGTTTTCAAATGCGACCGTCCATGACAAACTGATTCCGGACTTTGTGAGTGATATCAGTTCACACGTAACGACTTTATTGGAACATTACAAGATACTAATTTACTGGTAAGTTTCAAATGTATGCTTATTTCTTGTTTTTTAGATTTACTTCAATTTTTTTTTAAACTAAGCATGGGTTCATGTTGTATTGGTCGATTGGTTTGACCGGTGCAATCTCAATTCTAGGTCCGCAGGATCGAATCCTGGCAGTACCAACGAATTTGTCGGAATTCGCGTATATTTAGAAATAACCTAAGGAAACTTGAATATGAGATATATATATAGAACTGCGGGTTTCTCGGAGTTTGAAATCGCTGATACATCGTGGGTTGGCGTGGTGATTGTGGCCATAATTTCCTGTGAGAAGACACCTGCGGTCTTGCAGTGCAGTAGTAGTAATGTGCACTCGATTCTCGTCCTAAATCAATTAAAAAAATAGGTGCTTCGTATTTGACCTAATTATATAGAAAAATACAAAAATTATACGCAATCCTCTACGTTTCTATTTTAATGCACTGTGTCAGTGACCGTGGGACGATTTCACTTTCATTTGAAAGGGAACGTGTATGTATGTCTGTTCGCGATAAACTCAAAAACTGCAGAGCAGATTTCGTGTCGTTAATAGATATGTAGAGTGATTCACAAGGAAAGTTTAGGTATATAATTCGTCAGGATTTTTTGTAAATTAGTTGAAATATAACGATAATCGTTGGAAGTGTCGGAAAAAGTCGAACCTCCTGAGAGCTTTCGTGGAAAACGCTGTCTAATCCCTTTGAGATATAACAAAACAATTGAGATAATAAACGACGTAGATGAAGTCGCGGGAATCAGCTTGTTTTTTATAAGATTTCAATTATTTGTTGACCTAACTGATGAATATTGTGTGTGAATACGGTGATCAATGATAACGTTAGGTTATAACAGAATATAAATATGTCATTTCCAGTGGCCAGTTGGACATGTCTGCGCCGTGCGTACAGAATGCCCAGGCTCGCAGACGACACTGGAAATGGCTTTACAGAGAGCACTTCATAAAAGCACCCCGTACACCTTGGTGGTACAACAACAGTATTGCTGGGTAATTAATTATATGCTAACATTTGTTGATATAGTTTCTCAACCTTTACTTAAGACAATTCAGTCGCTGAGATTTTACTGTATTGAGGTATAACTACGTTGTCATATGATCGCATAACTTTCTAATAAATAAATGAATAAATAAAAGTAAATTAAGCCTATTTCGAAAAACTAGATTACAAACATTTCCGGTGTTATTACAAAAAAGTTAAATACGTATTGAATACTTGTTTTAAAAAGGTTTCGAATTAAATGCACCACGGTCGCTTAATGTTCGCCATCTTGCTCTTTTGTCTCGCTTTGGTTACGTTAGGTTATACTTACGAAAAAGGATAATGCGAACTTCCCTCGGGCGAGCGCGGTGCATTTAATTCGAAACTTTTTTAAAGAAAGTATTTAATACATATTTAACTATTTTGTTATAACACCGTTCAAGTTTTTTGTTGTCCGATTTTTGTTTTAGTCAGAAGCACCCGAAGCACCTTTTACTCATACTTACAGAATATTAAACGCGACATACAAGATATTATGCATCATTATCGAATTCGGTATTTCGTTATCACAGATATATTAAACTTTTGCGTTGTCCAATTGCAATGCTTATGGAAGAGATATTGGGTAAAATTTGTATAATTAATATTTTGATTAACAGTGTAATGAAAAAATATGCTTACTTTGTCAATTCGATCGTATATAACTATACTAGAATCCAGTAGGTGGCATGTTAACGATACTAACAAATACCATAGTTTGGTGCCAAAAAAAATTGATAGATGGCACTCTGGTCCAATTATTAATTACTGAAAACGTAGCAGGTTTTGCCGTCATAAAATAGAATTCGGACTTGACGTGACAGATGTTGGATTGGTTTGCTGTACCGCCTATTATTTATTACTGTATTCTATATTTTAGATATGTGAAAAGCGGCGGGCATTTAACAGAGGTATTAGTCCGAGGGGCGGGTCATCTCGTACTCATGGACAAACCAGAGGAGATGTTGAATCTCGTCTCCTATTTCATTCGTGGAATCGATCTGCCCGCTCCACCGAATTACATCGTTTCCTCAAAATACACTCCTGATGAAGAGGAAGAAGATGTTAATATAATACGAGTACAAGAATCAAATTTTAATGCAGGGCTTGTGATTAGTGTACTGTTGAATGTGTTTCTATTAGTTGGTATAGGCGGCGGTGTGTGGTACGGTTTGAGGTGGAAGAAACGGAACGAAGCTTTCTTCTACAATCCAGTCGATGAGACCTCAACCAGGGCTGGTGTCCTCTCCATGGTTTGAACTTTACATAAACGACGTGACTGTGTTCAGTTACTGTAAAAAAATAAGCTAGTCCTTTATTTACAAGCAGTTTTGTGTGAATAAGTTTTTTTTTCTTAGCCAATATATTTATAGTGTCAAATATTTTAATGTGTAATTTAATAAAAAGTGTTGTCATAATAGATTGTTTTGTTGTTTTTCAAGTTATACTTCTTTTGGCGCCTTTGGGAAAAATGATGAGAGTGAATTTTTCCAAAGCGCGCACTTCGACACCTAAAAGTGACACCACGAAGTTGGCTGGTATTCGTCTGTCAAGTTTTCGTAAGAACTGATAACTATATTCAGGAATTTTTGGCGGGTTTTTTGTCTGTCATGTAGTGGATTTTATATTTCATTCATAATCTTGTGTTACTTGACTCTATATTGTGTAAAATTGGTAGTGTTTTATGTAATATAGTTTGTTTATTGTGCGTAAGTGAAGTGAATGGAAAATAATACCACGAACCATGAATTTTGAGATGCCACAAAATCTCCATGGAAAGTTCTAACAAGATGGCCACCATCTTGTTAGTTCATTGAAATTTGTAATATCTTGTAATATCGATACTTACTTGCCGATGGCAGTAATAGTCTACTAGAAGACTGGTTGCGAAAAATAGAATAGAAGAAGAACTTGTAATACTATTAACTACTCGACAATGGCAGTAATAATCTAAATGATTGCCAAAAATAAACTATATTCAAGGTTATTCAAATGTATATGAATCTACAACACGTATTTTATATCAGTAGGGATAAAAAATATAGTTATACTTAAATATAAATGTGTATTTGTATGCGATTTTAAATTATGTATGGTGGTGAATGATAATATATTGTGAGTATTCATGATAAAAGTGGTTATTTATATCATAAACTTTTTAAGTGGGTTTATAGATTTGAGGTTAACTGTCGGTATGTATTCTTATTCTTTGTTTACATTATAAATTATTATTATTTTATAAATAGTTTATTTTGCTTCTTTCTGGTATTTTACTTAATTCTGTATATCGATTCATAGAAAATTAATTTCGAATCCTTTAACATGACGTTAACAATTGCAGTTAATATATTTCTTAAGCTGAAGAAGTATAACTTCCTACGAGAGTACATAAGTACATACATATTTTTTTTTTTTATCTTGAATAGTTTATCGTTCGTCGTTACCTGATTACTATTGGAGAAATTCATAAATACGACTGACATTTCAGGTAAACGACTTCTCTTCCACCATCATGGAACCTTTGAATACGGTGTTTGCGTGAACAGTGACACGGCATTCAATATCTGACAACGCATATAAGACTGTACCTCACTTCTGCTTACATACATAGAAGGTAAATAGGTTCTATGAGGGACCATTGGTTAAATTTTCTGATAAATACACGTATTTATATAACGTATATATTTTTATTATGCACATAAATTTATACATGTAAGGTTAGTTAGCGCGCTTGGAGAGTTAGGGCCCATAGTCCGGTAAAGCTGTTAAAACCTTGCTAGACTAATAGCGTAATCAGTTCGAGAAAAAAAATTGAAGGGTTAGTTTGGATTTATGGAATTTGCATTCAAGGCAACAAACTAAGCAACTGTCTTGCTCGGATCGTTTACCATTAATATTACACTGGATTGTTGTGTGAGGTATCAACTGAGGATATTTAATATGTGACACGTTTCTTGAGACCATTCATATAGACGAAGATAGTACTAGGATTTCACAATATAATAAATAAGCATAATAATTTTAATGTCTTCGTTAACGATCACAGTGATTACAAACTCACTGTATCTGTAATTTCTTAAGAATTAATTAATGTCACCGCTAAACCGACTGCGTACGTAAGAACGTTCTCTCATTCTTCTTCAAAAATCTAGTATCTATTAAGCCATAAACTACATAAGAGTATAAAAAAATAGATATACATAAATACAGGTATATATAGAACACATATATTATTACATAGGTACACTTACCAAAAAATATACGGTTCTTAATATTAATTACAATTTTCGCGCTTCGGCTGCTCTCTGCTTGTATATCTTTATAAAAATATGTTTATTTATGGTATTAGGCACCGAATGAAAAGAGTTAGAAAAGAGTTTAGAGTTTATTTTTGGATTTGGCGCAGTTTGGCTAATAATCGACTTAGATAATAACTCTTACCTTCACGCAAGAATCCAATTTCTTACCTTAAACGTTAACCTTAACATTCGTACATAATAATTAGAATATAGACATATTGCTTGATTTTTAACGATTCAAAAATATCGCATGTTTTGTGCAAATATTTCTAAAAGTACATTTCTTTCATTACTAAAATTATTCAAAAACAAACATCACTATCAATTAGATAAATATATTGAATTTATCACTTATATGAAGAATGTCTATAGTTATACATAGGCCTTCCCTAAGTATCACATCAAATGGTCGATCCTAGGCTCTTCGCATTCCGCATGGTCACGTAACATACACGAGTTCGTCAGTCCACCTTATATGTGACTCTGTACGCGTGTCGTAATTCTTTCAGTGTGTGGCCACCACACAAGAACTCTTCGCTCCATCGATCATAGCGTAATAATGTATTAATAGCGCAACAATAGAGTGTACGACAGGCAAAATGCTAAACATCACGGTCCTAGTTGGAAGTACCCCGACCTCGCGTCGTACTAGTCTATGTGGGCTGCGACCACAAGAGTCCTAATAACTATTATTACAAAAAACGATTAGCATTTTAAGCAGTTATTTCAAAATATTGTCTAAAATTCATAACATTAAACAAAAGATAGTATCATTATTTGAACGGTTTTATAAAAAACTAGCTGACCCATGCAACTTCATCTGCACCAAGTCGGTTATTACAGGTTTCAATTGTATTTTTAAACACAAATTATCTTAAAAAGCCTAAAACCCGTTTGCCGCGACATCTTGCACTTCCAATTGTGAATCCAAACTATTCAGGGACTCACTCAAACATAGACCCAGTTGGTATGTGAGAAATCTTTTAAAATAAGCCTAGAACTTGTTTGCATCATTACCTAAAGTGTCCAATGAAGATCAAAACTAACTTACATATATTGCCGATAAATGTCTTCCCATTACCCCTTGTAACTTCATCACTTAACCTACTGTAAAAATTAAACTCTATCTACATTAAATTTCCATTTTGTTTTAGTTGTTTGTTATATAAGAATTTGTAAAGTATACGTGAAATCTGCATTCAAACTTAATTTTGTCAAATTTATTTTACTTTTGACATATAAATCACCTTTTTCATTGAGATACTGAATTTGGGATAATATATCTTTCTAACAGTGACAGAGTTTTTAAAATCGGATCAGTTGTACCAAGAATTCCCTGAAAAAAAAACTTTACCTCTCTTTAGAATATTAGTATAAATACAACATAGTATGGTAGTATGTAGTATGGTAGTAGTAGTATGGTAACTGCAAACACCTCAACAAAAAATTTTAATCGTAGATTCACAAACCTGAACCCAACTACTTCAAGACTTAATAATATTTAGAAAACTAATTTTATTAAATATCGAAACAACACACGTACATCAACTCTAATTGAGATTCATCTTCTACAATGCTATGTAACTATTATCTAGGTTTATGTTTTAGGAAAAAATCTTGTCACCTTTGTTTAGCAAACATTTTTTTATACAATAAAATAAATGTAATAACATATAAGTGACAGTTTCGTTTACACATATTTTTCATATATGGTTGATAATTACGTATAGTAATGACATCTAGCCGTAGTGCAATTATAACGTACTGGGCATTATATGGTCCGACGGAGTCGACGGTTCGGAACCCAGCGACGATTTTTTTTTTGGTATTTTTTTAAAGTGGCATAGGGAAATGTAGCTTAAATTTTTAGCTAATTTGTCTGCTATATATGGCACAAAGAAAATTTACCAAAATCCGTCAAGAATTTCATTAACTACAAATTTTTGACTTTCGTCCGTTATCCTGGAGATCCCTTGCGTTTTATGAGACAAAAAGTCCTTGATGTAAACTTGTAATATTAATTATCACTGTGCCAAGTTTCGCCAAAATCGGTTCAGTACTTTCAGAGTGATGCGTGTTCACAGGGACAGACAGACAGACAAAAACTTAAAAGGGGTTATTTCTGGCTTCTATATCGATCAAGGTTGATTAGCTTGAACGATCCCTTGCCGCCCCCACACAACGGTCTGTCGGTACACCTGGCTTCTATATCGATAACAAAGTCTATCCCGATTATAATTTTCAAAAAATATTTAATGTACAGATTTGGCTTTGTTAGAGTTTTATTATAGTATAGATATATATATCACCTAGTTTTAGAACGCATCCGGTACGTCGCAATAAAATTATTGCCCTGTGACGCGACACCGACGCGGCGCGGCGGTACGGAGCGGCGCTGCACTGTTGCAACACTTATTTACCTTGAGGGCGGCCCTATCCGATGAATTTGCCACGGTTTTTAATAGTATAATTACATCATTGCCCTTTGCTACTACTATTTAAGTCTTGCTACAATTGCTGTTCTGCGGGTCATGTCGGTTTTACGCTGTTACTATAATTTCATTACGTAGGATATTGTAGCGTAAAGTATTAGTGAAAATAAAAAATATATATATTACATAAAAGACGCGTGTGATTTGTCGATATTATTAATAGGCTAATTAACTGTGAATAAAAGTCATTCCAAAATTGATGAAATAAAAATATCGATAACATATTATTTGAAAATATTTTTTCAATCTCAACCCAGTGTGTTGTACACAGAAAATATTTAAAAAATTGTTAGCCTATTAAAATGATCAGCAATGATTTTAGACATTATAAGGTATTCTTATTTTAACAAACTAAAATAATTCTTTCATAAAAAATGCGTGTGGAACCGCGGGCAGCTGGTAGTGTTGTATAAATTAGTACTCGCATATTATGATAATGAAAAAGAAACGTTCAAATAAAAAACATTGCTTATATAAACTAGCGTACGAACAGACTACACTTAGAATTACTTTAGACATGACTAAATATTGAAGTATAGTATAGTATATTGAAGATTTCATGTAAGGTTAAGGTGATGGATTTCTTTGGCTTCACTTTGGTGACTAGCTCACATTACACTATAGCTTGAAGTTGTGAAGCATGTGGACTTTTTTGAAACGGTCTCCCTTTTATATACTTTCACCCTTCGGCATTGATATCCAATAAAATAACAATACAATGTTACGTGGAGTATGAACTTGATATTTTTGTGAGAGATAAATAATCGATACTAATTGTCGTTTCTTTTCATACTCAAAGGGATCAAAGTATCCGCGCAGAAGTATCGGTATCAAAAGAAAAGTATTCGACTTCGAAAGTATCGATACTTTTTACGCGTCCCTATTCATTATCTTCACGAGCTTCTTATTATATAAGTCTGTGGTCGAGCTTACATTTTTATATTGTCGGCTCGTAAATGTGTGTATAAGAGGGTTTTTATATATATTATATGATATTTCGAAATGAAAGTCATTATTGGATTATTTTTAGTTATAAAGTGAGTATCTACATATAATAATATTATTATCGATGTTGTTTACTTCATTATTCATTTGTTTTGTTTTGTTTCAGTGATTGTTTACAACTTGTTATCATGTCTGTCATATTTTAATTATATTTTTATGTTGTAATTTCTTTCAATTTTATCTTTTTTGGCCATCACAATGTATGATGTAGTCAAATACGTGTAATAAGTGTATGTATATGTTTTTTGTAAGCAGTTCATTTTATATCCAAATATCGTATCGTAGCCATTTTGGAAACAACACACGCCTCAAGATATTGAACACATAACTTGTATGTTTATCTGCCATTTAATAAAGTTCAAAATCGTGCAACATTGTGTTTCAGTAATCATTAGTTTGATAAAATGTTATCAACTCATTGACTCATTGTCTCTAACGAGGAAGATTTCCGTATGCCTTATACAAAACGAGATATCGGAATAAGTGACTGGAAATCTGCTTAAAACTTTGTCAAATAATATATTGATTAGAGACATAATAATCACTATTTTATGAACTTGTGAGCACATTATCATCAAAATCTTAATTATGATATCATTTTTCTGATGCTTTCTCATAAAAATCATACTTTCGTCTTTTGTTCTGTTTAAATATTTAAAAGTATTTATTTACCTATGCAAACTAAGACATTATCGGTGTTATTACAAAGAGTTAAATACGCATTGAACTCTTAAAAAAGTTTGATTACAAAAGAGTGTCTTACCCTTGTTTACATATTGGCAATATTTAAATTGAAATATTCTATAGCACTTGTTTAAGTTGACAGTTCTTATGTTATTGTTGTAAATTGTTAATTTCGTGGGTATAATTAAATTGGCACAAATAAATTAAAGAATTTTAAAGATACACGAGTATCATAACTAATAGTATATGACACTGTTGACATCTGATAGTGTAGTTAATTTGTCACTATACTGTTGTTCCACCTTACGCACTGACGCACACCTAACGTAACATATAAATGTTATAAATTGCTTATTTTATTTATTTTATACATCACTTTCTTTTTACTAAAATATCACAATAATGATAACCGATTTAATGTATAATGAGTAAATCTGAACAAAAATATAATTAATAAATTGAAATAGTTTGCAAAATATCTGTATGTAATGGAATATTTTTGAATGATGAGATTGAATTGAACAAATACTACTCAGAGTTGCTTGCATAAAAAACGTTTAGCTGTAGACCGCTTGGACATGCTTTTGTAATAAAGTATTATAAGCATGTGTTCAACTAGATCTTAAAATTTAGGCATTGCTTAGTAAAACTCCTGTTAAACCCGAATTCCATTTTGTTTTTGTAATAAGGCTTCACATGTCTGTTTGAAAACAACAGGATGTACTGAGACATATACTTTAAATTTGTCCCTACATCACAAACCCTACCTAATTTTGTAATTTATTTGTAACTAGCGGGCCCGGCAGACGTTGTCCCGCCCTGATTATAAAAAAATCCTTGACAAATTATATACCAAAACGTTCCTCATGAATGACTTTATCCACTGCTGAAAACCGCTTGAAAATCCGTTCAGTAGTTTTTGAGTTATCGCGAACAGACAGACAGACAGACGTGGTAGGGTACTTTTTTTATACTATGTAATGATTATACTTTCCATTGTATAGTTCTAAAGTTCTTTATGTCTAGATATCTTATAATATATATCAGTACTAATTTGATAAGCTATAAAATACTTTCTAAAATTGTAAAATAAAATGTTGTATTGATTTATTTGCAACAAGTTTTATTTAACTTTTTTTTTATTAGAGTATATATTGTTTTGAAATTGATAAGCTATAAAAGTTATCAATAGTAAATAGAGGGACCATAAAAAAATATATATATTTAGAAAACTGTGTTTCTATTTATTGTCAGCTGTTTTTAATTAATTTTTATATTTAGAGAGTAGATGTTGTTCTAAAATTAATAAAATAGTAGCCAGATAAAAACCAGTCATTTAATATGTGTAAAATTACAATAAAAAAGGTAATAAATATAATATCTTATATCTTTATATATGAATTTCTTCTGTACGTGTGTATGTCACTGAACTCCTAAACGGTTGGACCGGTTTTGATGAAATTTTGTGTGCGTGTCCCAGTGGATCCGAGAATGGTTTAGATTCACTATTGGACCCGGTAGGTGGCGCTACATTTGACTTTTAGGATTTTTTTTATTGTTAAGGCAGGACAACGTCCACCGGGCCCGCTAGTACATATATATAACAGTTGCAAATTCTAGGAATACAAATTGATAAACAATACATCTTATATATGTATTGTGAATCGCAATACATATATGTAATACTTTTCTATGTTATTTGATATAAATATGACCATTGAGAAATCAGAAATATATAATTATTAACAATGAATTAATTTTAAAAATAACAGTTATTAAATACATATGATAAGTAAATAACAAATGATTGTGAGGTATAATACCTGTCTCTCTTATTTACTGTTAGTAAATATGACAATTAACATGCTTTGGTTTAAGTCATTACACAAAGGATAAATATTAATTGAATGATACAATCTATGAAGTTTACCCAATATTTGAAACAGTATGTCAGGAGGATGAGAGATGGCTGGTTAAGAATGGCTTGCTTCAGTTTAGTAAATTGATCCCTCAATTAGACAGCATAATGGCAGCGATAAACAAAGATAATTCTAAACTAAATCTATCTTAACCAGCTGTTTAAGGTCTTCTCTCCGACATGTAAAATCAACTGGGTACTGTATGGTCTACTGGATATTTTATTTCGTAATTATTTACTTGAGAACTATTTATTGACTATTTAGAAACACATGTCTTTCGTATAAAGTATATATTTTTATAAGGATTTTCTGTTCGTATTATCTACTTCTAGATTAAACGAAACATTAAAACGGAATCTACCTGAATTATTTAGAATGTTAATAAAATGGTGTTTTTTTATGATTTGGTTTACTTGATGGCAATCATCATGGACAAATAAATCCTTGTACCACTAGCAGCAAACATTAGACACGAGGGAAATAAATTTAATTTTGAAATGGATATCAAAATTATTAACCTTTGTTGCTAAACTCGGTTCTTTTGCGATAATGGGTCTATTTTCAAGGTTTTTCAAACAGCCATGTCTGTTTCTTTTCAGCATCTTAGAAACACTAGCCTCACCAGCTTTGTTACTAACCCCGTTAATTAATCAGAACCGAACAGAAGATGCGCGGAAAGCGGCTAGCGTCGATCCGAAGTTCTTTCTCAATATCACGAGTTATTCGGGCTTTCTCACCATAGACGAACGATACGATTCGAATACGTTTTTTTGGTATTTTCCTGTTGCCAACAAGCCTGTCGATACAACGCCTTGGATCATCTGGCTGCAAGGTGGACCTGGTGCTACGAGCCTCATAGGCCTTTTCTATGAAATGGGGCCGTTTCAGTACGATCGGGATACTATGAATATCAAAGGTGAGAAAAAGTTAATATAATATTTTAGAAAGTGGAAAATTTGCCATAAACATTAATAATTACAACAATTATTATTAAAAAAAGTTGTTATACCTTTCTGTCAGTGTTTTACATTAATTCTTTTTATCGACACAACGGGTTATGATGTGGTCTTCATCTACGATTTTTTTCAGGAAAGTTTATAGCTTGAACTAGCTTGTGCCCACGACTTCGTCCGCGTGGAATTGCTACTTTGGGCTAACGCTAACACGCAGCGGAAGCTCGCAAAAGAAAAAAAAAATGATTTTGAAACATTCTTCACTGATGCTCCGCTCCCGATGGTCTTAGTGTGATGATGATATAACCTATAGCCTTTCTCGATAAATAAGCTATCTAACACTGAAAAAATTTTTCAAATCGGACTAGTAGTTCCTGAGATTAGCGTGATCGACCAATTAGTAAAAATTACTACTCTTCTCGTTAGTTAAGTACGACTTAACTCGAGCCGTCTTTCAAATTACAAAATAACTTATGATAGAGTGGACCGGTTTTAATGAAACAAAGACTAAGTTACTCCCGAAGAAATGCTTTGTGATTTGAATTTTAAATTTTATTGTGAACCCAGTACTTTAGCAGTGATGCGTGTTCATATAAACAGACAGACAGACATTTCTAAAAATGATTGAAATGTATTCTATTACTTATTCCTAGACACCTGCAAAAATTTTTTCACGAAAATCGAAAAAGTACAAACAAGTTATATTTACATTTTTATTATTTGTATAGAATCTCAATCATTATTATTATTTATTACATAGTATAAAACAAAGTCCACTACCGCGTCTGTCTGTCTGTTTGTTCGCGATAAACTCAAAAACTACTGAACGGATCTCCATGCGGTTTTCACCAGTGGATAAAGCGATTCATGGGGAACGTTTTAGTATATAATTTGTCCAAAGAATTTTTTACAATCAGGGCGGAACAACGTCTGCCGGGCCCGCTAGTTACATATATATTAATAAAAAGTGCTCAAAATTTAACGTAATCATAAAGTCGTTAATATATTTACATTGCTAACACTTAATAAATTTTATAAAACACTTGAATATAATGTGCCACGCAATTGTGTAACTTGAAAAGTCCTGTAGAAACATCTACAGTGGGATATGTCTACCTCCTAACTCCTAAAGAAAACTCACAGTAAATATTCTTATCTATGACATCTTATTAAAATTCTGTTTTTACTATTTAACTAACCATATATTAAGAATTCACGTAAAAAAAGAAGTTATTTGTGTGAAGAGACAAAGTCTCTTTCTTTGACTTTGACGAACTGTAATTAAGAACGTTATAAATAATAGCCCTAGTCGTTTACAGTGTTCTTACTTTTGATTTGGTACATCGGGGGAGAAGACTGAGATAATCGACTGAGTTCGGTTTCGTATAGCGTTATCTCTGTCTGTGGCAGCCATTGCGCTGTGCGACAGAGAGAGGGTGCTATACAAAACTGAAGCAAACCGATCTTAACCGAACGTCTCACTCTACTACCCGACGTACTAAATCAAAAGCCCGGTACTGTAGACGCTTATGACGCTATATTAGTACGATAGTTTATCAAACAATTTTATACTTACGTAAGGATTTTATTTTAGCTCGCAAATGGTCTTGGACTAACGAGTACTCCATCGTTTATATAGACAATCCGGTTGGCGCTGGATTTAGTTTTACAAACAGTCAAGAAGGTTTCGTGCGTAATATGGATATGGTAAGTGTACATACTTAGACGGTGTTTAATTTCAAAATTCGAAAAGATTTCCAAAATAATGGACGATAGCGTTTTATCTAATTTGAAAATTAAAAAACTAATTCAACTAAAGTATTCGAACGATACCTCAACGTATTTTTTAATAATACTCTATCTGTAAATTGAAAATAGTTGGCCAAAATTGATTCCCGGTTATTTAGTGTGCATCGTTCCAAAACGTTTTTATTATTACGTACCAAAATATAATAAAGTATATACAGGGTGTTAGGAGACCGCTTCCGAAAACGAAGACAGACGATAGTACTAATGATACCTTTGATGATGGGAAGGAAAAAAAATCGATCCTGATTTAAAAAAAAAATCATATTTTGTCGTTTGACGTCTGTCTGTCTGTTCGCGGTAAACTCAAAAACTACTGAACGGATTTTTATGCGGTTTTCACCAGTGGATAAAGTGATGCATGAGAAACGTTTTGATATGTAATTTATTATGTTATTTAAATTATGTATGTTTTGTATGTAATAAGTTTTTATTTACGCTATTGACGTAGCAAGGTCTTACTACCTTCATCGGACTACATGAAATAAATATTGTATACTGTTTAAATATTATATTACTATTATCTATTTATGTATTCACTTTTGCTCGCGGCTTCGCTCGCCTTATTATGTAGATTTTATCTCTCTCTCGTAAATAGTACATTTACTTTTGGATGAAAGGTATCCTACGTCCTTTTCCGTATTTCTGACAACGTGGATGCAAAATTTGAGAATATAGTGAGTGAATCGGTTGAGTAGTTGTATCATAGCGTAATAGCATAAATAAACAAACACACTTTCGAATTTATAATATTAGAAGGATATGCATTTATAAATATATCAACGAGTCTGGCAGACGTTGTCCTGCCTCGATAATAAAAAAAAACCTAAACATCAACCGCGGCGCCACACACCGGGGTCAAGTCTGATTCTAAACAATTCTTGAATCCACCTGAACACTCAAAAAAACTTCAACAAAATCTGTTCATCCGTTTAGAAGGAGTTCAGTCACATACATACGGACAGAAGAATTGTGTATACATATGGTGACCATATATTTATTCTTATATCAATGATTTAATTATAAGTTTTCAATTATGTCGTATGGTCAAAAGCATTCACCCAGTTTTTGTCACTGGTTGACAATATATTGTATTAGAAACATATTGACAGTGCGGCAGCCATTTGTACAATGCGCTGAGGCAATTTCTGATGGTGTTCCCGGAACTGCGTAAAGCGCCACTATACATAGCTGGTGAATCGTATGCTGGAAGGTATTTACCAGCCTTCGGAATGAAGATCTTAGAACAAGATAAAAGTATCGGAGCTTTAGATGTAAATATGCAGGTTAGTATATTGTAACATTTTATCCATTTAGTTTATTAATAATTTAGTTTTTGTGGCATCCCAAAATGCATGCCCCGTGATATTATTTTCAATCTATTTCACTTATGCATAATAACCGAACTATATTACGTGAAATACCATAGATATTTTAAAATATAGAGTGAAATAACACAAGGTTATGTTTTTTTTTTTCGAACTGACTACGCTATTGGCCTGGTAGGGTCTTTACAGCTTCGCCGAACCACTGAGGCGAGCGCTTAAGGCACTCGGCCGATTTTATTCAGACAACTAGCTCAAGGGTGCACGGCATACCTCGTCTTGGTCTGTTGTCGATATCCCGGATCTGACCTAGCTAAACTATTCATACATATATTCGTTTGTGAATCATAGAATTGAAATTGCATCGCTTACGGCGCATCGATTACTTAATATCAGATGTGAAAACGAGCTAAACTACTCAAACCAGTTCGAATAAAGAAAAAAAAACCCATTCACCATGTGTGTATGTGTGCACGTATGTGAGGTGATCAGATGTGTGTACCAGTGATATAGGTGAGCCACTGTATCGCGCTAGTAACAGCTCGAGGGCTCCATCCGGGGACGACCTAGGCTCGAGATGCTACCGGAAGAGACACTACGTATGTGCGAGATCGAATGAGACAAGATTATGTATAAGATATAAAAACCACTACATTATAGTATAATACAAAAACTCCCATTTTAAAGTTTCGTGTGTCATTATTATTCTTTTGTTTAGTATCAAACTTGTTGTTGTCGTGGACTCATTAGTTTTCAGTTATTCTTCAATAAACGTTCAGTTTTTCTTGGTAGCGCTTTGCGGTATTCTGAGAGAACTGAACTGAAGTTTGACTGTATTTGAAATTTATCCTCATAACAACACCAATGTGGAGTTCATTATACAAACTAACATGTGGCATTCAGGTCCATATTTGACAAATAAATTATCTCCTAGAAGCACAGTGTGCAAAGTTAACATTCAAAGTTTCACACCAACTGTAATCTCAACTAATATTATAATTAATAGCATATTATTCAATAAAAGATTGTCTAAAACTGATATCTTTCATTTAAAACTCAGAATCATCTAAATGCCCCATGTGTACATGAACAAGAGATAAAAAATATTGGTCGAGTTATTCATAAAAATTTATATGCTTGGACTTTGTATGTGGTAGAGCCACGCTGAAGCTATTATTGGTTTCAGCATGAATGTGTCGGCTCGCTCGGGGTAGTACCACCTTCTCACAGAAAACCGACGTGAAGTAACAGTGCTTGCATTGTTGCGTTTCGTTAGGTCAGTGAGAGCGCCGGAGGCCCACCTCCCCTCTCCTCTTCCCCCCCCTTTCCCCCAAACACAAGCTGGCAACGCACTTTCGACTCCCCTGGTTTTGTTAGTGTCTATGGACGGTGGTGATCACTTAACATCAGGTGACCTACCTGTTCGTTTGCCTCCTATGATATAAAAAAAACATGTAAAACATACAAAATATTGACCACTAAGTTTTCAACTCATCTCGATCATTATAGCTTGTGCCTTAGGAATCCCAAAGTTTATCCAATGAATGTGAGTCTATTTGTTTCATAACATTACAGGGTATAATAATGGGTAACCCTGCGTTGAATCGTGACAGTATATCAAACTACGTTACAGTGTATCAACAATGGGGTCTTATTGATACTCAGGGTGCACTAGCTATGAAGCGCTTGCAAGACTCTTACACAGCAGCTATTGAAAAAGGAGATGGGGTCACAGCGTACCATGTGAGTTGTGGGCTTTTCAGTTATTATAGTTATTAGCTAAAATTTAAACTCTTCCTCACGAAGTGTTTAGTGTTTACACGGAATATTATCTACTAACTTGCCTTGTAAGACACGAGGAAACATTTTCAGAGTTCTCTACAATTTACAGAAAGAGTTACCTACGTTTTTAGAAAGCAGAAATACCACGGCTAGTCTCTCCCAAAAGAGAAATTGAACGAGCTCGAGAGTGTATTTAATCTTAATTATTTCGATAAAAATAATCTACTAAAGAGAAAGCTTAAGTTAAACAAGGTTATTTGAATATACTAAAAAAAAGGGTTTTTATTGTATATTTTTGTTTTTTTTTGGATGACGAGATTTTGCCGACCACTGAACTAGACTTACAGGTACACTGTACTGCCTTACAATAAATTTGTTTTTTTGCAGCGAGTTCCTTCAAATTACTCTTCGAGTTTATTCATTTCCTTTATTGCAATTAAATAGATTTTACATTGTCGGTTTAATCTAAAGAATCGAATGAATACACATATATTTATGTAGGAATATATTTTTGATCTCCGCTGATATAAAACACTTGCTGTAGATAGATTCATAGAACTAGAACATTCATTCAACATTCACACTAGAACTAGATTCATATATGTTTCAATAATTACCTTGAATATAGTTATCAGTTCTGACGAAAACTTGACCGACAATTACCGACTAACTTCATGGTGTCGGTTTTAAGTGTCGGTGTGCGGATGCATCGCAAAAAATCATTCTCAATTTTTCCCCGAACGCCCCAAAAGCAGTATAACTTCAATAAGCGAATATTCCTTTCACCACTGCTTTACTTTAATTATATACGTATACCTTTCAGCTCAGAGATGAACTGCTTAATAATCTGACAGATCTAACGCGTCAGGAGCAAACATATAACGTACTTAAAGATAATTTCTTAAGCGATCTGGAAGATTTTGGAAAATTTCTTGATAAGAGCTCTATCAGGGAAGCAATTCACGTCGGCTCCTTGCCCCTTTCGTTTTCAAACGGAACGGTCCATGAAAAATTGATGGCGGACTTTGTTACCGATATTAGGTCAAAGGTAATGACGTTGTTGGAACATTACAGGATGTTGATTTATTGGTGAGTATCAAGTGAAAACATGTCTTGTATTGAACGGTTTTACGGTTTTTTTCATTTGGTTGTATTCTTTTATGTTTGCTATCTCATCTTTTATGAACCGATTTGGAATTTGTTTTTTATTGGGGAGAGGATATCTTTAAGTGGGTCCAATTAGTATTAGTATTAAACTTAACTTTACTTATCTAAGCTATGTTTCGTATCTCCTCTGCTTTCGCGCGGTCTCCGGTATGTATTCTCAGGCTTATAGTGGTCAATGTGCAGCCGTGATAGTGAGGTGCTTTTTCGTACAGTCACATTTGTACTATTTTGTAACATTTGTATTTTTTCAATATTTATATCTTATTATTTACTTTATAGATATTATAAGTAGTGTAGGGCTTAATATTTTTGTCAAAACACCGAGTACACGTCCGTATATTGCCTTGACCCCCCATTGAAAATCAGCGCTGCAGTACCACCCAGTTGTACTGTAGCATGTAGCTGAATGGGGGGTCATTGTTGGATTTTAATAAACAATGTATATGTTAACTTTATCTATCTTGTTGTTTGCAATATTTTACAACAATAAAGACTTTCTTTCTATTAGACTTTAAATTTCGAAGACGCACCAGACAATCCCTTTAAATTATGTAGAATTGTGTATTTTGAAGTATTCTTGCAGGAGCTAAAATATGTCCATAATGAGTTGACTTGTTTATGCAAACAATATTAAGTCTTATAAGAAAACCTCTCACACAACCCTGAGATTAATTAATTAATTTGATTTAATTTAACACATGATTGTTATATCATAGTTGAGTAACTAATCTCTCACACAACCCTGAGATTAATAAAAATTTAAATGACATTAATTCGTTTTGAAATGTTCAAATGTAATTAATTAATTTGATTTAATTTAACACTTGATTGTTATATCATAGTTGAGTAACTAATCTCTCACACAACCCTGAGATTAATAAAAATTTAAATGACATTAATTCGTTTTCAAATGTTCAAATGTAATTAATTAATTTGATTTAATTTAACACATGATTGTTATATCATAGTTGAGTAACTAATCTCTCACACAACCCTGAGATTAATAAAAAATTAAATGACATTAATTCGTTTTCAAATGTTCAAATGTAATTAAGTAATTAATTTGATTTAATTTAACACATGATTGTTATATCATAGTTGAGTAACTAATCTCTCACACAACCCTGAGATTAATAAAAATTTAAATGACATTAATTCCTTTTCAAATGTTCAAATGTAATTAATTATTTTGATTTAATTTAACACATGATTGTTATATCATAGTTGAGTAACTAATCTCTCACACAACCCTGAGATTAATAAAAATTTAAATGACATTAATTCGTTTTCAAATGTTTCAATGTAATTAATTAATTTGATTTAATTTAACACATGATTGTTATATCATAGTTGAGTAACTAATCTCTCACACAACCCTGAGATTAATAAAAATTTAAATGACATTAATTCCTTTTCAAATGTTTCAATGTAATTAATTAATTTGATTTAATTTAACACATGATTGTTATATCATAGTTGAGTAACTAATCTCTCACACAACCCTGAGATTAATAAAAATTTAAATGACATTAATTCGTTTTCAAATGTTTCAATGTAATTAATTAATTTGATTTAATTTAACACATGATTGTTATATCATAGTTGAGTAACTAATCTCTCACACAACCCTGAGATTAATAAAAATTTAAATGACATTAATTCGTTTTCAAATGTTCAAATGTAATTAATTAATTTGATTCAATTTAACACACGATTGTTATATCATAGTTGAGTAACTAATTTCTCACACAACCCTGAGATTAACAAAAATTTAAATGACATTAATTCGTTTTCAAATGTTTCAATGTAATTAATTAATTTGATTTAATTTATTGCTCGATTTAACACATGATCGTTATATCATAGTTGAGTAACTATATTTTATACGAATAACCACTTTTTTATAAATGTATATAATAATCTATACATATAGGTATACTAAAAACGTAAATCAAACGTGTCTTTACTTTTATTTTTGTGAATAAAATTGTTGCAAGTCTCTTGAAATAAATAATAAAATACGTTTCAATCATTTTAGAAATGTCTGTCTGTCTGTTTGTTTGATTGAACACGCATCACTGCTAAAGTACGTCGTTCACGATAAAGAAAATCATAAAGCATATATATCCTCTAGAAACATTTACTCTTGGTTTCATTAAAATCGGCTCAATATACTCAAAAGTTATTGTAATTTTAATAACGACGCGATTTAAGTACGAGAGAAAAGTAAATGGACTTAATACATTCAAATGATTTTATTGGTCATTGTTTTTTACAGTAGGCTTCTCGCGGACGGAGTCGTGAGCACAGCTAGTATGATATATTTTTGTGGATAAAAATTTATAAAGCATACATTTAAGGGCTTACTTTATCATGTTTATCATCTTACACCTCATTTTCTAACGTCAAGGGAGATGGTAGATAAATATTAAAAACACAACTATTAAAAAAATGTAATAGGAAGAAATGTCATGAATATGTAATTTTTAGCGGACAGTTGGACATGACAACGCCGTGTGTGCAAAATGCACAGGCTCGTAGACGACAATGGCATTGGTCTTACAGAGAACATTTTATAAAAGCACCCCGTACACCGTGGTGGTACAACAACACTATCGCTGGGTAATTTTTTTTTTATTTATATACTGTGCAACCCTAATAAAGAATTCCTCGATTTAACGAGTTTCTTGAAATTTCCTACAATTGCTAGTAAGTTCTAAAGCAAAATATACCTTTACATTACGGATATGATTGATATGGATCAGTATGTGAACGATAGCGACGTCTGGAAGTGACGCCTCTCTCTGTGCAACCACTAAAAACGAATGTAGCTTTATGTGTCTATTGGTGTATTAATAAAAAAAAATATATGTTAGTTATTATGAAAAGATAAACCAGATCGAGTTTCTTGTCGGTTCTTCTCGATGACTGGGTTGTTTTCCGAACCGGTGGTAGTTTTGACGTTCATAAGTGCCTTCTCAGGGCCTAAATTGAATAAAGAGTATTTTGATTTGATTTGATTTTGATATTTTTATCAAAAACTGCTTTATAATGAATTCTTAACCATTACAGAATATAAATAGAAAATGTTATTTTATTGACCTCGATTTAAAAACATTTTTCACTATATTTATACTATACATTGAGATAAAATATTCCCTTTATAGTACGATCATGTAACGTAATAAAATAGCAACTAAATAATTCAACGTTAATTTATCAATTTTGTTAGTATTTTTTAAGATCTTTCTTCTATCCCACTCACAATTTTTTTATAAGTAGATTTGTTTAACCCAATCTTCTCACTTTTCCTTGCGTTTTGTGCACCTTATCCTGGGAATTGCAAATATTACAAAAAAAAGGATTAGTCAAATAGCCACAACAGTTTTAAAATGATGCAACATTCGGCAATTGATTTTTATTCAGGTAGGAAGTAGGGAGTTTAAAAAAATATTCTCGGAACCAGGCTCAATAGTTTCTTTTAGGTGCCAAAATAGGCCTCTGAAAATAAGAGCCCTTAATATTATTATTAAAGTTGTCCGCATCGCACTTTTCGATTTTCCATAAGAATAATTCTGTAGGTGGTAGAGCCACGCTGAAGCTATTAATAGTTTCAGCATGAACAGTTCGGCGCGCCCCCGGTACTACCACCCGACCCATAGAAACACCGACGTGTAGTAACGTGTAGTGCTTGCATTGTTGCGTTTCGTTCGGTCAGTGTGAGCGCCGGAAACCCACCTCCCCTCCCCTTCCACTTTCCCATTCCACTTTCCCATTCCCTTCCTCTCCCCAACACAGGCTGGCAACGCACTTGCGACTCCCCTGGTGTTGCAAGTGTCTATGGACGGTGGTGATCACTTTTTAAAAATTTTTATTTCTTTTTAAATTTTTTTTTTTTTTAAAATCCTCTTCCTTGATTTTTTTTTATTATAAAATATTTTTTTTTTTTTTTTTTTTTTTTATTTTTAGGGCTGAATTTTTTTTTTTTTTTTAATTTTTTTTTTTTTTTTTTTATATTTTTTCCCCCCCCCAAAAAAAAAAATTTTTTTTTTTTCACTCCACCCTAGTGATCACTTACATCAGGTGACCCATCTGTTCGTTTGCCTCCTATGACATAAAAATAATAATAATAATAACACAGGAAAAAACAAATTTTTTTCTGATTCTTGTAACTAATGAACCATAAATTGCCCTGCAATTTCCATCGAAAATTGTTGTAGAGAATTGAACGCTACGGCAGCCGTTAAAAGTAAGCTAGTTAGCCAAGTTTTAATAAGGCGCTGTCGAAGCGCTTCTGACGTGTCTACAGGTTTTTAGTTATAATTGGTTGGACCGAATTATACATAAATGCCAACTGTCATAAAGATCGGTTGAGTAGTTTCGCAGTTCATCGTGGATAAACATAATGACACTGGATTTTTATATAATTCGATTTGTGTTTTAGATATGTGAAAAGCGGCGGACATTTAACTGAAGTCTTGGTCCGTGGTGCTGGACATCTTTCACCTGTTGAAAAACCTGAAGAGATTTTGCACCTCATCTCTTATTTTATACGCGGAATCGATTTACCGACTCCACCAAATTATAGCGTTCTATCAAAATTCACGCCAGATGAAGTGAGAGAAGATGTTACAGATACGTCAAGTGTTACAGTCGGACTTGTGATTAGCTTAGTATTGAATGCGATTTTAATCGTTACTGTGATCGGTGTATTACGGTACGGTTTGAAGTGGAAAAGACGGACAGAAGCATTCTTCTACAATAGTGTTGATGAGGCCTCAGTCAGCGATGGCGTTCTCACTATGGCTTGATATGCAAACTAGTATGATTTTTCATGTTACATTGGAAAAAAATGAACTTTTTTCAAAATGTTGTATCAATGACACTACTACCTCAGATAACTCACCAATGTTTAATAGATAAATATAAGAATTTAAAAAATTGAGAGACAAAGTAGAAAGATGTTCTTAACTATTTTGTCTCTGCCTATTTATACAGGCTGAATGTTTAGGCAGTAGCAATATTTATGGACGATACTCTGCACTCGATTCTCGTTCTAAATCAATAAGAAAAACAGGTGCTTAATATTTCACCTAATTATGTAGAAAAATACAAGAATTATACACAATCCTCTACGCGTCTATGTTAAATTACAGTGTCTGTGACCATCGAGTGATTTCACTTTCATTAGAATGGGAACGTCAGGAACAAAACAAAAGGTTGTCTGTTTAATTATCGAAAGTTATTAACTCCGGGTCGCCTATTGTAGCTTTCGACACCAGTCATTGCACCTAGGTTTATTACGATTGTGTTTTAACTTTTGAAAATCTTAGAACAAACTTTAACATAGGTTTTCTTGGTTGTTTATTAGCATTTGTTTTGATATTGTTATTTTATATTTTAAATGTGACCATGAAGTCTCATATCCTAGAATACTGCGAGTGTTTAACCTTTCACCTGGTATATAGATGCCATAAATGTGTTCAAGTTACCTTAAAAATAATTAAGCTAGTCGTTGATTTACGGGATGTTAAGAATAAGTAATAACTAAGCCATTATATTCTATATTGAGATTGTTGTAGCGTAAAATATATTTTGTAATTTAATATACAATATTTTGTTAACTGAATATTTTGTTTTCTTAATTTAACATGTGTTCACTCCATGATCGTAATTGAACAGTAATTACAAGTGCAGCTGCCGGAACACGTGAACAAGTGCTTGGCAACAGATTTCCAGCTTGAAGGTGGTAGCTAGCTCGACGAATTTAGAAAAAGCCCTACCATTATGCTATGATGTCATCACGACATTTTACTTCACCGAAAGTTCCGATGTAGTTGTAAGGATTCGAACCTAAGTCGATAGATGCGGTGTTAGAATACGCTACCACTAGAGCCATCATAGCTCCTCCACACAGTTATTATTTAAGCCCAATATTTTCCTTCTCGGAAATCAAAAGTTGTCAATATCGGAACATATCATATATCAGAACATCTGATTATTGGACTACCTTTAGAATGTACTTTAAATTATCTAGTATAAGAACTATGTTTCAATACCATTAAAAAATTTAAACATCAAATGGCCACACTCATAAGTGACGATGATTTTTTCATGAGGCTTTTTCTCTATATCTATGATTCCCAAAGTGGTATATGTCGACTCTCTTAAGTCTATGACGACTAGCAAAGGTGTCAAATGTCAGCTAAAAATAAATTGGGCTTCCATGAAATATGCAAGGGTCAACGATAATGACCTCATTTAAGTAGGTCATGGATTTATATTAGATTACCTTGCATGAAACAATACACATACTGTCTACTTATATAATGCGTCTTTATAATATGAGGACATATTATATGTCTATCTATCTATCTACGTAAATGACGAAAACGTCTTTTCAAAACATATATGGAGTTGAGGAATTGAATATCAAGTAAGCAAGGGATCTACACCTAACTGAAAGTCATGGCAAACGTGAGATAAAAAAAGTTTGGGAGCCTATTATCTGTATGATGCCCGCGATGGAGCGACGATATCCATCATTTTGGTAAATTTAAAACAAATTTACTTTCGGTGTCTGTTCGCGTGTTACTTTATTTCTTCTATACTAGGCAACGGATTTTGATACGGCTTTCACTATAATTCAGAGAATTTGCTGTGGGATATTTATCTATATGTATATTAAATTTATCTAAAGTAGAAACAATCGGAAAACCTTATGATACATGACAATACTCTACTGCGGCATTTAATATTTAAAAAAAGGATAACTTAAGGTAGTCATTTTTATCTTTTACATATTATTAACAAAAAAAAAAGATTATTTACAACGTTATGTATTAAGGGAACTTTTCTGCCGCCATATTTAAGATGATCAATTTCGTAGTACATTATTTTTAACCGACTTCGAAAAAGGAGGAGGTTATTTAACCGACTTCGAAAAAGAAGGAGGTTATTTAACCGACTTCGAAAAAGAAGGAAATTATTAACCGACTTCGAAAAAGGAGGAGGTTATTTCGATAATCGATATCTCCGTCAATTATGAACCGATTTTAATGATTCTTTTTCTGTTTGAATGAACCAATTTTATTCTATTCTATATTCAGAGGTGGTCCCATATAAATTTGAAGAAAATATTGAACCCCTAAGGGGGTCAAATATTGTTTGAATGATAGTAAAAACCGAATGAAAATCCAATGCAAGGTTTAGAACGCGCCCAGTTGCATGTGGTCCGTGCCTGGTATTTGTGTAGCCCTCGACATAGTAAACAAATTTTTGATTTTGTATATGTACTTAACTAAATGCTTAGTTGTTAGGATAGTTGACACCCTTAATCAATTATTACAAGACAATTAATATGAGATACAATTTATTTTATTCCTCAAACTAACCGCGAATTAAATTTTCAACTGCTCTATTATCACATAATAGTTTAGTTGGTAAATACGTGACTCCACACTATTGCCGTATAAAACGTATGGGGATCATATTTTGACAGATCATAAAAAATATGTCAAGTTTTTGTGGTGCCAACTACCCATTCCGTGAATACGCAGCACGCAGTTGCACCTCACATGATTCTATGTTGCCCTTGGCGACCCACTGGTTTAAAACAATTAAGGAAATATATAGACAGACACGATAAGCGATATGGTTTTAGTATAGATAGGTAGGTGGTAGAGCCACGCTGAAGCTATTACTGGTTTCAGCATTGAATGGGTCAGTTCAATCGGGGTAGTACCACTCTCTCGCAGAAAACCGACGTGAAGTAACAGTGCTGGCATTGTTGCGTTTCGTTCGGTCAGTGAGAGCGCCGGAGGACCACCACCCCTCCCTCCTCCCCCTCAATCCTCCCTCTCCCCCTTCCCCCCAAACACAAGCTGGCAAAGCACTTGCGACTCCCCTGGTGTTGCTAGTGTCTATGGACGGCGGTGAGAACATCAGGTGACCCGTCTGTTCGTTTGCCTCCTCCTATGACACAATAAAAGATAGGAAATAGAACCGAGTCGTGCTACCTACAACAATTTTAATCTTAGATATTGAATTAAATACTAGAAGCGATGACCGGATAAAAATCTTCACCAGGATAAGACTAAAAATACTTCTAATAATCAGTTCATCCTACCTTTGTAAGTATGTAGTAACAATATTAATAAACCTCAGACATACACTGCCTACTTACCTAAAGTATAGCAAGGCGTAAGTTTAAACCGTCCTATTTTTCTTATCAAGTTTATTCTTTATCGATACAGTTAAAGATAGTACATATCACTGAGACTAAAGTGGTGATACACTGAAGTGCAGTTCCATTTACCTCATACTAGTGCATTCAAAGTAATAAAATAGGACCACTACTATATAAAGGAGTCATCGGCCCCAAGGCAGCGCTCTGCAGCATGTCTCATAGATATTCCAAATAAATGTTCTCGACTGGTCCCTGTTTGCATATCTCGTAGCATAAGTAGTGCGATTATTGCTTAAACATCTTGATGATGCCAGTATTTTCTTCTCCATTACATACTTATATTTTCTTTGTAGCTTGAAACACTTGATTAACATTTTTATGTAAGTAAATAAAAAGTGAGTAACGCAATTAATAAAATAAATATATAATTAAAGACATAATTTTGAAATACTCATATCTATATCTTTACTGTACGCTTTAGATTTTAGCGACGCCATTAGGTACACACTGGTTGCTAACTGACCTACTTACTTTGTTATAATCGACTAGCTTTTACCCGCGGCTTCGCTTGTGTTAATGTAAACTAAGCCCATCCCTCGGGAACAATACTTCTTTCTGGATGACAGCTACTCTGTTCTTTTCTCTACCCTTGACAACATGTATGCAGAATTCGGTTTACTTTCGTAAACGTACACGACTTCTTTTTTATAATTTTAATGAAAATAAATAACAAAAATAAAAAACAATAATAAAATATCTCAATAGTATCAAAATACAAGCTAAACTTACCATTTTCTTATTAACGTGTGGTAACCCATAATGGATTCCCATCTTCGGGAGCACGTGGTTTATGTCGCACGAATTCGAACTAAAACCCCACAGTGTACCGTCCGCCGCAAGAGACCAGTCCAGCTAGCAACCTTTGAACCGCCCCTGCGGCAACCCGGCGAACGGTGATCGTCGGGCTCCGTCCTTATAGGAAGGTATGCTGAAGTCAATAGAGGAAAGTGACCAAGTATGGAATACCATTTTGTTTTTTACGCATAATTTGCACAAACGTTTTAAGTAAAAAACTTTTTGTAGTAATTATTAACAACCATATATTTGCACTTTGTTTTGTAACAATTGTTGGTTATATTGATTAGTTATAATTAAGAAAATTTTCCAAAAACTAAAAACTGATAAAGGTACCTAAATATGCAATAGGTACCCCAAATATGGAATACTGTAGCTACTGTAGAAAATTAACCTCAACTTATATGAGACTCTTTTAAAACTTTGGTGTAATATAGAAAGAAACACAAATTATTTACAAAAATCGCAAATCCAAATATCAGAATCTGGCCAAAACAGTGCAATTTTAATGTGCCCAGGACCTACACGTGAGGAATCTGATTCATGTTTCCCCATGAGTATCATTCGAAACCAGTATACCACAGAAAATACTTCTGGGATCATTCGTTTTTCTGGCATAATCGAAACAAGGTAGGTCTTGGCACATCAAAGTGTTTTGCAGCTCTTTAATAATCTATTTTTTCTTTTTTACTAATTTTATAGCTTCCGCCATATTTTCTGAATTCCATTCTTTTCACTTTGTCTTTAAGTTGATGCCCGCCATTTTGATAAAACATGAAAAATGTATAATTAACAAAATCTTCAAGTCAGCTGACACATATGAGAGCTAATTATGAAATCTTCTATAATTGGATACTGTGGTCCGTCCATGTTTGGTTCCAACGACTCGAAACTACCATTCATATTTTTATATTTAAAAAAGTAATATAATCAAACACGTCTAAAACCTACAAAAGAACATCTAAACGATCTTGAGAAGCTATGAAAATCAATACTATGTGCACTTTTTATACGAAAAATTAGTATTTTTTACATACCTCAGAAAGTAATCTAGTAGCGACAAAACAAAACATTGTCACAATGAGGAAAGGGCTCACTCGACTCACATGCTACAATTTGTACGGAATTTGTAATTTGTAGGAAAAATCATTATTGATGTCTTGTGTGATTTTCTATTTTAGAGAAATGCTGGTATACCATATTAGGCATACTTTCCCATATTTGGTCACTTTCCTGTATTGATGGCATACATTCCTTTCTCCAAGAAATTATGCTTGAGTGTTAGTTGCTAGAAAATAGGTATTTGACACAGCATTTTGGCAGAACATTGTTCGGGTGAAGCTAAGATGTTGTATGACTCGGTAATGATATCTACTCAGTGACTGCTGATGAACTTAAAAAGAATAGGGCACAATAGGACTATGTTCGTTGGAATAGTAGTCCTTAATAAATGAAATAAAATATATATATACTAGCGGTCCCTGCGGACGTTGTCCTGCTTTGATAATTTAAAAAAATCCTAAAAGCCAGACGCAGCGCCACCTACCCAGTTCAATTGTGAATCAAAACCATTCTCGGATCCACTGGAACACCCACACAAAATGTCATCAAAATCGGTCCAGTCGTTTAGGAGGAGTTCAGTGACATACACACGTACAGAAGAAATTTATATATAAAGATATACGTTTAGGTGTCCCAATTTTTTCCGATCTTTAACCAAATATTCGCCATGTAAGGAAGGGTGCGAGAATCTACTTTGGACCCGAATCTTGTTAGAAGTTTTAAATAATTGTATTTTTTTTTACTTTGGGTCTGCAACTGAAGCATATTTTGAAATAAAATGATGGAATCTCACTCGGGGATAAAGTTTGTAAGGTAGTTAGGTATATATCTTTAGAAGATAAATCTCTATTAAAATTGCGAGACAACTAGTTTGTCTGTGGTAAATGCGATTAAAAATGATATCGTGTAGTCACTATGGCATATAACAATAATAAAAAAGGTGATTGTATTATTATAATAAAAAACAATAATAATAAAAGATGTATTTCCCTCCTCTGCACATTTCCTATACCCTTTCATATATAACATAGTTTTAAAGTAGCTAGCATAGAAAGTTAGAAAATTTCTGTGTCCACGCTAAAATAGTACGGACATACAGTGCAACGACCCATCATACCCGTACAGGAACAATATAGGGAATATAGTCACAGATCGCGTGCTTCAACAATATCCAGGACATACAGCACCTGTGAATTAACCGATAAAGATGTTAGACAACGAAATAAATAACTCTTCGTTATTAAAAAGTCGACTCGATGTAACGGAAAGAGTCTTGCTTTCATAGAAAACCTACATCGTATATAGATATCTCACATCTTTTCCTCAAATTCCACTTGTAAGAGTTTATGTAAATAAATTCTTACGTGGTATAATTAGTATAGATCATAATTTTGTCGATCAAAGTCCCTACATGACAATCAATTTTATATTCGATAGATTAAATATTAGACTTTCCGTCTGAGTAAAGATGGTTATTATTGCAACAAGTAATAATATGATAATTAGTTTGCACTAATTATTGAAAACGATATGTTCGACAGGTATTATCATAAGTAGTGAACAAGCAAGCATTATGAAACAATAAATAAGCGCGAAAAGAAAAGCACTTTACAATCAAAATCACGATATTACAAATTTCAATACGCTAATTAAGCAATAGCAGAATAATTGGCAACGATTACTAAAAACTAACAACAACGTGGCTATTAATGTATAGCCGCTATTGCCATATTATATCTTTGAGTGTTTAGGTATAGGGATTACCCCTGGAAATACACAACATGGTTCTGGGAATTTTGATTGAATTACGAATTCATGAATCATCAATGTAATAGCTATAATACGTGCCTTGAATAATACTAATCGTATCTTCTATTTTATTTATCACTAGCTGACTTCCCGCGACTTCGTCAGCATCGCTTGTCATCTTAATATATTTTACAGAAGATAAGTAAACCATTGTGACCCGCCTTTCCCGCCCTAAAAACACACTGGAAAACCGGTAGTTCTTATAAAATTAGTAATCTCTTAAAACTTTAATAACTTAAATGAAGCTATCACGATAAAAAAAAATTATAAAGATCAAGTGTTTTAAAAGTAAAACAATAAAAATCTAAATCTATCCAGTAGTTTATGAGCAACGTTCGAACAACGGCATATCTCTATTATTTTATTTATATGTAAATAATATAATAGAGTTTTTGACAGGATCTTGGAATGCCATTTAGTGGTCTTTATCTTTTATCCAAAATCTTGTGTTATTTGGCTCTATATTGTGTAATGTTGGTGGTGCTTTACGTAATATAGTTTGGTTATTGTGCACTAGTGAAGTGGATCGGAAATAATACCACGGAGCATAGATTCTGATTTGCCACAAAAACTCCCTGGAAAGTTCTAACAAGATGGCCACCATTTTGTTAGTTCATTGAAATTATATCAAGAAACTTGTAACATCGTTACTGACTTGACAATGGCAGTAACAGTCTACTAGAAGACTTGTTGCCAAAAACAAAATAGAAGAATAAAATAATATGATAGTACCTATTATATAAAACTAGCGGGCCCGGCAGACGTTGTCCCGCCCTGACTATAAAAAAATCCTTGCCAAATTATATACTAAAACTTTCCTCATGAATCACTCTATCTACTGGTGAAAACCGTAAGAAAATCCGTTCAGTAGTTTTTGAGTTTATCGCGAACAGACAGACAGACAGACGCGGTAGGGGACTTTGTTTTATACTATGTAATGATAACATTTTTTTGTAATTTTTTAATATAATGTTATAACACCACCAAGAGTTCTTCCCAGCGCTACATACTATTACCTCTTTGTAACATATATTAGTCGGAAGATTTTGTAAGCACGTTCAATTCAAATAATTCAACCGTACGAATGGGAGCGTGGGAACTTATTCAAATACGTTTTTTTATACAGCGAATAGAAAAAGTATTGAACATGATGACGAATACAGTACAAACTGAGAACAGAGGTGATGACCGATATATATTCTTTTTTTTTTATCGGGTAATAAGAAAATCCTCTAACAAAAGAAAGAGACCTTATCTAGGTTCACATTATTAACAAAACGTAACTAGACTTATTACTATCTTACAATAATGAAAACAATAAAAATGAAATGATTATGTATGTATGTATGTATATACATATGTATGGGTATTCTTATTAATCTTCAATATATTTCTATATATTTTTTATTGTACTTTTTATTATTAAAACAAAAACTACACATGGATAAAATAAAACTTAAAATATTTGTTTTATAAATACACAAAAAAAAAACCTCAAGTACTTTATTTACAGTTTGTAAGTTCTTAATAAAATATATACAAAAGCTTATTGGCCTTAATTTATTTGTTACATATTTTTAACTTTTCTACAATTTGTACACAGAATTTTATAAAACTGTCTCTAGTGTTTTTGTTGCTTACTAAATTTTTGAGTTCATTTTTGCATACTGTGATTCCTAGTTCCACTTCTAATTCAGTTCTAATTTTTAAAAATATAGGACATTCTGTTAGAACGTGAAGGACATTTTGTTTTGTAATGTTATCACATATACATTCAGGGTAATTTTTAACTTTAAATTTATAAAGATAGTCTGCAAAGCGCCATGTCCTGTTAGCATCTGAACTAAGGATGGGGGAAAGTTAGTATGTTTGATAACTTGGAAAGCCTGGAATACGTTAGGAAAAAACAGTTTAGTCGTTTCAGCCGTATTTTCTGAGATAAAACGTTCATTCCATTCCAATGAGGTGGTGATTCTAATACTTTTCTTTAGAAATGATATGGGACATAGATCATAGTGTGGTTCTATTTTGATGAAAAGTGCAGCTTGTTTGCCAGAAAATCTACTCTTTCGTTTCCCGTGATCCCCACATGTGCTTTGATCCAATAGAATTTAACTTCTCTTTTAAGACTTCTTAACTCTAATAATTTTATTCTAGCCGCGCATGCCAAAGGGTGGAAGATTTGATAGTTTTTTATCGTCTCTAAGGCTGTTCTGGAGTCACAAAGTATTTTGACAGTTTCAAATTGAATTGCCATATCAATTGGTTTATCTTAATATATATATTTCTTGTGTGCGTGTGTATGTGACTGAACTCCTCCTAAACGACTGGACCGATTTTGATGAAATTTTGTGTACGTGTTCCAGTGGATCCGAGAATGGTTTAGATTCACAATTGGACCCGGTAGGTGGCGCTGCGGTTGACTTTTAAGCAGGACAACGTCCGCAGGGACCGCTAGTGTAAATATATATATTGGTATCATTCAATAGTAATTACACTGTAAATTAACTGGTAATTTGCTATAGAACAAAACGTGTTTTACCGTAATTGTTAACTCGGGGATGTGCACACTTTTTGGAACTAAGAGTGACTAACAGATTTTGAGGTCAAGGCGGGCCGCTATAAATTAAAACAACTTAATAAATGTGGAAAAAGAATTTAATAAAATTATTAATTTCGTTTTATTAATTCGGAGTGCTTTTATTTTACGCTATTCTGATTCGCCGCACATACATTGTGACCAGGGGCCCCATGCTGCCCGCGGGCCGTTGTTTGTGCACCCCTGCCTTAATTAGGTACTTAATAAGTTGTTCTACGTCGTTGTGTGTAACATTATGGATATATTATTGCTAAAAATGCAAACACCATAACATTCTAATTAGTGTTTTTTTTTCTCGAATTGACTACGCTATTGTCCTAGAAAGGCCTTAACAACTTCACCGGACTACTAAGGCGAGCGCTTAAGGCACTCAGCCGATTTTATTTTGACAACCAGCTCTAGGTTGCACGGCACACCTCGGCTTGGTTCTAATTAGTATGTATTGGAAACTGTATTGTATTCTCAAAATGCTTCAAAATCTCTCTTATCTTTAATATTACAGTTTAAAAAATACACATAAATAAACATGAAGAGTCTGTTTCTTTGTCTATGAGCAGAATGAACAAACGCTGAACCGATTTTAAAGCGGATTCTTACAAGCAGATAGAGTAATCTTCAAAGCACCATTTGGATAACACTGCATAAACTAGTACGTTTTTCCATAGGAATAATAATAAAATTTAACAAAGGTAACTTAAAATTGGTCAAATCATTATTGGGATTAAGTAATAAAAACAAAAGGACAAAAAAAAGAACACCCATGAAACATCAAAACCGTTTTCGCGAGATTAAAGTTGCATCAGTATGTCAACAAGTAAGAATTCATGTAGACTAAATCATTAGCTCGAGAACAGTATATTTCTCTAGATGAAAGGTATCCTATATATTCTTTTTATTTATTTATTTATTTAGGTAACAAACAGCCATACATAAACATATTATAATTATAATATAAACTAAAAGGCCTAAAGTACCATTATTTGAAAAACATATTTTTAAACTGTTTTAAGACATCATAGCATTAACTTGATAAGTATTTACTTATGCGTGGTTTAAATTAATTAGAAATATATATTTTTTTTTCTTTTACATCTTCGAATGTAACTTTCTTTCTTTTAACATACACAAAAAAGTAATAAAGAACTAAAGAATAAAAATACATGAATTAATACTTCATATACCAGTCTTATACAGCACATCAGCCACTTTCCTTTTATCTTTATATATAAATTTCTTCTGTACGTGTGTATGTGACTGAACTCCTCCTAAACGGCTGGACCGATTTCAATGAAATTTTGTGTGCGTGTTTCAGTGGATCCGAGAATGGTTTAGATTCACAATTGGACCCGGTAGGTGGCGCTGCGGTTGGCTTTTAGGGATTTCATTTTTTATTACCACGGCAGGACAAAGTCCGCCAGGTCCGCTAGTAAGATAATAAATTATTAGAAAATATGTCAACACTGTTAAGATATTTATTGTAGTGATTACATTCTTATACATACATACAGATATTCTTTTGTACTCCTGACAATGAGCATACAAAATTTCACGATAATCATTTGAGTAATTAACGTGGAATGCAAACAAACAACAATACAAAAAAAATAGTAGTTAGGATACTATAAAGTGAAGCGATAACACATGCCATCGCTTACTATTCTGACTCATTAATCTTATAAACTCGTACCACGAAATTAATCGTTTGGATATATACAATACAAATGAAAAAAAATAAACGAGAAAAGAAACTCGAGCGGTTTTTACGAGCGTGGGAAATTCAGTTGTATCCAGATCATCGTAATACCCTATTAGTGATTTCGATCACGGACCGAATGTATAGCATCGATGTTTGTTTTACTACGAACATCCTAAATATAGAGCAAATCACATCTGAGAGCGTGCAAGAATCTATCGCGAATGTCGGACCGTGGGAGCGTCATTATGTTAAACAGGTCATTGGTACCCCATACCTGTTCGCCGGTTATGTACAGGTTGCGTCGGAAAACATATCGAACAGAGATGGGATGATTCTGTATTATTTATAAGTAAAAACGAATTTTGTCGATTCTATATTTGAGTCGTTATATTTCAAAGTCGCTAAATCTAATTGTAGTCCTTCATATACCATGTTTAATCTTATTAAGATTTCCAGTTTTTATACACCCAGAACAAACTACAAATTTTGCCGTTCATAGAGTTTTAGTTATTTTGTTATGATCTTCACAAAATTTTAATGTCTTGATAAATAATGTAAAATATTAGAAACGGCTAAAATTAGTTTTACCTTCTTTTGATATTATACAATTTCGAATATTTCTTTAACACAATCAGACGAGTAGATTGATTTCTTTTATTTTAAATAGGAACTAAGTTGAGATAGTGCCATTTTTGTTATTTTGAATTACTTATAAAAATAATTACAATCATACTTTTATATGCATATTTGGTCAATTATATTCGAAGAATATTCCGTAAGTGGGCTTACTATACATAAGAATTTTCAAATATTTTACTAGGCAGTATTTAAAAATATTCCAAGTTCTTAAACTATTGAAATGATTAAAAATATCCTAAATTCATAGTATGTGCTAGCCAATAGACATTCATTGAGCCATCAAGTTTTTAAACTTAGATGAAGAACTGAAAATTAAATCAAATGATAACAAAAGAAAACCGGGAAAGCTAGACCTCACACCTTGAGTAATAAACATACAATTACTTACAATTTTACTAGAAATATTCATGTAAATTTTATAAAGAATAAATATTGCTTTATTTTGGTAAACAATGATCACGGAACACCCTGTGTAGGAGATCGAGATAAATCCAAGTTCAAGGCGCAAGTGCACAGCGAGAACTGGCTGACTATACAAGGTTCCAGTCGCTAGGACACCGGTCCCATTCTGCTGTAGAAGAGCAAGCCGACAGGACCCTTTGAATAGTGCCCAATAATCATGGCTTTCGTCTGGACAATCGTGCTTTTAACGTGAGTAACTTCTCACAAATTTTATATTTTATAATTTTGATGACAGTAATATAATTTCGATAATATTATAATTTAATTACAAACTATTGAAGATTACACTAACTTAATTGCCTTAACAAACATTTTTTCCTCTTGATAGGATGACACTCATTTGTCGTTATTCACAAAGAGAGAAATTATCCAATTTTAGCCGTCCCTAATATGTTATGTTATTTTTCAAGATCTTCAACTTTAGTACATATAAAATAAGGAGATCATAAAAAAAATAAAAATCTTATGGATGGCAAGATTTGAACTTCGTTCTCGGTATAGAAAAGCTGGAAATCTTAAAAAAGAATCATTTTATATAAACAATTAAAATTGAGTTTAGCTCATTTTGAAATGTAATGGACACATATTATCAATGATTTCAATACATACATTTTAACTTATACTCATAATACATAAATAAAACAGTTAAATATTATAAACAATCCATTGTAAATATATTTGTTGAAATACTTATACACTATGTTAAAAAGATATTTAAAAAAGAGGAACGATATGACAATAAATATTTTTTCTTTCTCTCATTGATTATTAACGTATTGTACAAGAAATTTGAAAAGTATACGTGTTTTAATATCACGGAAGACACAAATCAAAGAATTCAGTCTTTAATTATCATTCAATATAGATAGGTATTTAATGAAATTAATCTCATTGGCGATTGAATGTTTCTTACGGCGGGTTAGGTAACATCGGCAAAACATATATAACATGAATATAGGTATGCTTATATAACGCGTGGGAAAATACGCACTCAGACTTTCTAAGATCTTAAGCAACGTATTTAATCTTTCACCGATTTACCAACAAATAGCCATCTAAGTAACATTTTAATTGACTTCACATTTCAATGTACAAATATGGTATACCGTATGTAGTTGCCAAGTTTTATTAAAAGAGTGAGAAATTGTAAATAATTTGTAATAAGGAAAGAGTTACCCTTTTTCGAGTGTCTGTATCTTCGATCAACAATAACTAGATAAAGGGTCACGTACAAAATTAAAGCTAAAAGCTGTCGGCGTAAATATATACTTATGTGTAGCTATTTGTTTACTAAGAAAGGAAGAAAAAAAGTTTTAAAACAGTTTTAAGTTCAACCTAATTACAACCATGACACCTAGTAATAAAGTCACAAATGTTCAAAATATTATCTAATACTTACGATAAAACGAACAAAGCAATAAATTACGATAAAACGAACAAAGCAATAAATTACTCCCCTCACAAATGAAAAGACAACATAAACAACATTTAGTGTGAATTCAACCTTAACACGTAATGGATAAAGTACGTTTTCCCGTTATTGTACGTGTTTGTGCGTGGTTGGAGAGCCTAGGCCAAACATTTGTACCACAGGTTTAAAATCGGTAATTTTGTTCAAAATTTGATATTATTTGTTAGTTTAAAGCTTAAAATATAACTTATTCAACATGTATTTAGCGAAAGTAAGATCCTCCGGCCGTTAAATTGCTTTTTCAGGTATTATTTTTGCATCTTTTGAATACACTGCGGCATGTGAAACGTGCTTCCATTGGCTGTGTTTCAAACAAACTAAACAAAATATTTAAAAAAAAAAAATTTTTTTTTTTTTTTTTTTTTCTAAATATTTTTATCACTCTCCCAATAGTTGTTAAAAAAAAAAAAAACCCTTTCTTTCTTTATGGCAAACAATTTCATTAATATATTAAAAAATAAAGTTAAATTAGATAAAGTTTAAACAAAGGGATTTTATTATCATAGACATGAATACAAACAAGATGGCGCGTAACGGAAAAATGTGACGGTAAATTTTTTCCAACGCCGATAAAGAAGTTTCACTTCAATAAAACACACATTTCAAGTGAGCTCTTATTTACCGAGACGTATTTTTCGCGCCGACCCTTTATCTAGTTATGGTTGATCGAAGGTCTGTATATATTTCTTTGGCATGCTCTATACTTATTTTTTTTTTACAATTGAGATGTTATTTGATTCGTCTTATTGTGAAAATGTTTAGCCTTGCAATAATGTTAAAAAGATAAATCACATCGAGTTTCTTGCCGGTTCTACATGATGATTGGGTTGTTTTCCGAACTGGTGGTAGTTTTGACGTCCACAAGTGCCTTCTTAGGACCGAAATTGAATAAAGTAATTTTGATTTTGAATATTCGCGTATAGAGTATGTAAATATGGCTTATGCCATTAAAAACACCAACAATTTTTGCAGCGAGTCCTTTTTCCTTTGTAGATAACTAGTGGACACACCCAGCTTCGCTTATGTGGTCTCATAAATATGTCAACGTAATCGACGCAATTTTTGTCATTTCTATGTAAAGTTTATCATAGTCATGAAAGCTAGCTAAGAATCTTCATAGAAACATATTATTTTTTGTAGTGCGTAATTTTAATTTACTGTTATCTTCTAAGATACATCATAGAAATGATATATTGTTATTTATATTATAACTAATATATGTAATTGGATAAGGATTCGTCAAAATAACGTCGCAAATAGTCAAAATTCTTTTAATAAAATATAGACTATAAAAATGACAACTGTAACTTATCCTTAGGAGATAGATATATATCGTCGTGGACTTTTCTATAGGCATTTTTCAGATGTACAATTCTGTAGTATATAATTTCTATATACTTCATAAGATTTAGCCGTTATCAATGTACGCCTGAAAACTGCTTCTTACAACTTTAATAGAATACATAGATTTTTTTCTAGTTTAGAATAAAAAAGAAATCATAACAAAGTCCGTTGCCTGATTTAGAACTAAGTAACCATGCAGACAGACGTGAAAACTGAGTTTGTTTTAAATAATATATTTGAAGATTCTACTAGTATTCTTATTATAAAAGCTATGACGGCTTAATTTATCGCTTGTTCGGACACCACGACGAGGGTCGTAGGTTTGAATCCTAGGAACTGTGTCGGGGTTTTCGCTGAAGGAAAACATGGTAAAGAAACCATTGCATGGTGATAGGGCTTCTTTAGAGTTCACCGCCCGCTACCTATCACCCTCAGGTTGAGAATCCGTCACCTGTGGGTGTGTTCCGGCAGCTGCACTTGAGAGCCAGCTCTCTCTAAGTTTAGCGTATCATCTTCGACCACATCATTATCCTAAAATCACGTTTCGCGTCGTGCCGAAATTGCTTGTTTAGGTTTTAAATTATTCTTTCAGGACTTTTGTGTCACGGAGTTTTTGATTATTAACATTTTTTTTATGTAGATGCGCACAACAAGCAATCAGTGATGACCGGTTAACCCTACCCGATCTTCCGCCGGGAGAAGCGCCGGAACCTATTCTGACCTTTCTAGAGCAAACTTACAAATCTGGGAGAGGTAGAGCAGCCTACGACGCCGGATCTCCCCTCCTCCTCTCTCCTTTGATCGAACAAAAGAAGATAGAAGAAGCGAGAAAAGCTGCGTACGTTGACCCCGACTTTTTATTACCAGATATGGAAAGTTACGCAGGATATCTAACGGTTGGTATTAACATATTAAAACTCGTTTTAAATCAAGTAGCTATTTCAAATTATAAAGTATTTCTTTTTTATGTCTATTTTATTTTTATGTGTTTTATATTTTAAATGTTTATGTTACGTCCAATGTATTCGTTAGGAAAACAAACATTTTCAATTCGCACAGTATTTTAAAGACTTATGTCGCGTCTGTTTTTAGTGAATATCAATATTATCATGTTATCCACTGATTTTATCATATATTTAGTTTTTTAAATATTATTTATTCTAAAATATGTTTTATAAAGACTTGGTGAAACTACTTCACTGCAACTAATGATTTTTACCACGTTAAAACACAAGTACCATTTGATAACATTTTTTTCTCATACAATAATACACATTTATATAATCTATTATGAAGCAATTCGTAAGAATTCAATACAGGATAACTATGTACTAACAAAACTTTTATAGGTTACTAGCGGGCCCGGCGGACGTTCTCCCGCCCACATAATAAAAGAAACCTTGACAAATTATATACCCAAATCTTCCTCATGAATCACTTTATCTACTGGTGAAAACCGCATGAAAATCTGTTCAGTATATTTGGAGTTTATCGCGAACAGACAGATAGACATACGTGTCAGAGGACTTTGTTTTTATAATATATAGTCATAATGTAACACCAATTATTTAAATTTGAGAAGTTAATGCCACAAAAATGCAAACCATTTTTCGAATAAATGAAACCGCCTAGGTAGGACACCTTTCTCTAATGTTATTTATTTCAGGTTAACAAAGAGTACAACGCTAACTTATGGTTCTGGTACTTCCCTGTACCTGGAAAATCTGTAGAGGAAACGCCCTGGATAATCTGGCTTCAAGGAGGACCTGGAGCGTCGTCACTGTATGGATTGTTTACTGAAATAGGACCGTTCTTCGTCAGCGATGATAACAATCTAAACGGTCAGCCATTAAATAAATCTTAAAAAATCTGTAACTGTTTTGAATATTTTTTTCGTTATAATATTTCGGAAATTTTTATATACTACTGGCGGGCCCGGCGGACGTTGTCCCGCCCTGATAATAAAAGAGACCTTGACAAATTATATACCCAAATCTTCCTCATGAATCACTTTATCTACTGGTAAAAACCGCATGAAAATCCGTTCAGTAGATTTTGAGTTTACCGCGAACAGACAAATAGACAGACGCGGTAGGGGACTTTGTTTTATAATATATAATAATGATATGATAATAATGATATGATAATAATGATTATATTTACTTTTCGTATGAGTGACCTACAGTCAGGTAATTTATCCATTACTATAATGAATAGTTGTATATTAAAGTAAATTTGTCTAATAAAGGAAAGAACTAAGAAACTGCAAAATGCCTGAAATACATTCATAAATCATATTTAACTACTTATTATCGTTTGAAATCATTTCAAACCTGCCTACCCAAACTAGGTTCCGCAAAATAGTCATCAGGGTTCCGCCAAATTTATTTATTATTAGCCATTAAATAATACAACGGATACAAATTTCAGTTAAAAATAATGTGTTTCAATTATATTACACATTAAAAAAAAATCATATATAAATTTCGGTATTGATTTATAATCGTTTGATGTGGGGTTCCATAAAATAAAAGCTATTTGGTTGATGTTCCATTATATTTGAAGTTTAGGAACCCCTGGACTAGACACTTAGAGAGAGTAACGGGATAAAAAAAAATACCCATTAATTCGTCTACATTTTTACATAAAGGTTTATATCGGCATCATGTTAAGCGGTGTATAATATTAATATTATATTTCAGAAATCAGACATTCATGGGGTAAAAATCATTCGCTTTTGTTTATCGACAATCCCGTTGGCACCGGATTCAGTTTCACGGACGACGACAGAGGATATGCCACTAATCAGACGACGGTATAGAACCTTTTTAAATTAGATAAGAGTAACCTTGTAACACTTTTGACTGGGTGAAGGAAAATAATATAGGAATACCAAACGGTTTGAGAACTATTCTAACAACAACGTCATTAAAAAAAATATACAAATATAGATTTTTTTGGCGTTTCAATCGGAATACATCTTAGATAAACAATAATGTCTAAAGAAGCAACCGTTGTATACCAATTATTTATTTATTAATCTATAAATAATATAAAAATTCGTTCTTCTAATCCACGCAACGAATTTTGATATAATTTTCTCTGTACTTTACTTAATTACTTCTCGAAGGTTTATTACTGAATTGTACAACTAAAAAGTTCCTTCGGAAAAGTCCTGGGTGAACTCCCAAGGATAACCCACAATAATCATTTTTATTATCTTTTTATATTACATTCCAAAAATGTTGGTTATTTGTGTCACGTATTTATCTAGTTAATTTTGAGCTTTTAATAAAAAATAACTTTTACAGTATATCATCCCATGAATTGTCGAGACAATATCACGGAATTAAATTAAGTTACGTACAATTAAAAAATTACGAGTTTTACCCCCATCCAAGCGAATTGTTATAACATTTTACTAAAAGGAAATTACTTTACTACTTTACTAACATTTATTTTAATCGTAAATATCAGCTTTGTTAAATAATGTAGTCTTTTTCAGATCGGAGAGAACCTTTACAACGCATTGCAACAGTTTTTGACAATGTTCCCTGAACTCCGTAAGGCGCCGTTAACAATAGCCGGTGAATCATACGCTGGGAAACACATTCCATCGTTAGGTGTTCAAATCCACTGGCACAGGCATGAGGATGAATCCATCAATCTTCACGTAAATCAACATTAATTATTAGACACTTTGCCTTTGGCTTTATTAAGCATGTAATCTATATTATTTATGCTAATATTATAAAGTTGACGAGTTTGTTTGCTTGAACGCGCTAATCTCAGGAACTACTTGGTTCGATTTGAAAAATTTCTTTCAGTATTCGATAGCTCATTTATCGAGAAAGGCTATCATCACGCTAAGACTAAAGGAGCGGATCATCAATGAAGAATGTTTCAAAATCGTTTTGTTTCTCCTTTTGAGAGTTTACGTTGCGTTAGCGTTAGCCCAAAGACCACAGTCCACGCGGACGAAGTCGCGGGTAGAAGCTAGTTAGTAAAATGAATGAGAATAATCAACATTCGTTTTTAAACTAACTCAATGGTTAACATAGAATATACAGATACACTAAATATTAGTAATTGAGGGTTTTTACTAAGGTTCCGTTCTCAAAAAAAAAAACAGACCTATTTTTTATTTAATCGTATGGCTATTAATTAAGCCCACACTGTAACTGCGGCATAACATTACACATAAGTTCTTTTGGAATGCCCTTATATTTAAGTAGTGGTCCCGGCGGACGTTGTTCTGCCCTTTAGTGCCCCTAAACCTTTCTTATGAATCATTTTATCTACTTGTGAAAACCGCATAAAGATTCGTTCAGTAGTTTTGGATTTAATCGCGAACAGGCAGACAGACGTGGCAGATAACTTTGTTTTATAAAATTTTGTGAAGATGATCACGGCATACACGGATTACTAATATAAATAAAAATGTAATAAAAATAAATTGCCAGATTTATAGTAAACGTATATATCTCATCACTTCAAAGCGTTTCACATTTCGCTTATTCATTTTTTGTTGTGTTTGTGTGTTCAGGATAAGGTTTATATAAAAGAAAAGAAAAAAAAGCGTTTGTTAACCACAAACGATATTAAAAGTTATAAAAATAATCTGTAGATCCCCGCACTAGGAACCAAATCCTGTGTCGCGGGTATTTAAGATCATACATACGTACTGGATAAAGAAAACTAAAATAAAATTTACATTTAAAAACAGTGACCGCCGCTTTAAATATATTTACAGCGGCGACCTGTGAAGGATGACGTGTCTCTCGGTGGTCGCCGTTGTGTTTAGACTGTACTGTGCTTCATCAGGCATAGTGTAGTCACTTTGCCGTGCTACAATAAAAACAAAGTTTCTTTTGTATTATATCAGATTATAACACACAAAACGTATATCGTTTTTTTTTTTATATCATAGGAGGCAAACGAACAGGTGGGTCACCTGATGTTAAGTGATCACCACCGTCCATAGACACTTGCACCACCAGAAAAGTCACAAGTGCGTTGCCACCGTGTTTTTGGGGGAGGGGAGGGGGGAAGGGGTGAGGGAGAGAGGAGGTGGGTTATCCGGCGCTCTCACTGACCGAACGAAACGCAACAATGCAAGCACTGTTACTTCACGTCGGCTTTCCGCGAGAGGGTGGTACTAATCCGGGCTGGATACGTATATATTTATAAATTGACCTAAAATTGTGTTTCAATTGATTTCTTATATGTCTGTTTACGAGAGGATGAATGAAAATGATAGGTGATTTTGTCTAATTTGTAGCGAAAAGTGAAAAATGTTGGCTTTAAAAAAATCTCCATTTCAAAAAATCAGTCAGTAAGTGAGACAGGTAACAGTAGCGAGATCTTCAGAAATATTGAAAGAATTAACAAATCGAATTGAAAGTTGTCTATTTCGTTAGATGATGTGGTAATCTAAATACCAATTAGTCGTATTTTTTTTTATTTATTTCACAAAACTGGTTACAACAGATGATAATTTCTGTTGACGTCGATACAGTGATGTTGTTACTAATGTAACCTACTGTATGTGAAACTAACATGCACAATATATGAGAGCTTAGAAATTTATGTAGAAATTAAATATTCAGACAAAATATATAAAAAATAAGTTAAAAGTAAAGAACAGATGGATTAATAAAGGACTGCCCCCCTTGCGGAGGGTAAAAGAAGCCTGGTTGGGGTTGATTAGAGACATAATAAGATTGGGGAGGCGCGTGCCTCCACCAATTTAAACGTCCCCAGCCTTTGATCTTATCCAAAAGGCCGAGAAACGTCGTATTGCGCTAACGTCTACTATTCTCCAGTGTTTTAATTAGACGAAATTGAAATTCTGTCGCCAAGCACCTGTTGGTGTGTTCCGGCAGCTGCACTTAAGAACCAGTCCGCTCTAGGTTTAGCATTTTAACGATCTTAGACCACGCCGTCATTTAACATAAGATGACATTGTGGTCAAACGTTAAGGCCTATAAAGTATTTAAGTTTAGTAGGTGGTAGAGCCACGCTGAAGTTATTATTGGTTTCAGCATGAATGGGTCGTCTCGCCCGGGGTACTACCTCCCGACCCACAGAAACACCCACATGAAGTAACAATGCTTGCATTGTTGCGTTTCGATCAGTCAGTGAGAGCGCCGGAGGCCTACCTCCCCTCAACCCTTCATCCTCCATCCCCACTCCTTCCCCCTCCTCCCTTCCCCCAAACACAGGCTGGCAACGCACTTGCGACTCCCCTGGTGTTGTTAGTGTCTATGGACGACGGTGATCACTTAACATCAGGTGATCAACCTGTTCGTTTGCATCCTATGATATAAAAAAAAAAGTATAAAAAAGAAGCACACCTTTTTCTCATAGTGTCTTCTAACTAACTATCCAAGTCTAAACGTGAATTTTGTACGTATAATATGAGGAGTGGTCGTTGTTCCAGGGTTTGGCTATTGGCAATGGGTTCATCGACCCTGTAACAATGCAGAGGTACAGCCATTTTGTACGTGAAGTAGGTCTCGTCGACGACAACATAGCTGACTCAATGGACCAACTAGAAACCGCTATCGTTCAGTTTATAAACAACGGGGAAATGCTGAAGGCTTATGCTGTGAGTTATTTTTTTAATCTACATAAATCATATCGGAAAGTAATGCTTAAAGCTTCTATCTTAGTTGTTATCTACTTAATTTTGAATAACGTTGTAGCTTAAAATGGTAGAATGTAATATCTGGAAAATATTTGTGTGAGTTTGCTTACAAAATTTCAACTCGTATGTGGTAACTTTGTAATGTTTTGTTTCACTGAAATTGCAAGCTCGTTGAAGTAATTGAACCTACATAAATAGACGCATTATCAGAATACGCTACCACTTGTCACTTTTCTTTATCGACTGCAGTCGCAACCACTGCGATGGGTGTTTCGCATTCGAATCCTTTACCACGTTACTAGTATTAATCATAAATGCATAATCGTTCCGAGTCTGAATTTACTTTGCCTCTGTGAATTTTATACTTGACTAAAATAAGTAAATAAAAATATGATAGCTGCGTTGTTAATATTATTCAGTAACCATCTTCTATCGCCTGGCACGTTTTCTGTGCAATAATCGTTTTAGATTTCATATTTAAAATCTATGTGCGGGGGAGTGGGGACAATGGCTACTTGTGGTGACTCAACAGTGTTGAAGAAATAAAAGAGTACAGAAACCATCACAACTAAATGCCGAAAAAAAAATAGTTGAGCTTGAAGGGTTTGCATAAATTATCATTCTATGGCGATTCCGTAAGATTTGCTTACAAAAAAGAACTAAAAAGTCAAGGGCCTGGAAGGCCAACACATATTATTACGTTTCTAGCTCCGGATGCCATACATTTTTGTTACATCGCTCATCTTTTCTTTTATTAAAACATACACCATGACCTGCATAATCGACAAATGTGTTCCGAAGTTAAATTTACGTTTAATTTTTTCTATACTTTGCCCTTAATATGCCACCTACGCCACACGACCCGCCCACACTGTTACTTAATTCATGCTTACCGCACTTTTAGACCTACACGAAGGTCGTAGCATAATATTAATTAGCATATAACATTCCTGAATAAATAAACAATATAATAATGAAAGAATCTTTCAAATCTGACTGATAGCTATAGATATCAGTACATTTAAGAAAGTAGACAACCTCCTGGGTATTATGAGTCACATATTAAGCAGTAATCTAATACATTTAGAAGCGTTCATTTAAAATTGTAATCGGTATTGAATCCGGCATCACAATTATGACCTTGACAGTTTACGTTGATAGCATTCATATTGGAAATATACCGTGCCACGACTTATATTGAATTAGAGTCACGTATTTTAAAGAATATATAATGTAAAATCCGTTCTACTTCCATGCTTAGCACATGTTTATAAATTAGTGGTAAACAAATGATACTTCAGTTCGTAGTTTCCATGGATTTTTTATTATGTCATAAGAGGTAAACGTACATATGGGTCACCTGATTTTAAGTGATCACCACTGTCCATAGACACTAACAACACCAGGGGAGTCGCAAGTGCGTTGCCAGCCTGTGTTTGGGGAGGAACGTAAGAAGGGAGAGGGGAGGGGAGGTGGGCCTCCAGCGCTCTCACTGACCGAACGAAACGCAACAATGGAAGCACTGTTACTTCACGTTGGTGTTCTGTATGTCGGGTGGTAGTACCTCGGGCGAGTCGACCCATTCATTGTGAAACCAATAATAGCTTCAGCGGGGCTCTACCATTTAGAAAATGGATTTAATGACAACACTGCCGTTTATTTAACAATTAGAAATTCGACTTGTTTTTATTTTCTTTTAAAATGCATATGTGCATAAGTAATATTTACCCAAAAAACATTTTTCTGTAATTCGTATATTTATTACAACGAATAATATAAATTAAAATAAATAACAACAAACAAGTACGTACTAATGATCTCCTGCTTAGATTAGTTTAGCTGAGAATTTCTTCCCAAACACCTTTGGTGGGTGGTAGAGCCACGCTGGAACTATTAGTGTTGTCAGCATGAATGGGTCGGCTCGGCCGGCGGTAGTTTACCACGCTCTCACAGAAAACCGACGTGAAGTAACAGTGTTTGCATTAATGCGTTTCGTTCGGTTAGTGAGAGCGCGATGATATGATAACTAAAAAGCTGTAGATACGTTACCTACATGATATATTGACAAAACAAATGGCACGACAACGCACACATAAAGTAATATTGTAACGCCACACTATCTTAGATAAAATGTGGAAGTAAGGTGGCATATTCTCAATATCGGTGGTGAAAAAGAAATAGTTATATGTTGCGGGCGGATTGACGGGGCAGCCGTCAAAAATAAATTAGCTAGCCAAGTTTTAACAAAGCGCTGTCGAAGTGCTTATGACGATGCTTTCAGCTTTTTAGTTAGTTATAATATGATTGAGTATAGTAATATAAATAAAATTCTGGTTACTAGTAGGCAGCGAAAGGCGTTCCTTATCGCGACGTTGATTCACCACTTACTGATGATTACTACTCGATTACTCGGTAACTCTTTATCGCTGGCGGTGCTCCTAATAATAACATTGTTAATAACTTTTACTTTTCAGTATTACAACTATCTCCTGCAACTGTTTATATCGCAGTCACATCTGTCGAATTTGTACAACTACCTTAGAGACGATATCAATCTCGATGGGGCTTACATGGACTTCATTCAACGAGACGAAGTACGTCGAGCATTACACGTTGGTAACACGAACTTCACCTCGATAGGCGTCGTCTACAGACGATTGGTACCAGATTTTATGGGCAGCTCCAAAATGTGGCTCGAGGAACTCCTTGAGAACTATAAAGTTATGCTTTACAAGTAAGTTTTTTTAGGAAGTAGATGTAATTTTTTTTTATTATAGGGTCAAACGGCAAACGAACAGGCGGGTCACCTGATGGTAAGTGATCACCGCCGTCCATAGGCACTAGCAACACCGGGGGAGTCGCCAGTGCGTTGCCAGCCTGTGTTCGGCGGTGAGGGGTTGGGAAAGTGGGGAGGAGGGGGAGGTGGTCTTCCGGCGCTCTCACTGATCGAACGAAACGCATCAATGCAAGCACTGTTACTTCACGTCGGTGTTTCTGTGGGTCGGGTGGTAGTACCGGGGGCGAGCCGACCCATTCATGCTGAAACCAGTAATAGCTTCAGCGTGGCTCTACAACAACTACTACTAACTACAACTACTAACATGATCTCAATAATAGTTCGATGTAATAGAAAGTGATATTTGTACGAAGAGTGAGTATGTAAATTTATATTATACTCTCAATTGTCTTGTAGCTAGTTATATTTGTTTTTTTTTTTTTTTGTAAAATGTGCCCAACTTTAATAAGAAGACAAATTTAATTCCGTATGTTATTATCATTCACGTGTATTTTATGTGTAATTAATTTGTTTTTTTTATTGATGAGCTTGGACAATAGGGTGGAGTGAAAAAAACAATTTTTTTTTTTTTCTTAGCCTGGGGGTCAAATTTATAGCTTATAAAAAACAAAAATTTTTAAAAAAAAAATTTTACTACATCTTACCAGCCCACTCATTTTTAAAATTAATTACAGAAAAATATTTGTTGCAAAAAAAAATTTTTAAAGCGTCTAGGAACTTCAAGTATCCTCTTTTATCCAATTAAAAATCACAAGTTAAAAAAAATTTTTTGACTATTGTTTTAATTTAAAAAAAAAATCCCAAAAAGACCATTCCTCTTTAGGGCACTAAATAAAATTTAGTTGGAAATGATCATAATTGTTAGTTCTTAGATGTTTTAAGAATTCAAAGACAAAAAAAAATTTTTTTTTCAACCAAATATTTTTACTCGTAATTAGTTTTAAAAATGAGTGGGCTGGCCAAATTTAGTAAAATTTTTTTTTTTTTTCAAAAATTTTTGTTTTTTATAAGCTACAAATTTGACCCCCAGGCTAAGAAAAAAAAAATTTGTTTTTTTCACTCCACCCTATTGGACAAATAAATAAATGTTAAGATGGCTCAATTGTAGCATGTTTGGACAAGGCTTCGATTGATGCAGATTTCAATCCTGCAATGAGTTTTCGTTTAAGCAAAACATTCATAAAATAATAAGATCAATAGGGCATTTTCTAACACCCGTCTGTTTACCTATCATTTATAAATTGATAATATGACTCCAAACTCCTGTAGGTGTATTCAGGCCAGTATACCTACTTGCGAGATAATTCTTCAAGGAATTGCGTGTTACTTGTGTCTCGTATACTCCTTGAGTCGCTCTGGCGTCGTACGGGTGTAATAACGAAGAAAATGATACAAAATATTTCAGTTACAGCACGATCATTTAATTACATAAAATGACAACCGAACGTTAAGATGTCAATCCTATCAATATTTTTTAAGATCTCACTACTGTCTTCTGTACCCCTGACCGGTCAACCTCAATTCAACCCAAATATTTCACTTTTCCTTAGAATTTTTCAAACATTTTCTTTCATATAATTCTTGCCATAATAAATACAAACACAACAAAAAAAAAATTTTTTTTTATTTTTACCCCTTAAAAAATAAAACTTTTTTTTTGCTTTTTTTTTCAAAAAATATTTTTTATTTTTTAAATTTTTCAAAAAAAAAAAAAAAAGGAATCTTATCATTTTGAGCCCCCCTTTAAAAATAAACATGGCGCGTAACGGAAAAATGTACAGAAATTAAGATGGCGCGTAACCGAAAAACGTTACATAGGTTTTTACATGCTCTAAAATTCCTCCCTACGTCGATAAAGAAGTTTCACTTCAAAAAAAGAATTTGTCAAACACATGACGCCGTTCTGAAATGATGCGCTTAGATACATTCGGCAATTGATTTTTATGTCTATGAATTAGTAAATATGGTTGGAAAGGATTATTATTATTGACTTTTAATAATGGAATTGTATTTACCGTGTTTTATATTAAACTTCGAGGCTGATAATACAATATAAGAAAAGTTAAAATTATTCGTTGAAATAATCCTTCACCCTAATCACATATATCGAAAGAGCAAACCGATATCAGAGATAGTTAAATATCGACTATAAGTTCAAGGCAATACTATTTAATATGCTCCACATACATACTATTACAATCTTCCTTTGAATAAGTCTATAAAGAAGAGTGCTCCTTGTAGTTTACACTACGACTTTGTAGGTACATAAACCGAATTTTGAAATCGATATTTAACAATTTCACCTATAACTCTGCACTTCTGAAATATGTAGTAAGGGAGACGTGGGTTCAGAATCTTCTTCATAAGTTCGCGTATACGCCGGTTAATAAAATTAAATAATTTCCTAGCGGTCATCTGGATATCATTGTGGCTTATCACCCATCAGTCAACACCTACAACTCACTGTCGTTTTCGGGTTCTGCGGAATTCGCGAAAGTAAGACGTCAACCTTGGTACCACGATAAAGAATTAGCTGGGTAAGTAGGTCAGAGGACCACTAATTTATTTTAAACGACAAATATTCTAAAACAGTCATCTCATTAAAGCCATTATATTAATAAGTACATTGTACGATGTTTGAAATTGACTAACAGGTAAAAGAAACATTCTTTTGTTCTAAAAACTTTTGACAGCAGTGAATTGTACAAACCTGTTTTTTTTTTCAGAAAAAGTCTTATTGTATAGTTTTATTTTGTATTATATACTAAAGGGTTCGTCAGACGTTGTCCGTCCTGATTATAAGAAAGTCCTTGACAAATTATATACCAAAACGTTCCTCATGAATCACTTTATCGACTGATAAAAACCGCTTGAAAATCCCTTCAGTAGTTTTTGAGTTTATCGCGAACAGACAGACAGACGCGGTAGGAGACTTTGATGATGATGATGATGAATAATGATAAATGGGGTACATATTTATACTGGGTGTTATAGATGTTTATATAGATATAGATCAAATCGATTTTTTTACACTTAGACACGAATGAAAGCCATTTATAAGTTTCCACATTTAGCTACAAAAAATATAGAGGACACAGAAGGAAATAAAAGAAATATAAAAAAACAGGAATTTCGAAGGCATTTCAACTTCTGCGGGCTTGTATTAAATAGATCTATATTCTGATAACTAGCCAAATTATTTGTACTGTTGCCTACTCTAATTAATTGAGCATTTTGCATCTATGTCACCGTAACAACACGGGTACATCCCGGGGAAAATAATTTTGATTCTTTACGACAACACAACTATGCTTTGTCTCAATTGAAAATATGACGTTTCATATACTTTTTTTAAATAGTCACCGTAGATAGGCATAGTTATGTGTCCTATAGCTCCTTTCTTAAATTAAGTCACATATCGATATGAAAACTACATTCAAATTGGTCTCTTAGTTTTGAAGTAATGTACGTTCTAAGATGAAAAATTTACGATTTCATTTTATATACAATTACACATATACAAAGTAAATAGATAAATTATAGTAATTATATTAGCTACAACTATAACTAGACCAAAGCTCTAAATTCCATCACTCCGAAGAATTTCTTTATTATTTATAAAGTTCATACGCGATTATGAGTCAACTTAGAAAGTCTTACTTTAACTCTATTATCCCTTCTTTTTGTCTTTCTCAGTTTTATACTATCACCATCTCTCTCAGTTACAATAGATGATAGAGTACATTTATTATTTTCTATGTACAGTTATTATAAAATTGCTGCAAACCTAACTGAGGTTATGGTTCGAGGCGCTGGTCACATGGTGCCGGCAGACAGGCCAGCAGCAGCTCTAGGACTCATATCAGCTTTCGCTCGTGGCATCTCTTTAAAAGAAGATACTGGCTGTCTCGTGGATTCAGAAAAAAACTTGTTGCGGACTCGTCAGCTGCCGTCCCAACAGTGAATTTGTTTGAAATCTATGGAACTGTCGGATATTTCGGATTTATGATATTTGCCTTAACACATAGTTAAATATTTTAATAAATAGTTCTTATTATAAATTGTTTTTTTTTTATTATTTATATAGCTAAGCTAGTTAATAGTAGATAAAAACAAATTCCAGAAAAATGAGGATTCTTAAACGAAACTTCCATGAATGTTAACTTTCAGTCTAAGATTTCATCATTTCGCTTAGTTCCGAATCCCTATAAAAATATAAACTGTACATAAACACGTATACCAATATCATAAAGTGTAAGAAGTTATTTGCATCAATACTCTAATCTTTGAATCGGCAAGTCAGATTTGAAATCATTTTATTTTTTATACGCATTCTACTTATTAAACGTAGGCTAGAAACTATCATAAATTACGTCGGGGCGGAGTAATAATAATCTTACCAAGCGTAGGTCCGAAATGCTAGTAAAACTCTCTTAACTTAAGGGCCCGCGCCCACTACGGTTTTTCACCGCATAAATTTTTCCCGCAAATTTTGTAGCATATGGAATTGTATGGAAGCTCGCGCACTACGGGCAAAATTCCGCACCGGTTACAAGATTCGCAGCTATGGAAAACAATCTGCATGCAGGGTTCCCAACTTATGTAATTTTCCCCCAAATTTAGGGAATAAATAGGTGAAACTGGATTTTAGGGGTCTATATTTTAGAGTTTATTTTATTAACGAGTATAGATAGACCCTGAGTTTATGAGTTGTCACCTCTCTATTTGGAACGCAAGGGTCAAAAATGCATTTTCTATCCATCATTTTGTCAAAAATAAGTTGCGAAATAGGTTCTCTGTTGATATGCTGACAAATTTGATAACGGTCTGATTTAAATTGCAATGTAGATATTGCATAACATTTAATCTTTCCACTAAAATGTAAATTTTATTTAATATACAAATGTATAACGTAAATGCACCAGTTATGGACATTATAAGATCAAGATGTCAAGTTTATATTTAAAAAAATATTCATGCAATTATTTAAATAATTTTGGATGAATTAATGAACAAAGAAATATTGCTTTAATTACATGTTTTCGATTGATTATGTTTCATAAAAATAAATATCTATGTAACAGGTACCAAATGGAAAGAGCCCCCCATTAAAATTGGGGCAAAATTGTCTTTTTTATTTGCTACCCTAAATTTTCCATTTGCGAAGCTACTATCTCCATATAGTAAAACTAATACATGATCTTTATTAAAAAAATATTTCTAATCTATTTCCCTAAGAAATCGAAGAATTAAGGATACGCTGTTGTTTTCTTGATCACCATTTTGAAACTGAACAACTGATAATTCTGAACTCTCATAATCGGATAGCTCAATATACATTCTGTAGTACTATTTATTAAATATGTTCATTAGAGGGACGCAGTCCAACACTGGTACACTTACGTTAATCTCAAAAAGTCAGAACAAAAAAAAAATGAAATTTTAGACTGTTTGTAAAAAAAGAATATTATAAAACGTAAATTATTACTTTTATATATAATATATTACTGAAAATACCTAATATGAAATTTTTTTTGGAAATCATTTTAATGGTTTAATTATTTCAAAAAATGCACATGTATAAATAGAAAAAACGTGCTATTTTTATAGAGTCAGTAACGACTGAACTGCGAAGGAGATATGTTGTGGACACGTGCTTCCGATCACGACGACGCGGTGGGTACGAAGGTAGTCGCCGATATCGATTCGTTAATTATACAAATTCAAAACAGACCAGCAATTTGAAATAAAACTTGCACGGATTATTCGGATCGTATTAATATATTAAATCAGGAGTGTGGGATGAGGTATACGAGAATGTCATTGAAAATTGGAACAGCCTTGAGATTGGACAAGAAACTCATTTTTTTATACATACGTAAATCATTATCATCATTACATAGTATAAAACAAAGTCCCCTACCGCGTCTGTCTGTTCGCGATAAACTCAAAAACTACTAAACGGATTTTTATGCGGTTTTGAAGTGAAACTTCTTTATCGGCGTTGGAAAAAATTTACCGTCACATTTTTCCGTTACGCGCCATCTTGTTTGTATTCATGTCTATGATAATAAAATCCCTTTGTTTAAACTTTATCTAATTTAACTTTATTTTTTAATATATTAATGAAATTGTTTGCCATAAAGAAAGAAAGGGTTTTTTTTTTTTTTTTTAACCAATTTCTGGAAAGTTGCATATAGATCATTTTGCGAAAAATAAGGCCTTAAACAAGTTTCACTTCTTACGTGTGTACACTAGTACACGCACACATTTTTTTTATCAGTAGGTAAAGTGATTCACAGGGAACAATTTAATATATAAGTTGTCAAGGATTATTCCATAATCAGGGCGTCTGCCTGGTCCACTAGTATTCTATAAAATAGAAACCCTTCATAGGTGTTGTTATTGGATTTACCCAATTTTGCTTTCGTATGTATCCTTCATTACATAGTATAAAACAAAGTCCCCTACCGCGTCTGTCTGTCTGTCTGTTAGCGATAAACTCAAAAACTACTGAGCGGATTTTCAAGCGGTTTTCACCAGTGGATAAAGTGGTTCATGAGGTCCGTTTTGGTATATCATTTGTCAAGGATTTTTTTATAATCAAGGCGGGACAACGTCTGCCGGGCCCGCTAGTTAGTAATAAAATAAACACTAACTCGGACTTTGGTTTTCTAATCCGTGGTCGTGTTTCTTCCACGACGATCGTAATAGGGATGACGAAACTTGCGGAAACTATACCGCAGTGCGCGGACCTAATGTTGCGGATTTTTTCCGGTCCGGAATAAAAACCGCACCGCAACTAGTGTGCTCTCGCCCTAACAAACTCAACTTTAAGTTCTAATTTATATTGTTATAGTGGACGCTACTTTGTACTTCCGCCTCTAATAGATTGGCCGCTACTATGTCTCACTGCAACATAAAATGTTTGATTTTATTTGTTCGAGCTACCTGAAAAAGTTACATCTGAAACCAGTAATAGAGAGGGAGCAAAATATTAGTGACTAAAACAATAAAAAGAATTAAAAACTCTTTCCTTGATTGACGGTTGAACCTGATGGCTGTTGGTATTGTTATTCTGTAGGTAACTGTAAAAATATAATATGGTACAATATAAAATTATCACAATCGATTGCGCGTTTTTAGCTCCGTGACGGAGAACATTCAAATCGATGTTGACTTTTCCGAAGCAAGCGGGCGAGCCTTCTTCAATCAAATACACAAACAAAACTCTCATCTATGTTTATAATGAATAATGTAAGGATTTGTGGTTCCATCCTATGAGAATAAATATTTTTTGTGGATGAATTATTCTTTTCGATCTACCTAATGGCCGAAATTTCAGCCAGCTGTTATAGAACGTTAACACACTGAATTACCATTGATACAATATTATGAACTAAAGACGGATGATTCGGAGTTTGTGGTGTCATCTCAATTTGTCATGTAGTGGCTTTTATGTTTTACTAAATTTTGCTCGCATTGACGTTAATATATATTTGAGCTATTCCTCCGGAACTGTAATCTTTTTTGGATGACATAAAATATGTCATTTTCTGTGCCCCTAATAACGTGTATGCAAAAATTCCATGATAATCAGTTGAGTAGGTAAGGAATGAAAGCGTAGCAAAAAAAAAACAAACTTTCTTTCGCTTCTATAATATTAGTCAGGATCTTGAGATATTTAATCTTATATTTTGAAATATCGGAGGTATCTAAGAATATAACATAATTGGGTTACGGTGCCTAGGTGAAAAGTTTGTATCCAGAGATGTTACAAAAACTCCTATAAAGATTTTAAAATAGAGTCCACTAGTTTTTCGAACATTAGAGCCATCAAAGGACAACAATATAATTTGATAATATCAGCAATCATTTTCAATTCAAAAAAAAAGGTTACCAAAGTAAAGAATACAAAACCAGACAGTTTTAAAAAATAAACAAACATCACTATATTCAGAGTACGTAATTGATATGATTCTCATAAAGATATCTTATCCCGGACACAGTACACTTCAATGCTCTTATCTGATTCTCTTTTTTTTTCTCGAACTGACTACGCTATTGACCTAGCAAGGTCTTAACAGCTTCACCGGACTACCTAATCTTATCTGATTCGAGAATGCCACAGTGGCTACCAACATAAAAATCCTTCTTGGTGTAATTTAGATCTATTTTATCGACGAGAATTTAATGCTATTGTTAAAAGTTACCACAATAAGAAAGTAGCGCTGTCAAAATATTTTTTTATGCTGGCAATATTTATACTGGTGACGTTTCCGAGTGCGATAGTGTAAAATTCACCGAATCGTAGTAAAAAAACTCGAAATATAATAACTTCTATGATAGTCGTATTATACACGATTATGTAGATTTCTTATTCCTGTGACCTGTACGACCACGCATATATATTTTGCGACAATTTCCAGCGAATATATTCCAACGGAAGTGTCAATAATAATATAACGTCATGTCGCCAAAGTCGTATGCGGTTTGCTTATTGCTGTGCATAGCATCTATAAAGGCTTTTTATTTACCCGGCTTGGCCCCTGTGAACTATTGTAAAGCGGGTGAGGATACCGAGAAGACTTGCAAGGTAAGACATAACTGCTTCTTCGTTTATAATTCTGTATTAAATATAGTATAAAAATCAACACTCATATTTCTTATGATATATATCACCGGCAACATCCTGATGTTGTGGATTGGATACTATTGTTATAATATATTTTGCGTTTAACGATTACTAGTGGAAATTATTACCAATTATGTCTATTTGCAAAATCTGCATATGATACCTAGATTACGATATTCAATTACCGGCCTGGCTGTTCTCAGTAGAACCCACTACATTATTTTATACCATATCTGTTCGAAATCACTGTTTCCACTAAGACACATTTGAAAACATATACTCTACAAAAATCTGTATTAGTAATTATTAGTAATACCAAATTTATGTTTCCAGTTACTTTTCTATTACATTGTAAAAGGTCTTAGAAGTTTAAAACTGGGTATTGAATATAAGCAACTTATTTAGGAAGAAAAGGTAAAAAGTTCAGTAATTGTGATTTAACCGATTCTCCCAGCCTTGATCTTTTTGGTACATTTTAGCCACATATGTAATAATAGTAATTACCTTCATATGTGACTATATATTAATGTTTGTAGACCATCGGATAGTGTATGTATGTTTATATACACAATATGTGGAGGTGTCCAATGCCAATTTTTTATGTTTAAAATTAAATATAAAAAAACTATATACTTTTCATTTATATTTATTTAAATAAAATGTAGAATAGCAATGCGGATTTAATTTTTTTTAAACAATATCAGCCAAATGTTGCCCTTTTTTTTAATGCAGTCTTGTAGCTGAAGAGTGCAATTATGCAATGGTAAAGCTCTGGAGTAATGCTTTGAACTTCATTGCGAATATTATCTTGCAGCGCCTCTAATGTCTGGGAATTGTTACTGTGAATATTTGATTTGAGGTATCCACATAAAAAGAAATCACAATGCGTGAGGTCTGGTGACCGAGGCAGCCATGAAATCTCTGTAATTGTATATTCGATAAAAAAACGTACATAACCTCTCCATCTAAACCCTAGCCTTATGAGGAATAATGATACCGTCCTGCTGAAATAGTGTTCTATTGTTGTAACCCAAATACAGCTGCAACTGCGGTAATAGAAACTCGTCTATCATAGGCAATACACCGCAACAGTGGCTGCCTTTACTCGGTTATAAAAAATAGGGCTAATTATCGCTCTGGCTGAAATGTCACAAATGAACCAGTTTTTGTTTTGTTTTTATCTGTTTTAAATGGGGGAGAGGGGGGAACCCCCCAAAACCCTCTCTCTCCCTTCCTCTCTCCCTCCCCTCTCCCTATCCAGAAATAAATTTTTTTTTTTTATAAAATTAAAAAACACCACTACAATATCCCCTCCCTTTTTTATTTGCCAAGGCGGGAAACCCCACCATTAAAGGTGAGCGTTAATGCGCTTCTCAAAGGGGGCCTCCTTAAACCTCCACCTGGGTCCCAAGTCCTGGAAACTCCTCTGTGTTTCTCCCTCTGCCACACGATGGACCCGGCACCCGCACGGTGAATCCATGGAAGGCTAAGAAGTTCGTCTCAACAGTTCTAGCGTTATTTATTGTTAACGTTGATGGTTCAGGAGGAGTTTTATTCACCACTGTTCCTTCTTGCCTGAGTCTTTGTACCCACAACCAGATAAGTTACAGGCTCGGCCTATCACTCAGTTGTCGAATAGCAAAATGAGTATAAAGTATGCAACACTCGCTTATCAATAATCCACTACACTTCAAATAATGCTTGAGCGCGAACACACGGTTTGTGCCCGACTAGTAATTCATGGCGATTAACAATTCCGCATATCCTGTACTTCAAATGATACCCCTCTTGCCAACCTCACCCTGCTAGTATTTCAATAATTTCAACTTAAAGATGAAAAATTTCTGCTGAACATAAAGGTATATAAATGTATGTGCATCTGGTTCTGAACAATGTGTGGACATTGTTATAACAATAAAACATGTATCTGATCTATAGTATGGGGCAACATGTTCTCTTGTCCAATCTCTTGTATAATTTGTCATTTTAGTAAGCCTTTTAAATTACACATAATTTTTCAAACAATATATTCATACCTTCTTTTATCTATTTTGATACCTTAATACAGTCCTTGTCAATATTTTTGCTGCTATAAATATAAACTTAAGTTTGGACTTGGGCATCATACAGCCAAGAGTTTAATATAAAACAAAATTTAAATATTATTGTAGGAATCTAAATCTTTTATTTATTCTTAAACTTTCTCTATGTTATACATTTAATACATATTTATGTTCTAAACTTATGTTCTGTGAATCTATATTACAAAGACATAAAAAGATGGTGAAGGCTGTAACTTAATAACTGTTTAGTAAGCTAAATTCTACAATGTAGGAATATATGTTCCATAATAATAAACAGTTAAATATATTGTTTACAATAAAACAGAGTCATTAAGAGGTTAATTAATCATCATAGAGATATTATATCAACTGTTCTATGTAAACATGTGATTTATTATAAACAGGGCCACAAAAAACATGATCTCTCCTATCAATATCACCTCTAGTCATTTACTTATACCTTTAGTTTTTCAGTTTCTGAATAAGTTGAATTCCTATGGATAGTTTTGCAGCTCATTAAACATGTTTCCAAAATAATTCTCAATTGTTTAGGTTTCTTTTATTACAATATAAACTCCTTTGTAATTATATTTTTTATGGATATATTTCCCACAAACCATAAAATCTAATATAGCATGGGACAGGTACAGGGGTTTCTTTTTAAGGGCACAATTTTGTATGGCTATTTTATAAATGGACGCTAAACATTTTCCTGCAAGTTTTTGTAATACTGATATTGAGTAGATAATCATATAAGAATATAAATTAACAGGTATTTATATTTTACAAGTATTATTATGTTTTCAGAATGAAATACCACTGTATGTGAACAGATTGAACACAGAAGAATCCGTTATTCCATTCGAATACCATCACTTTGATTTCTGTATAGCTGATGAGAGTGAATCTCCAGTGGAAAACCTAGGCCAAGTTGTATTTGGTGAACGGATCAGGCCAAGCCCTTACAAAATTAAATTCCTTGAGAAAATTGACTGTAAGGCAGTTTGTAAGAAGATATACAGGGGTTCTGATACAGAGTCCACTAAAAAGTTAAATCTGTTGAAAATGGGTATGGCTTTGTACTATCAACATCACTGGATATTGGATAACATGCCTGTGACATGGTGTTATTTGGTCAGTGAGGGTGGTAAAACATATTGTAGTACAGGATTCCCTATGGGATGCCAGGTGCGGAGGGATATGGTAAGTTATATTTATTCGAACTTACTTCATTTTACTGAATATTTGGTATTTGGAATGGAAACAAAATGTGTTGTCAAAATATTGAATATTTACAAACATTAAGTTTTGGTTTTGTATGACCAACATTTTATTCATGTTTCCACTTGAATTGACTTTGGAAGACAGCAATGAATGTTGATTTTTTTGTATCTAAAACCTCTAGTAATTTTTATTCCAAGTTTTAGCTGGTTTTGTTGTTGATTGGATATCAGTTGAATACCGGTTCTCTGTCAAAACTTCAACTACGAGCAACACATGTTTGTACACATGCTGGTAATTAGTGACCCATTTAATTCATAGATTGATAATATACTGTTAGTATGAAGTAACACAGCAAGTTAGATGGTAGTGTCATAAAAAGTGCTATGTTTTTGAAGGGTTACTTTAAAGGATTGCCCAGATTACAATCCTAGCCCTTTATATACATTCCCAAACATGAATAACATACAAAAAAGGATGTATGTATGATGTTTTCAATATATAACCTATAAAGAATGCTATATACATGATCTCTGTTTATTCTATTGTATCTGAAGATTTTGTAATGTTTTATAAGGGCTACTAATAAGCTGACAAGTGTATAAAATGCTTGCATATGCACTTGTACTTTATTTTTAAACTTTATTGAAATATTCGCTTATTGTGTATATTTTGTTATTACATAGAAATAAAAAAACAATGAATTGCTTTTTAGTGTAGTTCATAATTGCCACAATTGATAAGTGGCAAGGTTGTAGGAATAATGTTTGCTAGAACATTATCACCTGGAAATAAACTGAAATATATAAATGTTACTTTATATTTTCATTATACCTATAATTTGTACTGACTATTATCACGGTTCCATATGCTTTTATTATAGAGTATATAATTATGTCAGATAGTTTTATATTTACTAATATTTTATTATTTTATCCAAAGTATTCATTATATCATTTATAGGCGACATTTATAAATTAAATATAGTGCTGTGAATTAAATTTCATTAAATTCATCTAATGGTAATAAGTATTTACATTTTTATTATTTGGTAAACTGTTATTGAAAATTTTTATAGCCCAAGCAGAATTACATATACTTTTCATATATGTACAGCATTTCATTAAAGCTTTCAGATGATTTCAAATAATATGAAAAAAAGTAACACGTTATAACAGACTTGCCTACTGCCTCACTCGCTTTAACATATATTTGACCTATCCCTGGGGATTATTTTTTTTCTGGATTATTTGTAATTTATTTCATGTTCTGTACACCTCACAAAGTGTGTTATGCACCTCACAAAAAAAAACAGTTTTATTTATTTTGCATGCGATACAATAGGTTACGGTGCTGTTATATTATTTTATAAGTAATTATAACTTATTACAAATCTTAATATATATATTTCTTGTGTGCGTGTGTATGTGACTGAACTCCTCCTAAACGACTGGACCGATTTTGATGAAATTTTGTGTGCGTGTTCGAGTGGATCCGAGAATGGTTTAGATTCACAATTGGACCCGGTAGGTGGCGCTGCGGTCGACTTTTAGGATTTTTTTGTTTTCAAGGCAGGACAACGTCCGCCCGGTCCGCTAGTAATATATAAAAAGCTAAAACAACAATACTGAAAAGGTTAACTATAAATCATAAACTTATAAAAAAAATGTTATTATACAATTTATCAAACTAGAACTAAGGACCGCAATGTATCAAAAAGTAGATTAAAAATTGATGAAATCTACATTTGACCACTGCCACCTATTGAATAGTTGTAGTGAAAAGGTTACAAACCAACTCACATTGACATTTACAATAAACTAGTGGACCAGGCAGAATGTTGTCTTGCCCTAATAATAAAAAAAAGCCTTGACAAATTATATACCTAAAACTTCGTTATCACTTTAGCTACTGATGAAAACCACATGAAAATTTGTTCTGTAGTTTTTGAGTTTATCGTGAACTGACAGTCAAACAGACGTCGCAGAGGACTTTGTCTTATAATATGTAATGAAGACAAGTAAATAGAATCTCAATTATACTAAAATATTTTTTTTTTCGAACTGACTACGCTATTGACTTAGTAAGGCCTTGATATAGAATATAGAAGACTATGTTAATATGAATATAAATTATTACTACAAAATACATTAAATTTATGAATATGCATTCTCTTTTACTTAGGACTAAATATTATTAGTTGTAAGTGAATAATAGATAAGGAAATAAATTTTCTTTTATAACTTTATATCACAAAATGAATGTAATATAATTATCTGAAATTAGTAGTGTGTACATAATATATCTATAACTTTAAACATATTGGACACAGGACACATGTTCGCCAATAGTAAATACAGTTCCTCCACACATTGGAGACTACTATCTATTTAACCATGTGGATCTGGAAATCACGTATCATAGTGGAGGTGATGAGGATTGGGCTGTCGGGTTCGGTGAAAATGGAGGTCGCATTATTTCAGCTAAGGTAAGCATTGTCGTTTTATTTATTACAATCTGGATTGTCTTCTGACAATTATTCTATAAAACCACTATAGTTCTGAATTATTTAAGATACTAGTTATACCCATGCCTCATCATGTTTTTCTGCCTATATCTTTATTTTTAGTCAATTTATATTTTCTACAAATGTTAATGATAATTGTGGATTAATATTTACTTTACATGTATAAAATTTAATGAAAATCACATGATTGGATAAATAAATTATTATTCTTTATTTATACCTATATGTTGTCCATTAAGTAATGACATATATTTTAACTATACTAGAGTCGTGGTGGCCTAGTGGTTTGACCGGTGGAATATTATTTCAATGTCCGCAGGTTCGAACCTCGGCATGTACCAACGAATTTTTCGGAATTCGCGTACATTTACTAATTTAAATTGGTAACACTATCGGCTGACGGTGAAGGAAAACATCGTGAGGATACCTGAGAAATGTTCTTGTAGTACTACTGTACGTGGGAAATATATAGAAATGTGGATTTCTCAGAGTTTGAAATCGCCAATACGTCGTGGGCTGGCGTGGTGATTATGCCCACACTTACCTTCGGGAAGAGGCTTAAGGTCCTGTAGTGGATCTCTTACAGGCTGATGATGATGATATATTTTAAATTAAATCTAAACACCTAAAGGGAGGAAAAGTTTAAAGAATTTTGGAAGCAAATGGGATTTTTATAATTTACCATAATATTATTTTCATTTACTAACAATTTCGTAATTAGTATATAGGTATAAAATCATCAAATAACTTAACATAAATAAACTGACTATTGATTTCAAATGAAAATTTATTAATAATAGGCAGATGTTAAAATAAGTAATATAATGTAGGTAACATCTATATGAACCATTCCAAGTGTAGTTATACCTATATATAAGTAAATATTAATTTACTGTCTGATAACTATCGCTGACATATAAATAAAATCAGATCCATTATGCAATTACAAAAGAATACCATTTATTTTTATATTTCATAAAGATTGAATATGTTGATAAAATTTATGATAAAATGAGGTTTGTATGCGAATGTCGGCTAGTAATGTATCTTTATCTAACAAAATCATGACAAATAACTCATAAAATTAGTATTAAAAATGTGCTATATATTGTCAAAATTCCAAGGTGACACAGTTCCTAGTTTTAATATAGCATCATACAATAATAACGCAACAAACAATGTAAATAATAAAATGCTATTTGCATTTACTAATACTATCGGTATATAAACAATTTAGGTCAGATGATTAATTATCAAAACGAAAATATTTGAAAAGTTAAAATAATAACTGTCATCCTGTTTAAACATACAAAACTATTTTTTGTACATTATTATTGTTACAGTACTATGTAATGTGATTTTTGTAAATATTTTCATTGGGGTACCTGTTTCTTATTATAGAATTTAGTTCAAGGTTCAAACTATTTAACTCTATAAAATCGGTAATATTGTTACTGTGTGGTTTTGTTATATGAATCTTCTACTTTCTTTACCTTTTCTATTACATGATTTGAACAGAGCTTTCTACGTGTATATACTTCTATGCAAAATGTCATTTCTAGAGTGGATCTCTATCTCTAGATAGAGGTTTTTTAAGCTTCGCACTGTCCGTAAGTTTACTTTAAGAAATTTGTTATTTAGGTTGTTGTTCCGTAATATACTTTATAGATTTTAGTGTTTAACCACTCTTTTTTTTTTCTTCACGAACCGTCTATGTTATTGACCTGGCAAGGTCTTTACGGCTTCACCGGACTACATGTTTGACCAGAATATCACCTGATGTTAAATTGGTACAATATGGAGACCTAAAGAAATTGGTTTTCAAGTGCAGCTGCTTGAACACATATATAGGTGTTTGGCAGATCTTCAAATAGAGGATAATAGTTAACCAGGCAGGCTTAGAAATACCTTCAATTCAATACAAGAATATACAGACTAAATGCAAATCCATATATTTTTTTCTATTTTTAATTTATTATATAATTCCAGATCAGACCATCAAGTATTAAACACGATGATGAGAAAAATCTCGATTGCAGCGCACGTAATAGTCCGCTCAAAATTCCTACCACCCTTGATTCGGACAAAACTCTAGATGTTATATACACGTATCGGGTCACCTTTATCAAAAACAACACTATCAAATGGTCCTCAAGATGGGACTACATCCTAGAGTCCATGCCGCAGACCAACATTCAGTGGTTTTCCATCCTAAACTCTCTGGTGATTGTGCTGTTCCTTAGTGGAATGGTTGCAATGATTTTGTTGAGGAGTCTTCACAAGGACATTGCTCGATACAATCAGATGGAGTGTGGGGAAGACGCTCAGGTAAGTACGGATAACAGAGGGTTCTATTTAAAAGAAACTTTTCTTCACTTGGCCCTACACTTGCTAGTTGTCTCTGACTGGCTCGCAGCCACTACACCTCAAACTAGAATGTTTAGGGATGTCGCCTTCCCAGGTCAGGTGATGTATATATAGTATCAAAGGAAGTGGTAGCTATCTGTACATAATTGGGTCGCGAGTAGGTTATATATACCATCATGTTTCATATACATAAAACCGTCATAGTGACTCTGGAATTGTCACGCACGTTAGTGTATATTCAGCTGTTGACAGGTTTGCAGGCCGGCAATTGGGTTACTAACATTGTTTTTGGATTGCACTGTACTTATCCCTCAGGTAGAGTGTGTGACCACTAAAAAGGAGATTTTATGCGCGGGTATCAATGACAGTCTGTTTAAACTTTCACTTGAAAATAATAATAAAATTTTAACAATTCTACTCCAAAAAAGCACCAGAATACCGTTGACCATGGCTGTACCTGCCTAGTTTTGATTTATCATTAACCTACAAATATCTCGGTCGTTACATTTCCTATTCAATTTTGAAGAGCATCCTCATGTATCTTCGTAACTCAAGGTCCAATTCTGATGAAATTAAAAAGTTTTCCAAATCTGTAAATGAAGTTCTGAGGTAAAAAACATAGGTTCTGAGGTAAGATACATTTAAAAATCCTACTTTTTGAAGTTATCTAATAATTATAAATGCTACACAGCCATTTTTTAAATAAAAAAATACCCAATATCTTAAAAATACCTCATAGATTTTAAACAGCATCGCCCAAGTACAAAATGGGTAATAAGAAATTGAAACATATTTAATTAGGTAATATAAAATATGGTAATTTCCAGGAGGAATTCGGCTGGAAACTGGTACACGGCGATGTATTCCGACCGCCACGTCGAGGTATGCTTCTTGCTGTCTTCCTTGGATCAGGATCGCAGGTGTGTTGTATAAAAATGCTAATATTAATATTTATTTACTATGTACTAATCTAAAATACTATTTAACGTAATTACCTCTTGTCCTTTCCAAACTTGAACCACTTGTGCCACACTGAAGTAATACACTTATTATGACATCTTTGATTCCTTATTTTGGACCAGAAAATCGTTTCCTGTCCAGTGTATTCCTTTATATATGAGCTCCTTCAAGCTTCATACGAAGAAATATGCAAGCTAGCATGATTGAGATGGTTGTGGATTAATTGTTAGTTCCTTTGTAGTCTTTGATTCTGAGGTCGGTTTTAGACGAGAGCAAGCCTCCTTCACAATATAACTATTTTAAATATAAATAAATAACATCCATACTAATAAAGAAAACAGGTTGCCATTAAAAAAATATATTTAACTCATCCTAGAAGATCATGTTCAAAATCTCTCTCAGAGCTCCACTTTTTTGTTACCCATGGTATTCACGTCGGTCTCTAAGAGATCCAATATAGAGCCATAGACCTCTTTATGAAGGAAAGCATAATAACCATGTCAGTGCACGATGTAGTGACGATTTCATACTGCGAGAAACTACACTACTACACAGTTCTGTAGAAACCACATGTGGTAGAACTAAAAGAACATTTCTGAGGTTCAGATTCCCTCACGATGTATTACTTCAGAGTCAGCTGATATAGTGTTACCAATTTGAGTTCCGAAAAAATCATTGGTACATGCCGGAATATGAACCTGCAAACATTGAATTGACATTTAAAAATGGTATACCATTCTTTAAGTCTGCTAATGCTTCTTGTTGTTCTATTGTACTGTTGTGTAACTGGCTAGTTTCTATAGCATTCTGTTATATAAAAAACTTTGGTGCAGGTATTTGGTATGACGCTGGTGACCCTCGCGTTCGCGTGCCTCGGGTTCCTGTCGCCCGCGAACCGAGGAGCACTAATGACGTGCGCGCTCGTCGCGTGGGTGCTGCTCGGCGCCACCGCAGGCTACGTCAGCGCCAGGGTCTACAAGAGCTTCGGCGGTCGCAGGTGGAAGAGCAACATCCTGCTCACATCCACCGTCTGTCCTGGGTGAGTTCCCACACAACCCCTTCATAACAGAACAACTCGACCGCAAATTAACGTTTTTTTTTTCATATCATAGGAGGTAAACGAACAGATGGATCACCTGCTGTTAAGTGATCACCGGTGGCCATAGATACTAGCAACACCAGGGGAGTCGCAAGTCCGTTGCCAGCCTTTCAAAGAAGGTGGGACTCCGGCGCTCTCACTTACCAAACGAAATGCAACAATGCAAGCACTGCTACTTCACGTTGGTGTTTCTGTGGGTCGGGGGTTACTACCCCCGACGAGCCGACTCATTCATGCTGAAACCAGTTATAGCTATAGCGTGACTATTACCTTAGATCAAATTGCTGTCGCAAATGGATCTCAATTTGACACCAGACATTAAATAGCATCAATTGTAACCGACTTGCATTCAGTTTGAGAACAGTTAATGCCAATCCATCGTCTGTTACGGTGTTTCACGCAAACCCTTCATAACTGTATTATGGCTTAATAAAAAACAACTGAACCGCAAATTTAACGTCAAACTGCTGCCACAGATGGACGTCAAATTGACACCAAGCAATGAACAGCAAGAGTTGCAACCGAATTGGCGTCAGCTTGAGAACAGTCAATGCCAATCCATCGCCTGTCCCAGGTGTTTCACTCAAACCTTTCATAACCCTATTACGGCTTAATAAAAAACAAAGTCAACCGCAAATTAACGTCAAATTGTTGTCGCAAATGGATGTCAATTTGACACCAGGCAATAGCAAGGGTTGCAACCAAATTGCCGTCATTTTCGGAGCAGTTAACGCCAATTCATCGTTTGTTTCAGTTAAGTCCTACGAAATACCTTTATAAGACTTGTAGCATATTCACAAGAAACTGTACCACAAATTGACGTCAAATTTTAATCGCAAATGGATGTCGAGTAAACATAAAATATTAGAAACAGATGTAACTTTTTAGTCTTACAACTTTGGCTTTTCTTATTTGAATTATGGTTTTTAAAGAAATTACATACATTCTCTATGCATTATTTTGAATAAAGTGTAAAGTCTTTATAGCGAATTTCATGTTTATTCGTTATATAGAGTTTTCGTTATAGCGAGGAAAGAGAAAGAACAAATGGTTTTGTGGTAAACCAACCAAATTGAACTAATTTCTACGTTATAGAAAGCTTTTGGTTATAAGGAACACGTTAAGAATTTACACTGTACTTTATGTGACAGAAGATCAATGATGAAAATGATTATGAGATAAAATAGGGGTATGAATTAATTGAACTTATACAAATAGTTTAAATATTCAATTCAAGAATCGAATTGAATACTATTGATACATGAATATTACTTTTGCATTGCAGTGTCGTGTTCAGTCTATTTTTCGTAATGAATCTGGTATTGTGGGGCAAAGGCTCATCAGCTGCGATTCCGTTCTCAACGCTGGTCGCTCTTTTAGCTCTGTGGTTTGGAGTTTCTATGCCTCTCACATTTATTGGCGCATACTTTGGGTTCAGGAAAAGGGTATGTTCTTTAATTATCATCTGTATATCTATATTAGGGTGTATCAAAGTAGTAGACTGTTGTAGTTTATCGGAAATAAAGAGAGAAATATATATTAATACGTAGCACTTTTATTCAGAAGAGTGTTAGCCACAGACAACGAAGTTACAGAGACTATAAGTAGAGTAGTGCAATAGAAATAGAGTTGTCACTCATTTATAAAGTTAAAATTTATTATTAAAAATTTAATTTTTAATTTTTTTTTGTGCCTTGTCACAATTTAACTTTTCCGATTTAATTTTTTTTTCACCCTTTGTTATTTTGTAAGTTCTGAACGACTTATTCGACCCCTAAAGGCAAAGCATATTCTTGTAGGAAACAAACCAACAAAAAAAAAATGTAGATTCGGATTGTAGCACCATCAACTGAGCACAACCGTGAATCTGAATCATCAATGAATCCACTTAAAACCTATCAAAATCGGTCTAACCGTTTATGAAATGTTTAGTGACAGACACAAGTACATAAGAATTATAATATAAAGATATATTTTATTTTTAGATATTGGACCACCCGGTAAGAACGAATCAAATCCCTCGACAAATACCAGAGCAGAGTCTGTACACACAGCCGATACCCGGGATCGTTATGGGCGGAGTGTTACCGTTCGGATGCATTTTTATTCAGCTGTTCTTCATTCTTAACTCACTTTGGTCCAGTCAGGTATGTGGTGTTTGCTTGGAAAATGGACAATTTTGTATGATTGACAGTTCAAAAGTATCTTAAATAGGTAACTTGTAAAGAAGCTTCTAGATTAGAAACACTACATCATCATACTATATTCTCATCAGCAACATATGAGGTTTAAAGTTACTTATTTTTAATGGCCAGCCGTAGGTTTAATTTTTGGCCCAAAAATAGTGTCTCTGTTGGTCTATATTAATCTGTCTAAGTTTGGTATGTTAGTACTATCTTTATAGTCATTCAATATCAACTGGCCTTTTATTTTGTATTTTTGATATGAATTCTGATTACTTTATAATACTTTTTACTTATTTATTTTGAATATTTGTCGAAAATTTGACACTATATATAGATGTATGGATTTTAAATACGTACTGAATACTTACTTTCAAAAAGTTTGCATACTGACGTATTAAATGCACCGCACTCGCCGAACGTTCGACATCTTGCTGTTCTATCTCTCTTTGGTTAGGTTAGGTTAGACTTGCGAAAAAGGATAACACGATCTTGCTGCGATAGCCGTCGGCAAGCGCGGTGCATTTAATACATAAGTATCCAAACTTTTTAGAGCAAGAATTCAATATGTATTTAACTTTTTTGTGATAACACGGTAAGCGTATTTATTATCTATGGGCAGTTTCAAATTAACGTGGAACATAAAATTAATATCATATTTTTATGATATAAAAACAATACCAGCCTGTAAGAATCCTACTGTTTGACCAAAGACCTCACCTCGCTCATCTCGAAGGAAGATATGGGCATAATCACCACATCGGCCTATGATATATTGATAATTTTAAATACAAAGGAATCCATATACACAATTATATATTTTTCTCACAACAGCTGTACTATGAGAATGTTTTGTCAGGTTAAATGCTTTCATGTTTTCCTCTTTACTGTCAGCTAATAGTGTTACCAAATCAATTTAGTACATGTATTCCGAAAAAATCATTGGTGTAGTCCGCGTCAAACTTTTTAACCGCTCTGAAGTAGATGCGCAGAACAGAAATTTTGCTATCAGAGGGACGCAGAAGTCGCAGAGAGGGGAATAAATGTCAATGTTAAATTCTTATATTAATATTTTGAATTTGTTCTGTATTCACTTCTTAACTGTAATATGCGCAAAACCGAATTCAAACCTATATTCAGAGCGGCCATAACATTTGACTCAGACTATACATATATATCAAGGTTTAATCCTATGGACATTGGATTAATGTTCTGTTTTGTTATATTATTAATAAGGAACATATTAATTATCTTTTATTTCATTACACTTTTACGACAATCGGTAAGACAATTAGTACATAATCTTAATAACTTTTGCAAGAATAATATATCTAGTGACAGTAATGTATATTACAATATAAACAATTAATACTACCAATGGAGTTTTTGGCAGGACATTGGAATGTCATATGTGGATTTAATATTTTATTCATAATCTTGTGTTATTTGACTCTATATTTTGTAATTTTTACATAATATAGTTTGGTTATTATGCACAAATGAAGTGGATAGGAAATAATACCACTGATAATGGATTACGACTTGCCACGAAAACTCTTTGGAAAGTTCTAACAAGACGGCCACCATCTTGGTAGTCCATTGGAATGATTGCAAGAAACTTGTAAAGTCATTACCTAGTTGAAGATTGGTTGCTAAAAAGAAAATAAAGAAGAATACTACCAATATTACAGATTATGAACCCATTCCGTGCTAGCAATGCTTCCATGTGCGTCTTGACTTGTTTTATTTTTGTGCCTACAACGCACTCAAATACGTTTGGTAAATGTGATGTTAATGATGCGTTTTTTATTAGTGCATTCACAAAATTGTTGCCTTTTTTCCACTGTACAATATATTATATTTTTCGTCTAGTAACATCGTTAATGTGAGAAAATATATATGTCTTACAATAGATTCAGTGATACCTAATAATCATTCATCATAAAAATCGGTGCCATATAGGCCAAATGGTACAATGTTTTTGTTATAGTCTGGTCGCAACCGTTGTACCGCACCTTAGGCATGCGCGGGAAGGTGGGGAGTGAGAAGGAAAGAGCATGAACTCACATGAGATTCGTAGTGTCGGACAGATTTTACGATATCACAGCAAAATTTTTTGTAGCTGCATATTTAACGTGTATAATTATATCCAATCCCTGTTAGATAAGTACAGATAAATAGATAAGTGAAGTAAATCTTTAATTGTTGGAAATATAAAATATTAACGCATAACGCACGACCTATCTTCAGATATTTTATCTTATGTGCGCCTGACACAGAGTTCGTTCGCCCTCCCGTCTCACCGCTCGCGTATCTATGGCGTTGTATAGCGGTTGCGATCAGACTTCGAATGGGTTAATACAACGTTTATATTGTTCCAGATGTACTACATGTTCGGATTTCTTTTCCTCGTGTTTGTGATACTTGTGATAACTTGCTCGGAGACAACCATCCTGCTCTGCTACTTCCACCTATGTGCTGAGGACTATCACTGGTGGTGGCGAGCTTTCCTCAGTTCTGGTTCGACTGCCGGCTACCTCTTCATCTACTGCTGTCACTACTTCATGACGAAGTTGAACATCGAAGACGCCGCTTCAACTTTCCTGTACTTTGGATACACTTTCATCATGGTATTCCTGTTCTTCCTATTGACAGGCACTATAGGTTTCATGGCATGCTTCTGGTTCGTCAGGAGCATCTACAGCGTCGTGAAAGTAGATTAAAAAGTGATGTGATAGAATAAGGATGACTGCGTTGACCGATAGTTGCAGCCGATGTGTTCAATTACGTTGAACCAGTTTCTTTACGTTTTAATCTTGATACCTTTTACAAATTATCTCGTATTTTATTTCCTAATTATATTTTAACGGTTAGTCATTGATTGTATTATATATTTTTGTGTGGAAAATGTATAAGTAGTTTTATTTATTATCATTTAAATTTTATTAATTCCACGGTTTGATTTGAGACTTTTGTTACAACACATGACGTTATAATATATGGTAATTTGATGGGAATCATTTTAAATTGTAACAAAATTAATTATTAAGGAAAAATGCTTCAGATTCGTGTAAGATAGATGTGAAATTACTGAAAGAAAAGAAAAGTGATCGCGTTATATAGATTTGGACGATTTTTCTTGTATCGAGTGCGTATTTCGTAGATTAAGTTGTGTATTAAGATGTTTAGATTTCCTTCGTTTAGATTTTTTGTTTGAGCGAATACGCATTCTTGTCATTCGTGAAATGCTCAGGTTCGTTTCGTACCTATATTATATTTAAAAAAATGTGTGTGCCTTTATTTCTTATTTGAAAATATCATTATTGCTTGAATTCGTTATTGTTTGCATTCTTAGACACCACTCGATAGTATTTTTAAACAACAAATAGACTCTGATTTTAATATGAACTAACTCATTTATATTGAATTCAATCTGCAGCTTCAACAGATATTACATCTGATAATGCTGGAAATTTGCATCTACTATAAAAATATATTTATTAAGAATAGGTGGCACATCTATAAATTTACACAGTAGAATTAATATTTATACAAACACGTCCAGTAATAAATTTTTAAATATGATCTAAATACGAGCTTTAACTCTTAGTCCTACAAATAAGCCCTATCTAATTTGATATTAAAGACCGATTTACAACATTACAGGAGCCGTTATCAAAATAAAGATTTGGGTTATGTTTACATCACCGAGCATTATATTTACATCGTCTTAAGGTGTATTCATCTCGATTTAACTTTCAATCAATAGTTGATAATAATATTGCAAATTATTAAACACGGGAGAAACTTTTATAAACAATACAGAATTTGAATACAACAGATATCAAATGTTTGCCGATAATGAAAACATTTACCTAAACAATAAAGTTTTACCAAAGCCAATTGAAACACAATAAGATTGTTCAGGTCACAGTAACGGATAAATATCGAGTCATAACGAAAAAAATAAAAATAATATTCTAGTGATTATGAAATTTATTAAACATTAAGTGTGAATAACTGTATCTTATTATAATTTAGTTTATAATTGAAAGAAATTAACGAATTTTTAACAATATTTATGTATTTTGTCAATGCGATGTTTTGAAAGTGATCAGTTCTTACATACTGCATAAGTTTTCCTAATAATTGTTTCATTGTACCTACAACTATTATAATACTATATTAATTTTGTCTTTCTTTGTCACGTTGTAGTATCATACGAGACGAGATGAAGTTGTAAGCAATAAATTGACTATTTTACGATCGTATTTTATTTAAAACTAGCTCCTGCCCGCGACTTCGTCCGCGTGGAATACTTACTTGGAAGCTCTCAAAAGGAAAAAACGATTTTGAAACATTCTTCATTAGTGCTCCGCTTCTATTGGTCTTAGCGTGATGCTATATAGCCTATAACCATCCTCGATAAATGAGCTATATAACCAGTAGTTCCTGAGATTACCCCCAACAACGTCACAAACTTTACCTCTTTATAATATTAGTATAGATTAGTATTGACTTGTGACCCGCCCCGGCTTTGCACTTGTGCAGTGTACTTATAAACTAAGGTACCAATTTAAGACACAATACCAAAAACATCTAAATGTTAGTGTAAACAGTTGGGTAGTGAGAAAAAATTAGGGAGCACAGAGAAAACAACTTTCTTATATATTATTTAAAAATTATTGATTAAATTAATTATTCACTATCACTTTCTGAGAGATCGGCTTTTTGTTTTGGTTGCATAATCTTCTTCTTCGTAGTTTTCTTCTTATTATCGATTTTCGTTTTCCGGAATAATTCGATTGCTTTCAATTTATTCTGCAGCAAGCACTGTTTATCTCTTTCTCTTTGTGGTATGATTTCTTGGACATAATCCGTCTTTGGGATTTTTATGTCTAACGCAGATTTACTATTCATTATTTGTGATACAACTTTTACACCATGGTCATTAAGTACACTCGCCTCATCTTTAATTGGGACTTTGCCTTTTGAAGATTTAGTAGGCACTTTACATGCAGTATCATGTTTATTTGTTTTTCTTTTGCGTCCTAGTTTAGCTTTACCTTCTGTTTCTACTTGTTCAGGAATTAATTCTGTAGTCAACCCCATTCTTTGTACAGCAGCTTTAACCCTCTTACTCATTTGATCTTCTAAGGAAGTGAATTCTACTTTTCTTTTGAAGAAATCATCTACAGTCTTTTGGGTCTTTCGTTCCAATATTCTTTTTAAAACTGGTTTAATAATTTCATCCAGTTTGTGTTGTGACCAGCCAAATTTGGTTTTCGTATAATCTCTTAGTATTGTAATGTCTAATTCGCCCCAAGTAAATCTATCCTCACTCTTTTCTACATTTGGTTCTAAATATGCTTGTACAACCTGAAAGAAAACAAGTTGAAAAAAATAACATTGCGTCATACAAATACTACAAACATTTTAAAAGATCATTATATCTACAGTATGGATACTTACCCTTATACTAGGAAAATCATCTCCCAAAGTAACATTTTTTAACTTCTTCTTAAGGTTTGTATTGTCAGTTCTTTTACCAGCATGCACCCATTTTTTGAAATCTTGAAGTCCAGTTACAATATAGTTGTACCGAGCTTGTTTAGTATTTTCATTGTCTACTTGTTTCTTACTTATTGGAAATGAAGCTAATATTTCAAGCGCAGTAACAGGACCTACACCAGTTAGTCCACTTGTGTAATCACTGCCTACTAAGAGAGCAAGTAGGATCAGTTGCTCTCGGTTTAAATCTGCAATTTGTATTATTTGTATATTTTAGTAAATGGGATGCATAGATATAAAATCTACATAAAATTTGCTTATGTATGGATTAAATATAAGAAACTTATCAAATCAATACTACTCACTAAAGGACTTCTCAATTCTGTCAGCTAAGAATTGCAAGACATGCTTCTTTTGATTGAAGAAATTTTTGTACACTGTTCTACCACCAAAAAGCCAAATATCGCTATCATCTGTTATGGTGCCATCTGTCAATTTTACACTTTCTAGGAAAGCACATTGCGCTTCCGCCTCCATTGGAGCAACTATGTATGGAATACCAAAAATCTGAAGTAATTCCTGTGCTTCTTTTGTCATTTGTTCTGTTATATTTCTGCCGACTCGGTCTAACCGTCCTTTTTCTTGTAATAAATCTTGTTCTTCAATTTGTATCTTTTCTGCCATAGAATTCAATATCTCAGTTGGTGGAGATTGTATAGGCAATTTGTTACCTTCATTATTTTTATCTGGAAGTGTTCTATTTGGTTGATCAACGTCTGTATTATTTTCATTAATAAATGTTATATTTGTATTACCAGTGATGTCTGTTTGTTTATCTGAATTATTAGAGAGTTTTTCTACTATTCTATCATCTGTTGAATTCAAAGTTTCGGTGTTTGAATTAATATTTAAGAGTTGATCACATTGTTTAGAAATATTTCGATTAATTTTCTTATCAGTATCACCCTCTGTTAAATTTTCATTATTTTGGATAATACTATCCAAATAAGGCTCAGTTTTTATATTTCCCATATCAGTGTTAACTTCGATATTTTGATTTTTACTATGAAAAATATCAGCAAATATATCATCACAATCTGGTACGTTGTTAGTATTTAAAGTTAGTTGTACAACAGTTTTACTGGTTTCATCCATATTTATCTCTGGGACTTCCTCAAAATCTTCTTCACTAGAATCTGATTCCACATTTTCACTTTTATTATCTTTTGTCTTAGTATGTTCATTTTCATCAGCGCTACTAGTTTCTAAAATAACTATATTTTCTTCAGGATTCACCGATGCAGGTACCGAAGAGTGTATTGCGCCCGAGTTGTTTTGATTATCCAGGATGTTCTTAACACAAGTATCATACTTATATGTATTTTGATCTTGTAGATCACCATTATCATTTGAATAATTCTCAAGTAGTGTTGGGCTACTTTGATTAGATAATAAATCGACTTGGGCAGTAATAAATAGTTTTTCTTTATTTATTTCATTTAAAACTTGATCTACCTTAGAAAGTTTCTGTGCATTTTTATCCTTAGTTTTAGTTCCAGTAACAATTTCATTAATAGCTTTATTGGTGAAGTCACTGAACTGCATAATGTAAGCTTTAGCTGATGACATATCTGGTTGATCAAAATCCTCATCTGAATCAGAATAATCTGTGTCTGTTAAGCATGATGTCCATGATTCATCTGTTTTAGAAGTACAAGCACTGGTATCTATCTCACTAACACATTCCAAAGACATTTTAATTGCTTTTTCTAAATCTTCATCTAGTTCATCTCTTTTGGGTAATTCTATATTTATAATAGGTTCTTCTTCAATTGTGCTAGTACTTGCTTTACTTTCTGTTTCGTTTTTCTTTTTGGCATCTGCTAATGCTTGTTTTACATTGTTTATTAGAACATATCGAGTTGTATTGTTAGCAGCTATCCTTCGAGTAGGTAATGAGTCTATTTTAGTATCAATGCCTTCTTCATTTAACAATGACTCTAGTTCAATTAATGACATCCCACTGTCGCCCATTTCTTTTTCTGTTTCTTCTAGACATTCTTGAACTTTTCTTCGTTTCAATAACCTTTGTAACTGTAACAGAGAAATACACATTGTAACACAAATACTACTTGATAACAATTATTTTTAGGAAAATTTGGATTTAGAAAAAATCCTGAAATAATTAAATTATATTTATATCTTATGGTGGCGCTGTTGCGTTCTCGGCGCCATTGGAGTTCTATCCTATCTGAGTGGACTGTCTTTGCGGGGGTGCGAATGCTATGCTAAACTGAAATGTTATAAAAATGAATATTGTGATCAGCTATATGACAACGGATACAATATTGGAAAGGAAATTAGCACATACTTCGTGGCGTTGCAGTGACACGTGGCTAGCCGGCTAGGTGCTTATTCTCGACGCACTGCACAGATTGTTTTCCGTCACCACACTGACGGACACTAAAGTCTAGATCGAAATTGTCACACACAACAATATTTGACTATAAAAGAGTATCGGCACGCACTATGTGGAGCGATGCGATTATTGCTACCCACTCGACTAAGCGAAAGAATCAACTATTCGAGCACGCGGCGCGGCGTATGTTGATCGTCGCGTGACGCGATGATGAGCGTATGTATCTGCCTTGGAAAGGGTAATGAGCGGTATGAAAAGAGTCGCGAACTGATCACAATATTGCGGTAAATTTAAACTACATTAAAGCGGCGCAACCATCTTATATACTGATATTAATGAGAAAAGTATACATCGCGACTGATTAGTCACCAGCAATATGTTTACAGGATAATCATTAGTCGATTCTCGTTCTAAATTAATTTAAAACACTGGTGCTTAATATTTGACCTAATTATCTCGAGAAACACAAAACTGATATACACTCAACATCAGGTGATTTACGCAAAAACGAACTCGTGTAATAAATAAATCACGGCCTGTTGCGCAGTCCGGCCTTGGTCCAGCAGCCCGGCTCGCGCCCCGCTTCCCATTGTTCGACCGTGCGGTGTTCCCACGAGAAACAGTTACTTTTTTTTTATATCATAAGAGGCAAACGGACAGGCGGGTCACCTGATGTTAAGTAATCACTGCCGTCCATAGACACTAGCAACAACAGGGGAGTCGCAAGTGCGTTGCCAGCCTGAGTTTAGGAGGAGGGGAGGGGGCGAGTCAGGGACGGTGGGCCTCCGGTGCTCTCATGAAACGCAACAATGCAAGCACTGGTACTTCAAGTCAGTTTTCTGTGAGAGGGTGGTAGTACCTCGGACGGGCCTACCTATTCACGCTGAAACCAGCTAACTTCAGCGTGCCTTACCACCTACAAAAACGTAATGATTAACCTTAAAAAGGACCACTTTAAAATTGTTCACTGAACCTAGGCCTGATTTTTTTTACGTTTAAAAGTATTGTTCCCATACTTTTAAAAGTTTTTGAACAAACTTTAAGTAAGGTTCTCGTTGTTGTTTATTAGTATTTCTTTTGATATTATTATTTTATATGCTAAATGTGAACATGTGTGTAACATCTACCACAGGATTGAAGGATGTCACCCTTTAAACATTCACCTGGTATATTTTGTTTTGTACTAATATAAAAATTCTAATAGAGTATGCAAACACAATAGCAAGAACTAATAAATATTTTCAATAAACAGTAACTTACCTGAAAATCTGAAAAATTGTCACTTTTCTTTGGCAATTCATGAAGCCTACCCCATGAATTCATTTTTCTTGTCTCTTTCAATTCTATGAGTAAGTCATACTTCTCCTTTAATGGTAAATTTTTGAAATTCTGTGATTGTATGTCAACTGAATGCACATCAATACTTGAACCGCTTGAATTTGTTTCATCTTCAGAGCTAAAAAACGTATGCTATCAAATATATTTGATATTCTTTCCTGATATAAATAACATAGCAGCGAGGCTTTATTTCTGGCCTCTTTATTAATTGCTTATGTTTTCAGTTCCTTCTACTACAGTTTTTGTATATAACAATATACATATATATAAAGAACTTACTCAGATTCGGTGTCTTCATCTTTTTGTGGTAGAGCAGGTAATTTAAAAATATCATCATCAGTTTGCCCATCATTATTCTTTTTTGGTAATATTTGATTTCCCAATAAACTACTAATTGCTGTTTTCTTACTCAATAATAATGCTAGCTCCCTTTTAAGTCTCTCTGATTCTGAATTATATTTTGCTTTATGATCTTGCCTTTTGGCCTGAAATTTTTATTAAACTACAATTGCATAAAAAATGAAGATATTTTATAAGATCTATGGAATTAGATGTATACTGACAGGTAGACCTTATAAGTAAGAGTAGTAATACAATTACTATGAATATAACCTTGACTATCTTTAGAAAATATTTTTCAACATTGACTATTAGCAAAATTGGAAAATGACCCTACTTAGGTGACATAAGGGTAAGAAGATGATGAATATTTACACTAGTACGTACACTAGTACATTGCTACTAAGCAACAGTTTTTTTTCTTAATTAGTAGTAATTGCATAGACTATAGTTTATGTTTACAAATGATATCCTAATCTAGTTCAAAATTTCTACAACATTATGAAAAACAACATTAAAACCTTAAAACTAAAACCTTAAAATAAATACAACTTACAATAGTTTCCTTTTTCAAATCTGGGAAACCACCGTCAAACACAAACACTGGTTTTACTCTAAAGTATAGTAGCTTGCATAGACGTTGGAATAGTCCCATAAGGTGAGCGTTTGGAAGAGGAGCTCCTTTAGCGTCTTGATAACCTTTCACCATCTGATGCAACCATATTGATATATCTGTTGAAAAGATTATTTAAAGAAAAATGTATTTGCTACTATTGACTTGTATATAGGTGGATGCTTACCGACAGCCAAAACCTTATTTTCTAGAGTTTCTACAGGAACCGGTTTCCCCGCGGGCTCGATTAGTCGCCACAGCCCAGTGACTCCCATTGCATGTGATTAAATTCCAGAACAGATTTTTTTGTTTACATTAATATATATCTCAGTGTACATAACAAAGGTCGTTTCCCACGAGATCCCCGGTCAATCGTCGCTCTCTTCCTCACACATCGCAATCTTTTCGCTTCATGAGCTCACTGTATTTATTACACACACAATTGTAATATTAAACGATTGCTACTGGCGGGCGCGGGTGGAGGTACACGAATTGCGGTTCACTACAACATATCAATGTTTTACTACAACACAACGCGACCGCCCACTCTTTCCCACACTTTATTTTCTCACGCCCCATACGTAACCCCACATCCTACGACCGGCCGTCTGTCAGTCTATCAAGTATCAGTCGACGTGCCGCAACTCGAGCGATCTCGCATTGCACTTCAAGCTTGCGTTCGAATTGATAACGTTGATTGACGACAACACGCTCGGACTGCGTTCCGTGTCTATGATCAAATTTGACAGTTCGGTTATCTGGCGTTGCAGTACGTAAACTCCTTTGAATTTACACAAGTTTTATAACTTTTGACCGAAAAGAAGACAACTTATTGACAAAGTTAACCAAACAACAAGTTAAAAACGAGACGAAAATTAATTCGCGAACGCCAAGCCAGAGGGCCGCCCGTTCCCATCCGAAAATTCCCCCTTCGAACAGGTGTTTATAAATCGAAATGTGTGGCAGTTCCCACCGTAATTATTATTTAGTGGCGTGAATAGTATATAAGCGTATCGATTGACTGGACGACGGACGATCGATTTCAGAAGAGTGCTTCAGTGATATAGACTGACATAGCGGAGGTGCTTCGTCTTATAATAATCAAACGGGATGCATTTAGAACGGGTAATGCGATCTAGATAGTGACAAGTGAACCGGACACCAGAGGGCTATGAGGAAACAAGCACGGTGAAACGAAGCCGTGGCTAGTATGCCGCACCAGTACGGCGGTGGCGCGGGCGGTGCGTCGCCGCCGGCGCCGGCTGGCGCGTATCCGCGCTACGCGAGCGCTGCTGGCCCCGGCGCCGGCGCCTACCGCCCCGAAGAGCGCCGGCTCACGCGCGACGCAATGGAACGGTATCTCCGGGATCGCTCTGATATGGTAGTCGTAATCTTGCACGCAAAAGTGGCACAGAAATCGTATGGTAACGAGAAAAGGTTCTTTTGCCCACCTCCTTGCATTTATCTTTTCGGTGATGGCTGGCGGCTGAGACGTGAACGCATGTTGCGAGAAGGTGAAACTGAACAGGCAGCTCAACTGTGTGCATTCATTGGTATCGGTAACTCGGACCAGGATATGCAACAGCTAGACCTCAACAATGGCAAGCAGTATTGTGCGGCCAAAACTTTATACATATCAGATTCAGATAAGCGAAAACACTTCATGCTATCAGTTAAAATGTTTTATGGTAATGGCCATGATATTGGTATATTTAATAGTAAAAGAATTAAAGTTATATCAAAACCCTCAAAAAAGAAGCAGTCATTGAAAAATGCAGACTTGTGTATTGCAAGCGGAACAAAGGTAGCTCTATTCAATCGTCTAAGGTCACAAACAGTATCAACTAGGTATCTGCATGTAGAGAATGGCAATTTCCATGCATCGTCAACTCAGTGGGGAGCATTTACTATTCACTTGCTTGATGATAACGAGAGTGAGTCTGAGGAATTTGCAGTTAGAGATGGCTATGTTCACTATGGTTCAACAGTGAAGCTTGTCTGTTCTGTTACTGGAATGGCATTACCAAGGTTGATTATAAGAAAGGTGATTATAAAAAAAAATGTTTATAATTACACTTCAACTCATTTTATTTAAAACCAATAATACCTAAATGAACACAATAGTATTCGGTAAAAGCTAATTCACTAATATATATCTTAATAATGTTTACATATCAGCCTTTCCTCTGCTGATAATGACTACATATGCTATAAATTGATTTAAAATTAGAATTGTTCATTTGACTTTCAATCATATGTATATTTATTTGTAAAAGAGTTTGAATAATGTGCTAATATAAAAAGAAAACAATGAAAATCTTTTAAAACAAGTTCTTAATGTTTTATCTTCTCAAGTCCTTAATTATTTGATATTACTGTATGATATATTATAAATTAATCTTATTGTAGGTGGACAAACAAATGGCTCTCCTGGAGGCTGACGATCCCGTCTCACAGCTACATAAATGCGCATTCTACATGAAAGACACAGAACGAATGTACCTGTGTCTGTCACAGGAACGCATCATACAGTTCCAGGCAACTCCATGTCCGAAAGAACCAAATAAAGAAATGATTAATGATGGAGCCTGCTGGACAATCATATCTACAGACAAAGCAGAATATCAATTCTATGAGGGCATGGGACCTGTGAGGTATTGTAAAATCTTTCTTCTATTATTAATAAGAATCCATACTACAGATTTTATAAATGCGAAAGTAACTCCGTTATTTTTTGACAACAAAACATCGTCGAGTTGTGAGGAAAGTGATGTTATACAATGGATTTTCTTCTAGGTGTAGTGTAGTTTATACCTGAATTAAACTAAATATTCACAATATGAAGGTGCTTAAACATTCACGTATGCCTATGTTTGACATTTTGCCCATTATTTATTCATCTATAAAAATAATAAGAAAGTAAATCTAAAGTGAGTGCTTTTTAGACATTTGTAAAAAGATTGATGCAAGTGTCTAGAAATAAGTAATAAAATACATTTCAATCAATTTTAGAAATGTCTGTCTGTCTGATTGTATAAACACGCATCACTGCTAAAATATAGCGTTCATCATAAAACGTCTTCAAGAAAATCATAAAGTATATCTTTGATTCACATTTAGTCTTTGTTTTATTAAAATCAGTTCAGTCTATCAAAAGTTATTGTTCTTTTAATGAGGACACGACTTAAGTATGAGAGAAAAGTAGATAAGTAAATGGACTTAATACATTCAGATGACTGTATTATTCGCTGTTTTTTTACATAATATTTCACCCGAAGTCGAGGGCATAGCTAAAGTAAAATATTTTTTTTACAAGACAACAAATTAAAAAAAATACTCTAAAAGTTTTCCAGAAAGTCGACCATAGTTACATTCCTAATTTGTCTGGAAATGTCATAAACCTACTAATGTCTCTATACATTTTCTATTTGACTCTGAGGACTTCTGTGATGTATATTCGATATATAAGGTCCAGTACTAATTAAATAATAATGGAATAATCTTAGAAATATCTGCTTAACAATAAAAAAGGATTTTCCCAATCTTTATAGATGAAATTCTGAGGTAACAAGAATTTAAAAAAATTAAACTGAATTGAGAACCTCCTTCTTGAAGTCTGTTAATTATTAATTGATGTGTGGACATGATAATGCTCTTTTTCACCTTTTTTTTCTTATTTATATGTTCCACTCAAAATCACAAAGACGATAGAGAAATTGTATATTAAAATTTGCTTAGTTCCAATTCTGCTTAATTACTTGAGCTTAGTCTTTTGAAATCTGAAATTAGAGAGATTTTTAAGAAACAAAAACTAGTTTCCTATTCTTTCATTGATACTTCATGTTACATTGTACATATAGTCTTAGATTATGCTATACAAGAACGCAATCTCTAAACTCGAGATTTAAAAATAATTATCAGGAACAGGAAAAATCTCAATTGGGAATTTTAAAGTCGGAAAGAAATAAACTTAATTTATTTTCAAGACCCTGATGCAATTACAAAGGCCAGAGCTACTTACAAAACTTTCTCATTGCCAATAGGAATATTCAATTATTGATTATTCTTCTACTAACTATTTCATTTTAATATAATAATTATTATTCAATAACAGTAATGTCTGACTCACTAACTGTCCAATATTATGTCAATATAATTTCCAAAAATTGTCAAGAATTCTTATAACCGAAATTTTCATAGTAATAAGTATTAGAAAAAATAATCAAATACACGTAACTGAAAAATTCAACTGCTGGATATCGGATATACATAGATCGCTATTAGAAGCGGACTTCCGCTGCTCGCATCTAGCAAACTCCGAGATATACACCAGGGTCATCCTGTGACTCGTCTGGACATGTGAAAACCACATGGTCGCCATTCGAGAATTATGTGTCCTAACAGGCAATTCGATTTAACAGTAACGTATCCCGTCTACTGTTACTTAGTCTACCAATTCTGATTCATTAAGTTATGTTACTATTGTTTTTAAAGTGAATCAATGGCCGTTATCGATTTATGGCTGTTGAATATTTATTTTAAAATGACTTTAATATCTTTTGTTACCCTAACCGCATCTAGTTATCTTAGTTGTGGTATTGTTTTTGGTAAATACTGATATACACATATCAACTCATACAAACTCTACAAACACGAATATCGCATCCTTTTGTGGTGAGAACTATTGTTGTAAACAATTAACAGTAACTAGATATTACGAAACTAAAAATTTTAAATCGTAAATTGATTCTAACAATATATTAATTACCTTAGTATATTATTGTTCCTTATCGTTGCCTATTCCTGTTACAAAGGCTTGAGTTCTTAATCATAAGGAGCCGTTTGCTTCTTTCTACCAGATTTTTATCAGTTAGCCTTCAAGTCTTCTGTGCTCATTGCTATAGACATGAAAAGAGACTTTCTTTCTACGTGCTTGATGGATCTGCGGTACCAACTCAACTTGGGCTCGATAAGCCTTAGTATATTGATCTACTTTAGAAATTCTTATAAAAAAAATAGGATTTTATATAATAATAATATGTTTAGTTTCGGAACAAATTCTATTTCGCTAGACACATATCACACAAGAATCTCTCAAAATCTTCAACTAATGTTAGACCTAGGTAAGTCGAAAGAGATCCTTGTTCCTTCTTTTCGAGTCCCAATATTTCTATTAGTAGAAATCTAAGCTCTCGACAAGTGGAAATAATCAGTATTTTCATACAAGGTATTCCAATCCGCATACTACCTTTACATTCGATGATCTTAAATTAACCCTTATGGCTCCAAGTGTGCCTCGTAAACACCATTAATAAACATATATATCTATCCATATAATAAGATTGTAAATCTAAAGTGTCTGTAATTTTACGATTATCGTAAAAAAAAATATTGCAGGTGTCTAGGAATAAGTGATACAATACATTTCAATCATTTTTAGAAATCAAATTTTAAAAAAGAAATTTTAGAACACCCATCGCTGCTAAAGTACTGGGTTCACATAAAAACCTCACTAAGAAAATCATAAAGCATATTCTCGAATTTAATTTAATCTTTGTTTCATTAAAATCGGTCCACTATATCAAAAGTTATTGTAATTTGAATGACGGCTCGAATTAAGTATGAGAGAAGAGTAGTAATCAATAAAGATAATAATAGGTCTTTTTTACCTATGAAATTGCCGTTCTGCAGTACTGGTCATTTCAAATCAAAATAATTTTTGTTTGGCTAAGAATTCTAATTTCAAATTAATTTTATTTTAATAACATGGAATTCTTTTCCAAAAGTAGTCATTTGTTTATTGATTAGTGTTACATTTTCATCGCATCTCAATCTTTTTGTCATCATGGATACGTTAAAAATTCGAGTAATTATGGAATATGAGTACCGTCGTAGCAGCAACGCGGCACAAGCGGCACGCAACATCAACGACGTTTATGGATCTAACACTACAAACCAACGCACCACCTGTTATTGGTTTGCTCGCTTCCGTTCTGGGAATTTCGACCTGAAAAATGAACCTCGCGGTCGTCCGAAGACTTTGGTTGACAATGACGAATTAAAGGCGATTGTGGAAGCTGATGATACACAATCTACGGCTGAATTAGCAGCAACTTTCGACGTTAGCGTCAAAACAATATTGGTCCATTTGCGTCAAATTGACAAGGTAAAAAAGCTTGACAAATGGGTGCCCCACGAACTCAATGATCGCCAGCGCGAAGTACGCGTCGAGACGTGCCTTGCACTTCTCAACAGACACACAAATGAAGGAATTTTGAACCGCATTGTTACCTGCGATGAAAAATGGATTCTGTTTGATAACCGCAAGTGCTCAGCAAGTTGGTTGGATCCTGGTTCAGTACCTAAACAATGCCCTAAACGAAAACTTACCCCTAGAAAAGTGATGGTCACTGTTTGGTGGTCTAGCGCCTGTGTGATTCATCACAGCTTCTTACCAAACGGGGTGAGCATTACTGCAAATGTGTACTGTGAAGAACTGAACACAATGATGGAGAAGCTGGCACATCTCCAACCAGCACTGGCCAATCGCTCGTCTCCGCTGCTCCTGCACGACAACGCGCGACCTCATACTGCACAGCAGACGGTCTCGAAGTTGCAAGAACTGGGGTTGGAAGTTCTCCGTCATCCGCCCTACTCACCAGACCTTGCGCCTAGAGACTACTACTTTTTCCAGAATTTGGATAACTCCTTGGCGGGAAAAAAATTCAATACCCGAGAGGCAGTACAAAATGCCTTTGAAGAATTTCTTGCCTCCCGTCCAGCTGATTTCTTTAAGAAGGACATCAATAAACTGCCACTGCGTTGGCAAAGATGCATTGATTGCATGGGTGATTACTTCGATTAATACAAATAAAAAATACATGAAAAAAATTCGTTTAAATTTTTTCATACAAAACGGCAATTTCATAGGTAAAGACCTAATATTATAAATGTGGAGGGTTTGTTTGGTTGAACGCGCTAATCTCAGGAACTACTTATCCGATTTGAATTCTTTCAGTGTTAGATAGCTTATTTATCGAGGTAGGCTACATAAATCATCACGCTAAGACCAAAAGGAGCTGAGCACCAATGAAGAATGTTTCAAAATCGGGATTTTTTCCTTTTGAGAGCTTCCGCTGCATGTTAGCGTTAGACCAAAGTAACTATTCCACGCGGACGAAGTCGTGAGCAAAAGCTAGTAATAAAATAAAATTGATATGACTTCGATTATTTTGAATGAATTTATAATTATTTACACAAGATCAATTATTAAAAACTTTCTAGTCATATACATTTATGACGACACTCATTGTATTGAAGGAAGTCATTGTAGGTACCGGTCAATATTCAAACTTAAATGTTTGAATGTTGCGGCATAATAATCTCTATAGCTCCAAGTGAAAATAAGTAAAACTTTAAGAATATTGTCGGAAATTTTTATTTTTTAAATTGTAATCCGGTAACAAGAATTTTTAATTCCATCACCTCTGTTAAACTTAAAATTAAATGAAATAACATGTAAATTATTCCAAATCGAATATCGGTCTACAGAACTTCCCTTTTTAAACTGAAACGTCTACAACTCGAATTTTTTCGCGTGCCCATGAATTTCGACTGCCGATGTTCTACTCGACTTTATCGATTCAATGTTTGCGTGAAATTAATCAATATAACCTTTGAAAAAATATGTCGCTCTAAAAACTACAACATGCAATGTCATATGGTACGTAAGAGCTCTTTATAAATCGAACGTGTATAATATATGACATTATATTTTGTCGTTTTTCAAAGTTTATACCAACTAATTTCGGTTTAAGATCGAACCGTGTAGTTGTAGTACCCGGTAAGTCGAATTTCAAGGAAGACGCGATATAATTCGAGTTGTTTTAAAATACTCTATAGGTTTTAGCGTTAAGCTTTGTAGGTGGTAGAGCCACGCTGAAGCTATTACTGGTTGCAGTATGAATGGGTCGGCTCGCCCGGGGTACTACCACCCGACCCACAGAAACACCGACGTGAAGTAACAGTGCTTGCATTGTTGCGTTTCGTTCGGTCAGTGAGTGCGCTGGTGGCCCACCTCGCCTCCCTCCTCTTCCTCCTCCCTTCCCTCCCTCTTCCAAACACCTGCTCGCAACGCACTTACGACTCCCCTGGTTTTGCAAGTGTCTATGGACGGTGGTGATCACTTAACATCAGGTGACTCGTATGTTGGTTTGCCTGCTATGATATAAAAAAAGACCACAATCTTACCTGTTGGTAAATAAGGATGGGTTCCAAGACGTTAAACACGCTAACCTAGAGAGGCTGACTTTCAAATGCAGCTGCCAGAACACACTCATAAATGCTTGGGGGCAGATTTGCAACTTGAGGATGGTAGCTAAATAGGCGGGTTTACAAAAAACTATGTTTTCATTATAAGGGGTCATTCAAGTATTACGTAAGCACTGATGGGGAGGGGGTCCTTGATTTGCTTATTTTTGATGACATAATGGTTGGGGGATCTGGATGGTGATTACGTCAGCAATATTTATTTACTGAATAACATTTTAATATACTTATATAAATGTTTACGTAATATGGGAGGGTTAAGAACATTGCTTACTTTTGCTGACCAGGGGGAGGGGGAGCCAAAAATTACAAAAAATCTGCTTACGTAATACATGAATGGCCCCTAATGTTTATTCTTACTGAATGCTCCCGGTCATTGGCACGGATTCGAACCTATGTCGATCGACACAGTGCCCAAACACGCTAATAACTGAGACATTATAGCATCTATGATGTTTGGTTTAAAATTTGTTGTAGGTTTTTCATTACGTTAGGGGCCACCCATAAATTGCATAGGGCGCCGGTGAGATGTCGTAAGATTTGTATCAACCCTCTCCGCCTCTTTTAATCTCACGTGAGACCTTTCAGAATTGGTATTTTAAGTGTAAATGCATTGGATTTATTGTAAAAAAGCACATAATTTGCTTTGTAACTACCCTTTTACTATTACTGTATTCATTTACAACCATTATTACATATCACAATTCGATGTATCAATATTAAATTGCTTTACATCTATTCATGGATTTTAATATATAGAAGAATTACGTCAGATTTCGGCGCATATTTTAGTCTTGAAGTATCTTTTACTTTCAATTAATTTAATTTTCGCACATTTTCACACAATTTTTGCTCGAAAAAATTACGTGATATATGACGAAACCCACTCTCTCCCTCACGTGAGATTGAGTGAGACACGGCTTGACTATCTCTCCCCCTACATGACCTCACGTAATAAACGGGCGTCCCCTTAAAATGAAAGATAACTTGGAGTAACCAGAGAGATATCTGTTCTTTGTCGTAGGTCACCTGTGACTCCTGTTCCGCTTGTTCACTCTCTGAATCTGAACGGTGGTGGAGACGTTGCTATGCTGGAACTTGCTGGTGATAACTTCACACCTTCGTTACAAGTGTGGTTCGGGGATGTCGAAGCCGAGACCATGTACAGATGCGCTGAGTCGATGCTTTGTGTCGTGCCAGATATAACTCAATTCAGGGGGCAATGGCTTTGGGTACGGCAGCCTACACAGGTAAGTGAACATCTATATTTATATCTATACCAGCGGGCCCGGCGGACGTTGTCCTACCTTGATAATAAAAAAAAATCTAAACTTCAACCGCAGCGCCACCTACCGGCCGTTTGGGAGGAGTTCAGTGATATACACTAGTACAGAAGAAATTTATATATAAAGATAATTAGAATGTAAATATAACGTGTCTGTACTTTTTAGATTTTTGTGAAAATAATTGTTGCAGGTGTCTAGGAATAATTAATAAAATACATTTCAATCAATATTAGAAATGTCTGTCTGTCTGTTTGTTTGTATGAACACGCATTGCTGCTAGAATACTGCGTTCACGATAAAACGTCTTGAAGAAAATCACCAAGCATATCTTCGAGTAACAGTCTTTGTTTCATTAAGATTCCACGCGGACGGAGTCGCTGGCACAGCTAGTCAAATATAAAGTTGTATTATATATATTTTTTTTAATTTAGGAGTATAGTTTCTTGTTTACAGAGTGTTATTTACAAGAGAATACAAAAGTTTTCTATTTCTATGTATAGTTAATAACACAGTGTATTTAATTATGTATTGGGCCCTTTTTAAATGATTATTCACTTTCATATTTATATATTAAAGACAATTATAATATATATATTAGAATTATATATTATAAGATATACATTACAAATATCTTTATAAGATATGGCAAAGATTATGATTATGTTAGTAAATAATAATATCACTAATATTATTCTATATATGTATTATTATTTGTCGATATGCGATCATACTTCATTATTATAACTTTCAATATTATTTAAATTTTCTTGCCAATGAGTATAGAAATATTGTACATTAGTAGACTTAATGATCGTTGAATTATGTATGTAAGTATGTAAACTTACAAATAAAGGCCTTGACTAGTCGATGATATATAATTGTTTAGTAGTTACTAAACATTTAAACAAAATCGGTATACAAACAGAGGAGAAAAACATACTGAATCGTTTTATTTTCGCCTACCTATATATAGACTAGAATACTTTAGTTCAAACTAATCTTTATATATATATAATTCTGGTGTACGTATTTACGTGACGGAACTCGTAAACGTCTGGAACGATTTTGTTGAAATTTTATGTGTATGTTCAAGTGTATTCAAGAAAGGTTTAGATTCATATTTGGACGCGATAGATGCGCTGCCGTGTGATTTAATTATATTTTTTATTTTCAAAGCAGGACAACGCCGAATCCGCTTTTTTCATACAAATTACTTTTAAATTGCGTAATGTCAATATTCATAAAAATATGGTCACGGAAAATTTCAATATTATTGATGGCTCTTCCTTACATTTCTTATTTATCCTTTCTCTGTATTTATAGTACAAGAACTTATGTTTGTAACTTGTAATGATAATGATACAGTTGCTCATGTTACATTAAAGCCATCTGGTACGCGAATATGTTTCACAATTTATTAATTAGGTCCTATTAAAAGTGTCGTATGCATCTTTGATGCTCATATAAACAGACGGACATGAGAAAATACATTTAGATCATAAATACCATGATGCACTTACGATTGTCAAGAACCGATATTATATTATACTAGCTGTGCCCGCGACTTCGTCCGCGTGAAATCTTATGTAAAAACAGCGATTAATAAAGTCATTTGAATGTATTAAGTCCATTTACTTATCTAGTGTTCTCTCGTATATACGCCGCGTCGTTATTAAAATTACAATAACTCTTGATAGAGTGAACCGATTTTAATGAAACGAAGACGAAGTTATTCTCGAAGGTATGCTTTATGATTGTGTGGTTTTATTGTGAACCCAGTACTTTAGCAGTGATATTTCTAAAGATGATTAAAATGTATTTTATTACTTATTCCAAGATACCTGCAGCCAGCAATTTTTTTTCACGAAAATCTAAAAGTACAGACACGTTAGATTTACATTTTTATTATATGTATAGGACAGAAGGTATAGAAGATTAATACCGATATATCCATAAGGCGTAGAATCAAACAAGCGTTTCATAAACACATATCGTATTTCTCTTACTGGACATATTGACAGCTTCGAAGTTGGTTTACGGCTGATAACATCAATGATATTTATTGCAACTATAGATACGTCCGAGGCGCTTCGACAGCGCCTTGTTAAAACTTGGCTAGCTGGCTTCTTTTTAACGGCTGCCCCGTCAATCCGCCCGTATGTAAGATATAACTAATTCTTTTTCACCGCCGACATTGGGAATATGCCATCTTACTTCCACTTTTTATCTAAGACAGTATACGTATGTGTGCGTTTTCGTGTCATTTGTTTTGGCAAAATATGTAGGTAACGTATCTACACCTTTTTAGTTATCATATCATTGGATAACATACGTGCCTGGTGTGTTTAGTAACTGAGACCAAAATTGCCTAGATACACTGCAATCCAAAGCACTACAACGAATCTGATAGAGTTAGTTACTAACTCATTACTAAATTAATTTCTACATAACAGACAGAATGTTTCCAATGTCGAAATAGGATAGACATATCCACCTTCGCTCTCCCACAAAACAATCACACACAATCTGTGGAGAAAGATCAATGCAAATCTTGAAAACCGTCTTATTTTTAGTCCTGCTATAGATGACTCCAGGTTTATTATAAGTCTATTATACACATAATAACGGCAGGCTATGTTGACCGTTTGGATGTATTCCCGCGGAAAAAGTTTAGTATAAATCAATTACTGTATTTGAAGGTGTGACTTGCTGTACTTTATTGTCAATAGTTACTTGCAGCTAGTCCGAAAATTTATGAAATGTATAATTATGGTCGAATTTCCACAATGAATATTTATTAAAACACTCACCTCTACTTTAGGTACCCGTCTCGTTAGTAAGAAACGACGGGATAATCTACGCGACTGGGTTAACATTCACGTACACACCGGAGCCGGGGCCCAGGCCCACTTGCCCACCGGTGGATGACGTCATGAGGCCAGACTCCGCCTCTTGGCATCACGAGACACACAGACTGCCAGACAATACCCTCCAATAGCCGATAGACTGCAGGCTGGAGGAGGACAGTCTGCAGTAAAAATTTGTTCTGTGACGCTACGACACATGTCTTTTGACGGAACTTTGGCCTGCAGTACAGTGCTGTGTCTATCATAGTGACTTCGGTGAGTGGCTCAGACATTAGTAACGTACATATAATTTCGATAGTGCCTAATATCTATAGTTGTTAGAAGCATGATCTTTAATATTGTTACTAGATACGGAAAAACCTTTCAGGGCGAACCTTAAATCAAATGACGTCTAATATACGTTATTAGGAAATTAATTAAATTAAATCTTTTAAGGTCGAAAAAGTTTATTATATTAAAAACATACTGTATGAATTACTGTGAACAATTGTTTGTTGTCGCTTTCGAACGCGCGGAGATTTGGATCTGTCGATGTAAAAAAATATTTTTTTTTTTTTTTTTTTTTTTTTTTTTTTTTAATTTTTTTTTTAAATTAAATTTTTTTTTTTTTTGGTTTTTTTTTGGATAAAATTTTTTTTATTTATTTTTTAAATTTATTTTTTTATTTTTTTTTTTTTTTTTCCTTTTATTTATATTTTTTTTTTTTATAAAATAGGATAAAAATTGCCACAGCAAACTCGCGTTATCCTTTTTCGCAAGTCTAGCTTAACCCCTAAGCAAACCGAGATAAAAGAGCAAGATGTCGAACGTTCGGCGAGCGCGGTGCATTTAATACGAAAGTACCCAAACTTTTTTAAAGCAAGTATTCAATACGTATTTAACTTTTTTGTAATAACACGAACGGACTGATAACGAAAGGAGATGGATCTACACGAGACACTATGACTGATTTTTCGTCGCGTACCCCGAAACACTTTCTCTATTAAAACTCTGTACATTCATTTTACTAACATGGTATAAGTTTTGGCGAATGATGATGAATTTTTGCATCTAAGTTCTAACTTATGCTTAACTTATAACATAAGTATAGATGTTAAAGATCATGCTATAACATAATATTGATTATAGAGAGCTTTATTATTATGATTATTAATGAAATGAAAACAATTTGCGAGTCAATTCCATTTTCTTTAATCGTAAATTTTAAAGTTTATAATGAACAACGTTTCAAGTTTATATAATATAAAACTTAAATTATAATTAATATGAAATTATATGTTAATTTAACGAGATTATTACACCAAAACGCTATAATTAAGAATACGAGAAAAACATATCGTGGGAATGTTTTTGAGTAAACGAAAAATTTTGTCTTTGTTATAACGCAATAAAATTTAATTGTATTACGGTAAAAACTATAGTTAGAGACGTTCCAGAATGTTCTATGTGAGATAAATTCGCAATGAGTTAATTAAAAAATACGAGCCATTTGAAATCATGAAACTTCGTGCGTCGGAAACTTCGAGAATACATCAATAATGTAAAGAATTACTCATACATAATTTCTGCAATATATAACTGAGAATAAATAGTTTACTTTATACTATTTGGAAATATTTTCAAATCCCTGTTTTCTATTCGAAAATATCACAGTTATTGAAATAATTTCCCTGAAGATTTCTTTTTCTACCGTATTGAATTTTTAAACAAATATAAAACTATAATAAGTGTAATTCTTCGACCTTCCCAAACTGAATTAATCAATTTGGCCTACTTTAAAAATAAAAGTAAATAATAGGTTATTTATTTTAATTTGATAACGAATTAATTTCACAAATTTTTCCCACGGTTTATAATAATTTGTTGCTGTTTTTTTTAATAAACAAGGCAGAAGTTCCTATTTTGATATTTAAAATTTCCGTAAGATAAGAGATTTGATACAATTTTTAATCAGAAAGGACGAGATCTCACTGCTCATAGATTTGTCTCTTTGGGGCCAAATAACTGTTATATCCATGACAAAAACTGTTTGTTTATTTAGATTCTATTTTAACTAATAACGATAGATGTGAAATGAATGAAAAATAAACGATTTGAAGTTATCTATGTTGGTTTAGGTACACTTTTAGTCATTAGTATAGATTAGCTGCTTAGTTCATGAATTACTTTCAGCTCGTAAGAGAGAAACCAAATAAATACTGTTTATCACCTTAAAATATTTTTTTTTTACAATTAAGTTTTAGCTAGATTGTGCTTTTATTATTAGAATTCAATGTTAATATTTGCACAATTTGTCTATATCTAATTAAATATCCGATTCTTTTGTGAGATTTTTAATTGATGTAAATATAATTTTATTATTTACACAGATTCAATTAACGGTACAGATGAGTAATATTTAGATTTAGTTACGTAGTAATTATATGGTATAATGTGTTTCGAAATTCGAATATATATATTTTTTTAATTTATTCATGGCGTATATGAAACTTTTTTATATATATATCTGTAAAAAGAGGTTGGTGTGTTTTTTATTTTAATGAAGAGTGTGATTTCTTACATTCCACATGGAATATGTAATGAGAAGTACAAATAATGTCAATATTTTTATATAAAAGAGATCGAATCACAATGTTATTATTAATGGAATTGGTAAAATTACAGTATTAAGTGATAATTAATATTGAACATGTAAAATACATAAATAGGCCGTAACATGTCGTCAATTTTTCTTCTTTTTTTAGAATGATAAGTAACTTATCATTCTGTTTTTACGTATGTTTTTTTTATAATTTTTACAATCGTATTTCTATATTTGTAAATAAATATATAATATTAAAGTGTTCGCTCGGCAATCGTTATAATGAATTGATGAACAAATGATTAATTATTAAGAGCAGTGAATTTTTCAATATGAATATTTTTAATAAACTTGACAGTAAACTAAAAAGTTTTTCATTGGTTCTATTCCTTTATATACAACTAGCAACCGTCTGTGACTTCATCCCCGTTACATTTCAATATAAAATTTAATAACTATATACCCTATCATCACCTAGTGACAAAATCCACAGTTCTATATTTTCCCCACATACGATGGTACTATACGAATTTCTCAGGTTCAGGTTTCCTCACGATTCTTTCCTTCACCGTGAACGGATACTGTTACCATTTGAAATTAGTAAATGTACGCGAATTTCGACAAATTTGTCAAATTATACACCTAAACCCTCCTCGTGAATCACTTTATCTAATTTTTTGAGTTTATGGAGAACAGACAGACAGACGTGGCAAAGGACTTTGTTTTATAAAATGTAGTGATGTCACATACTAATGGTAAATTGATAAATTAAAGTCAACGTCACGTATATGATGGGAATAAATTCGTTTACCCTTGAATCAAATCAAACTCAAAAAAATACTTTACTCAATTAAGGTCTTGAGAAGCTGCTTATAAACGTCAGAGCTACCACCGCTTCGGAAAATAACCCAGTCTGAAGGGAGGCCTATGTTCGACACATTTTATAGAAAAACTAGCTTCTTCGTGTGGAATAGTTACTTTGGGCTAACGCTAACACGCAGCGGAAGCAAGAGGAAAAAAAAAAGTGTGTGTGTACTTATGTACACGCGTTAGAAGTTATACTTCTTTGGCGTAACAAGATAAAAATCTTTTCAAAAATTTTATCTTTCGCTTTTGTACGTTTGTAGAAAAAACGACACGAAAAAAGGTATTTAATACATTGAAAGTTTTAATACTAAGAAACAAAATGTTGACTATAGCTAACTTCGGGGTGTCGGTTATTCGTGACGCTGTGCGCGCGCATCGTAAAAATTTACTCTCATCATTTTTCCCTAACGCGCCAAAAGAAGTATAACTTCAAAAACACCCCGATTTTGAAACAATTTTGATTGGTGCTCCGCTTTTATTGGTCTTAACGTTATGATATATAGCCTATAACCGTCCTTGATAAATGAGCTATATAACACTGAAATACTATTTCAAAGCGGACCAGTAGTTCCAGATATTACCCCCTACAACCTCACAAACTTTACCTTTTTATAATATTAGTATAATTTAAATCAATGCGATTAAAAACTTAATCATCTATTTATGAATCACACTCCAGCGAATCAGTGCACCGTCTCGACGTTTGTGGGAACGTCTTCAAAAAATCTTCACATGATTACAACAAGTGTATCCCCCTACATACCGTTCCGCACTGGCGGGTCTGACCTCGGATAATTATCACAAGTTTATACATTATACCCAACCACCATTGTTCCGAGTCGTGATTTCTTTGTAATAAGGATTTATTTATGACAAATATCTGTAACGGTGCGCGAGTTTACAATGTAACTATATCAATTGAATCATAATTGAGATAATTGATCTTTGACTGGGACATTAAATATGTTCTTTATAGTATATCGATCGATATAGATAACTCAATCAGATAATTTATTATTAACCTGTCTTTTATATATATCCGAAAACTTATGTACCGATTCTTACGTCGTGTTCCAATTGTTTTTTCTTTCAGGAATACTTTCCTTTTAATTCTCTATAGAATTTAGAGTTCAGCCACAATCTCACCTGACGTAGAATGAAGATGTGGTCTATAATGATAAACACGTTGAACGTAGACGGACTGGCTCAAGTGTAGCTGCTGGAACACGCCTTAGTTACTTGATAGATTAGCTAAGTTCGATCCCTTGCCGCCCCAACAATTACGGTCTGACGGTACACCGTGGGGTTTTAGTCCGTGTGACTCGGACATAACCCACCCTTCTCCCCCGGGAGGGTGGCGTATCCATAAGGGATTTCCTCACGTTAAAAAAGAAAGGTATTTGATTACAGACCTTCAACTCGAGGGTGATAGCTAGTTAGGCAGGCTTAGAAAAAGCCGTACCCATCATGTTAGGGTTTCTGACGTTTTCCTTTACTGAATGTTCCGCCTCATCCACAAGGATTCGAACCTACATCGATCAATGCTGTGTCTAAACACGCTAAACCCTGAGTCACTATCACGTCGTTATATTAACAGGTCTATATCTAATAGTAAGCCCAATGTAATCCAATGTAACGGCGACTATTGAGAGATCCCAATCCAGCAGCATTAGCCGTCATTATTCATTTGTTAGTTGTTATCATTTCGACTTGCACGCCTTTTAACTGTTAAGTATACATTGGCTGATACCAAAATATGACAAACCAAAACACCACTTGGTGGCAAGCAAATCGTGGTCTACTGGTTTGACCGATGGAATATCATTTCCGAGATCCGTAGGTTCGAACCCAGGCATGTACCAACAAGGAAAACAGGACTGGATTTCTCAGTTTTAAATCGCCAATACGTTGTGGCCTGGCATGGTAATAATATGCCCATATCTTGTTTGGGAAGAAGCATATGGCTCTGCAGTCTTTTGCAGGCTGGTGATAGATAGTACCTCCGAGTACAGACACTACCACCCCTCTTAAATGTTTAATATAGATCGGCTGATTACGGGTCGCGACATACCTAAGCGTGACACTCAATAGTGTCCAGCAATTCGTTTAATATTTTACACATGGTGGTAGCAATTGCATGAGACGCAATTGTCGTGTCTAACCAATCGACAAACATAAACAGTTTACGGTTACAATCTCTTAATTCTATGAGAATAGTTTACAGATAAGAAACCAGTGCCCTGTTTATCAAACGTTACAAGTCTACGAGCCCACAAGTTACATTTTACAAGATCTTTTAAATTACATTTATCGAAAATACGAGTCTACAAATTCACAAGTTACAAGATACAAGTTTATGTGAATTACATTTATCAAATAATTTCAGAAGACTTTTATACAAATAAAGTTGTATTTTTAATTTATAAAGCTTTATTTTTGCTAAATTGCAAAGTGATTTTCAATTATGGTACTATAACCAGTCACAATATAGAAGTTTTTCAAATAATGTGATTTTCTGTGTGGGATCCTACATTAGGTACCAACTACAAACGCATTTATGATTAAAAAAAAAACACAAATACAAATGTGAAAAAGCACTTTTATTACAAGTGACATCACTTGTAGCTTGTAATTCTCGTGTGTTATTTTGATCAACCGATTTTTGAAAAAAAAAATGCACTTATATAAATTTAAAAGCTTGTAATACAAAGCGTGTAACGTTCAATGAACAGGACACATAAGCTAGGTTATAATTTTGTTAGAGTAATTCGATGGATACTACCAAATTAAATTGCCTAGCCTAGTAATAATTTCTCTTTAAAATCTTATCAAAAAATACCAAGGACAGTAAGTACTACATTATAATGCAAAATTCCATGAGTCTCTCTATAACCTCAGTAAAATTTGATGCATTAGTTGATATAGTGAGATATTTTTTAAAAAAATTTTTTTTTTTTTTTTTTATTTTTTTTTTTTTTTTTTTTTTTTTTTTTTTTTTTTTTTTTTTTTTTTCCCTTTTTTTTTTTTTTTTTTCTTTTTTTTTTTTTTTTTTTTTTTTTTTTTTCTTTTTTTTTTTTTTTTTTTTTTTTTTTTTTTTTTTTTTTTTTTTTTTTTTTTTTTTTTCTTCTCTTTTGTGTTTTTTCTCCTTTCTTCCCCCTTTCTGTGGATTGCAATTATATTTGACCTTCTATATCACAACAAAAAATGTATGTGTAATATTCACATAGGTACTTTTAAAATGAAACTTCTTTGAATGTAGTAATAGATTTGGACCTATTATACTGATAATATAATGTACTCATAATGAGTTTTTATACTTAAATAATATACTTTGGAAATCATTCACAAAGTAATTCTTTACAATATAAATATCTGAACAATGAGAGATAAACAGCCACCGAGGAAACAAGTGAACCATCGTAACGTGTGTGTCGCACATTATTACTAGTTTTCCCACATGCTTGTTCTTCGGTACCACCATGTCAGTCATCCTTATTAAATCGAGTCACTGATTTAATATCCCTATCATTAATAATCCACAGCTGTTACGGTTCCATCACCCAATGCATTTTGTTAATCCTTGGTCGCGGTTAAAGATGTTTTACTTCTAAGGCATAGTGTTTACTGTATTGCACCATTATAGGGCAATGCCACCCCAGTATGACGCTTAATATTAATTTAGTACTTATTACATAATTCGGCAATGTAGTAAAAGATAATTCAAGAGTTCTTGAGTGCAGCTGCAGAACCTTCTCTTTTTTTAACGTGTGTAATCCTACATTGTACACACCACCCTCCCGGGAGAGAGACTGGGTATTGTGAGACTCCTACTCACTAAACCCCCACGGTGCACAACCGCCGCTGTTGTTAAGGTGGCACGAGGTTTCTATAGACCTTCATCGCGCCATCCCAGCGCAGTCGGAGTGCGGCACTGCTCCTCCCACGCAACACATTCAAACAGAGTATGCTGACAGCTACAGAACCTAACATATAAATTCTTGGTGGAAAGTATTCGACGTAGTGATGATAGCCAGACAAGCAATAGCTGCTCTACAACCATATAGATTCTACCTCTACCATACCATACTAACTCTGGGGATCAACTCATACACCTTTCCCCTAATAGCAATCTTTGGTCGAACAATTATACTAATCAGGTATGAAACTTTGGAAGTGAACTAAAGTAACTCCTCTATACGTTTCACATAAATCGTTAAAATGGAGAACCATCATCATCTTCAAACCATTTAACTCCAACAGAGTATTTCGTGTAAGAGAATATCCGTTAAAATATTCTTAGAACAACTTCATTTTTACAAAGCAAAACGTCACAGCAAGGATTAATAACCTCGTGCGTGACTACAAACATTATGTTACAATTGGTGACGTTCCTGAGAAATTATGACGTTTGCCCCCTTAGATACTTCTGTGTTTATGTCAGAGCACTTTGCTCATTCATTCGAGAGCATAAAAAAGTGTTATTATGTAATTAAATCGTTCAGGATTGTACACATTATATCCTGTTGTGAGTACTGTGTAAAAGGTAGATTTCCCTAGGATTCCCCGGTGACGAGGGTTTCTGAAAACCGTGAATACAGTACAAGCCTGGTCATTTACCTGCACCAATTAATCGTATGACGATTATATCTGTGCTGTGAGAAAGTCGTGTGCACACAATCGAATCATTGTCTGCCTTTTTACATTCCGCCAGTTTGATCTATGAGGCTGAGATATGCAGAGTGTGGGAATGTTGAGGTGCGCATGTTTTCCAACAACATGCCATCCTCAGACCGACCGTGGGAAATGGCAACAGGAAACCGCCGAATTTTAACATTTGCAATTAAAATATTATGCCCGATTGTTTTGATAATGCTTTTAAAACACGCTCATAATTATAGACGTTCGTGAATAACGTTGAATTTTATACAAGCAAGTTTTATTTCATTTTTGACAGAAGATTACTTGAGACTAGTCAAACTTTTTTGTTATATACTAGCTTCTGTCCGCGACTTCGTCAGCGTGAAACAGTTACAGTTTACGCAGCAGAAGCTCTCAAAAGGAGAAAAAAACAATTTTAAAACATTCTTCACTATTGCTCCAATCGTAGCGTGATGATATAGCCTATAGCCTTCCTCGATAAATGAGCTATTTAACACTGAAATAATTTCAAATCGGACCAGTAGTTCCTGAGATTTGCGTGTTCAAGCAAACAAACTCTTCTGCTTTATAATATTAGAATACAAGTATAGATAATATCGTATTTATTCTCAACTTTCGTTTGCGGCATCGCTCGCGTGAAGTTAACAAATTCGTCTTTCAGGCTACGTAAGGCGAACTCGTTTGACCAATAGTTTAAATTAAGTATAAAGATTTTTTATCAGTACACGTCACATTAGCTTCCAATTTAGTAGGGTTATCTAAGTAAGCAAAAATAAATAATTAATGCCCGGTTTCCGAGGTACTTTAGGCGTGTAAACATTTTTATTCCTTTTAATATCAAGGTAGATCCTATATGACAATCAAGGTATATAAATATTCAGATAATTATCTATTTGAGTTGAAACACTTCTTTATACTCGCTCGACAAAATGACTGTACAGTACTCGATATAATGTACAATTAATTCCAGAAACAACAGCTAGTACTATAAATCAATACGATGAGTATTTATTTTCTGTTATAGTAAAATAAATTGCATTGTCACAGACAATCTTAACTAATCATTACATTGTATAAAAGAAAGTCCTCTGTCACGTCTGTCTGTCTGCCTGTTCGCGATAAACTCAAAAACTACCGAACGGATTTTCATGCGGTTTTCACCAGTGGACAGAGTGATTCATGAGGAACGTTTTAGTATATAATTTGTTACGATTTTTTTATAATCAGGGCGTGACAACGTCTGCCGGGCCCGCTAGTATTATATAAATGCAAAATAGAACTTGTTTATTTGTTACACTTTCCCGCCTTAAGCAGGTACTCGACGGATCATCATGACATTTCACATACAAATTGTCACGGAACTCGGAATAGGACACAGGGCAGCTTTAGTAAAGCGAGCAAATCCGTGAGCAATAGCTAGTTCTATATAAAATCAACGATTCTAGAAATTTCCATCAGAGTCAACGCCTTAGGTATTCACTAAAGTTACTTGACATCGTATAAAAACACGTCACCCAAAATTGCACACTTTAGGATGAGAAATCAGACACGAAATTGCTCTAAACACTCATATTTTTGATGTTAGATAAATGACTTCCTGCTGGTTGGTACAATGGAGGCATCATTACTCCTCGGGCCCCGTGAATAGGCCCCGCTGCCGTGGGAGACTCTCACGACTTTATTACGGCTATATTTTTTTGTTTGTACTAATTAACAGTTTTTCTAATAGCTCGCTTTTACCTTAATTGTTCGCGTATATACAGAAGTATACAATTTTGGTATAATTTGCTTGCTCTAAATCAAGTATGTTAGCTTTGTTTCAATACCGTTATTTTTCAACTGTAATAAATGATAAACTGACATTTAAAATGGCTGGAACTAACCTAACTACTTCTTATGTGCGTTTAATTTTAGAAACGAGTGTAATTTTGTATCGAAGTTTTATAGCTTAGATAAAAAAAATAATATACATGACATTCAATATATAAGATTGTTTATAAGATAATTTTAGGTTAAGTAGAATAGAGAAGTTTGACTTGTTGTTATTATTCAAATATTGCAGGTTAAAAAACACGTGTACTTATTTCATCTTTATAAACATAACAAAATGATACGATGTTAGTCGTTTTTACGTCGTAATGGACAATTTTGCAAGTGAGGAACTATCCGAGTTAGTGTTATATCGATTTATTCGAATATTATACTTAACAGATGACTTGAGGAATTTTATTTACATTAATCTTTGAAACTATCAGATTACAAAAAATATTTTTGCATTTTATAGTTTATCTATAATAGAGGAATGTTATAATCGATCTATCAGTACGCTACGACCCTTGGAGAGTAGTAAATACTGTACAAAATATACCTGTAGTCCGGTGATGATGAGAAAGTCCGTTAGGCCAATAGCGTAGTCAGTTCGAAAAAAAAAAACAAAATATAGTATACAAATTACGTGAAGCCAAAAGAAAGTACCTAATAATATGGACGTAACTGAGGCCCGTGGCCCGAGAAGTATTAAACGGGAACGAAAAACACAGCAGCATGACCCTTTGTCTACTGCAGCAATCGCGTTTCATACGTATGTTAAAAGAATTCCACCTATCATCGTGACAAAAATTACAACGCAAAAGAAGTGAAGTTTCCGATTACCTGTTAGATAAATTGTGGAATAGAGCCATTACTAATAAAAAGTACTTTTGATACAAATTTATTAAATGACAATATAAAAGTATCCAACTTTTGATTTGGCACGTCGGGAACAAGATCGAGATAGTCGCCTTTTTTCTTTTTCAAGGTCTTAACAGCTTCACCGGACTACTAAGGCGAGCGCTTAAGGCACTCAGCCGATTTTATTTTGACAACTAGCTCAAGGGTGCGCGGCACACCTCGGCTTGGGCTGTTGCCTGATACATGCAATTCGCGACCTATCTGAGATAACCTAAGCTAAGCTAACTATTCATACATATATGAGTTGTTGAAACATATATGTGTACCAGAAAGTCGGCTTCGTATAGCTTTATCTTTGTCTATCGCACTTATTGCGCTGTGCGATTTAGAAAACGCATTACAAAGCCGAACTTAGCCCGCACATCTTACTGTTCTTCTAACGTACCAAATCAAATGCTGGATACTGTATTTATATATCAACAATAAAAGCTACAATTCCATCTAAATATTATAAGGTAATGTTCAGGTAGATGTACCAAATAATTCAGGGTTAATATCAGATAAATAAAACACTCGCATTCATTGTGACTCATGTTTACAACCACTCACAAATGCAACTTTTTTGACTTTATAAAAGCAACATTAATAAAACAAACATATTTGTCTCGATACTCATGGCGTAACGTGCGATAGGTATAAAATTTTACAAACTCATTACATATTGTAATTATATAGATATATCTAACACATAGATTAAGCATAACTCGTATATCAGATTATCAAAATTAACGAGACATTTTAGAATGTAATTGAAATTTATACACATTAGTATAATTTTATTACAATTTTATGTATATTTTAAACATGTTTACAAGGTCGACGTTTAACATATATGCACGGTAATTAATGTTTATTGTGTAAACTTTAATTATATAAATTATTTTGTTTATAGAATAAACTAACAACATTTCGAATTTCAAAAATAAATAATTATGCCTAAATTCATCCACATGTTAGCCACATGAGTATAAGTTATTGAACTGATATGAAGCGACAAACTTTACATATATACTTAAATGCTTATCGTGGAAGCGAAAAAGTAAATAGATGTATACAATAACTTATAAAATGTTTATATAATGTAAGCGGATACATAGGTACGTTTATCAGATCTTTTCAAATAATATCTTTAATTATTGAAACACTCCATATAACTATCGTAATTAATAGCGTATAATAAAAATCTGATTATATACTAAATATAACGTACGATAATATCTATCATTAATGCTTTTATCTGTTCGAAATATATCAATTTGAAAATCTACATACATCTAGATATATATTTAAAATCTTAGGCATAATAAGTTACCATGCTACTGCCATAAAAGTCTTTAAGAAAATATTTTTTTCCATCATTGTTATTGACGAATGGACGGATACGTTTTTCATTTAAGATTATTCGTTCATAATGCGTACGAAAGAGATTACATGTCACGCATTTAATTCCAAATGGTGTTCCAAGAAATTCACTACATTACTAAGATACGTACAATATTACTTACGCCAACTATGGTGTCGTTTTCATTAAACCAGTGAAATATAATTCCGATGTGTCTTAATTCGTTCCTAATGGCATAAGTGAATTAATTTCGGAATTCGTATTACTCTGATATAAATCTACGAATTTGTAACAGTACCGGTGAAATGGTGCATCGTAAATAAACCTTGATAAATTGATATTGAGGACACTTGGTAAATGTTATTTAGTATCGCCATCTAGCGAAGAACGGTAGAGTTTTTTTCTTCTTAAAGTTCGAATTGAACAATAAACCATGTCGCGGTAATTAGGTATATGCTTTTCAACGAATAAAGATCTCCACCAACTACTTAATATATTCTTGCATTATAGTTATTTTCTAATAATAATATTCTACCCAAACATTAAGCAATCGCTGTTTAAATAACAATAATAAATGAAACTTCTTCGTTATTAATAAATACAAAAGTTTCTGAACAATCTTTATTTTACCGAACTTAAGTTAACTGGACTAACCAAAAATAATGACATGAATTATTAAGGTTAATGAACTGTAACTAAGCTTTAAATATGTTAATATTAATCTCTAGGTAATTTTTACATGTTCACTTAATTCACTCAAGCGTTACTTGACTCTGACTGAACGTTGCTTGTTCATGTTTGTGAGCATTAGTGAAATATATGACGTAAGCAGGTCGTCCATTTTGTAGCCGAGTGAAGTCTCGCACAGGAGCTTAGAGCCGCGGACGAGATTGCCTATGGTCATGTGGAAATACGTGTTGCCCGATGACCAGTTGGATATCCTTGTGAATGGATGTGTGACCAGAATATCCTAAAAATATAACAAGAAATTAATTTTATCAAAAACTAGCTGTTTAGGGTATTTTCTCGTGGTCGTCTTCTCGGCTACCATCCCATGTTGAAATGTGTCGACTATCGATATATAGAGTAGTAATTACACTTTTTTATACCTTTTTTTTTCGAACTGACTACGCTATTGACCTAGCAAGCTCTTAACAGCTTCACCGGACTAATAAGGCGAGCGCTTAAGGCACTCAGCCGATTTTATTTGGGCAACTAGCTCAAGGGTGCACGGCACACCTCGGCTTGGGCTGTTGGGCTGATACATGCAATTCGCGACCTATCTGAGCTAACCTAAGCTAAGCTAACTATTCATACTCTTTAGCGTTTGACCATAAGTTCATCTGATGTGAAATGACGTCGTAATCTAAATTGGTAAAGACGCTAAACCTAGAGGGAACTGGCTCTCAAGTGGGTGCTTAGCGACAGATTTTCAACTCGACGGTGGCAGCTAGCCTGGCGGACTTAGAAAAAACCTTGCCCCCCTGCTATGATTTCACCCCGATGTTTCTTTCATCTCGGACTCATTTGCAAGGATTCGAACCTACGTCCAACGACGCTGTGTCCGAACACGTTATCAACTAAGACTTTATCGCTTCAATAACTTAGAGCCGCTCCCAACTCAAATTCTGACCCTTTGTAAAAATACAACTCGCTCAAATCAAATCAAAAACACTTTATTCAATTTAGGCCCTAAGAAGGCACTTATGAACGTCAAAACTACCACCGGTTCGGAAAACAACCCAGTCATCAAGAAGAACCGGCAAGAAACTCGATCTGGTTTATCTTTTTACCAAATATATATAATACTAGCGGACCGGGCGGACGTTGTCCTGCCTTGAAAACAAAAAAAATCCTAAAAGTCGATCGCAGCGCCACCTGCCGGGTCCAATTGTGAATCTAAACCATTCTCGAATCTCCACGAACACACACAAAAAATTTCATCAAAATCGGTCCAGTCGTTTAGGAGGAGTTCAGTCACATACACACGCACACAAGAAATATATATATTAAGATTTAGAATATATTAGGTACATGTCACAAACGTTTTTAATGGATGCACAGAGATGAGTCAATTCCAGACATCAACATCGTTCACATATTGATCCACTCTATAATAGCCTTTTGACAGCAAAACTCACTTGACATGGCGCTTAAATTCGCTCAAATGTTAATGTGACATGAATATATTATAACATACTTACTGACTTACATATTTACTTATTCATTTCCCGTAATTATGAGCGAATAATATATTGTTACATCCTGTATTCGTTCTTATAAGTAATCAACCGGCCCATCGACAGTGGAATACAAAAACAATAGGATTTTAAAAATTGCCCTTCTCCAACTTTGTCAATTCGTTCGAATAATAACGTCAGCTTTCCAGAGTTTTCCACCCATCTTCATTGAAAGGTGCGCCTTGATACATCCGAGAGAGTTCTATTTTATACATCGTACGGAACTCTTAAGAGAAACAAAGGGAATCTTTAAGGGATAAATGTAATGTGTGACAGTGATAACTTGTGTCATAGTGAGACCACTTGATTTGTATCAAAAGTATAAAACGACATCTAATTTACCGACGGGCGTAACAATATTATATATAGTGAGCGTACTCTCAAATAACTATTTCACTCACCTTTATCTGCGGATGTATTAAACTAACGCCATGTTTATTAATAGCGATTAATAGTAATTCTGGGTAGTTCGGTTCCGTGGTCTGCTTTACTTCGAAAAACGCTGAGCCGAACGTCGGCCACCGGTAGATGACCTTCAAGAATGTAATCTTGGCGTCTTCAGGCGTCATTCCAGCGTCTTGGTTGTATGAAGCTACAATCGAACGCTTCCAGTCTGCTGAACTTTGCAGCTTTATGAGATCGGCTGGGACAAGTTCACGAAGCATTTGTCTGAGAGAGAAAAATAAATGTTAAAAATCTAATTAAATACCAAAAGCAAATCATTTCAATTAATATTGTATGCATCAAAAATATAATTAATCTTCCCAATCCTATATGTAATAATTAGAAGTAATTCTTTTCCTATTCTTTTTTTAGCGTTTGACACAACCTCATATGATGTGAAATTAATATAGTAAATATGTTGAAACTAAAGGCTCAAGTACAGCTGCCGGACCACACCTATAATTGTTTCGCGCCTGATTTTCAACTTGAGGGTCATAGCTAGTCAAGCGAGCATTAAAAAAGTCCTATCCCCGTGCTATGGGATCATCACGATATTTTCCAGTACAGAACGCTTTGGTTCGTTGCAATGATTCGAACCTACGTCTATCGATGTGGTGTCCTAAACTACCCCTGAACCATCGCTGTAACGATTTTATAACACTTTTTAATTATTATAGGCCTTCTCCTACGATTTAAATGATTGTACTGCGGTTCATGCAAGAACCACCGGAAAACAGTTAATGGTTGTAGTCTTTGTATTCTTCGCACATATCGCGATGAAGGCAACGCCGCAAATACATGCAAGGATCTAGTATTGTTAAGTAGCTTACAAAAATAATTGAATATGGCTTACGGTATTGCCTGCAACTCTTGTTTATTGTCTCCGAACCTCGCTCGGTAGGCCAGAGCGGCGAGCCGGGCTGCCTCCTCGCGACCGCATCTATGATATCCACGTAACAACTTTGGCAACTCTTGGTGGAAGTGAAAGATCACATCCGCGGCTCTGTCCTTGCCGGGGACTGTGTTTGTCCAGAGTTTTTTCATAAAGAACACCTTAAAGCACGTAGGGAAAAAGTTTGAGGTATTTGTAGGAGATAGGAATCATCCCAGTTTTTTTAAGTTTTTTGAATCGTTACATGCACATTTTATTTAAAATGTCTTGATAATCAAAAACAAAACAAGAATTAAGTAAATAAATTATCTACTAAAAATGCTTTACATTTGTTTTCATTACATAGTATAAAACAAAGTCCTCTACCGCGTCTGTCTGTTCGCGATAAACTCAAAAATTACCGAACGGATCTTCATGCGGTTTTCACCGGTGCATAAAGTGATTCATGAGGAATATTTTGGTATACAATTTATAGAGGATTTTTTTGTAATCAGGGCGAGACAACGTCCGACGTGCCCGCTAGTATAATCTAAATTAAATACCACTGATATATAATGTTTTTGATGTTCAATTTAGAAACTTACAAAAGGATAGTGACCCACTATCTAATGCAGTAATCATCTTTATATAATTATTAATACAACTCCATTTACAATCATAACAAATCAACGAGACACAAACGAAAAAACAATACAAATTACCTGATAGGTAAACTGTGGAACAATTCCATCACGCGTAGGCCGTGCTTTTTTTATCCAATCGGTAAGGTGTCGTACAAAATCGAAGAAAAAGTCTCCTTCAGGAACAGATATAACTTTATCGGCTATTTTTACAAATAAACTAAAACCTTCACTTGACCTGAGACTTAGTCTTTGAGCTATGTTTTGACAAAAATCTTTCGCTCGTGTCGAGGAATCCACTTCGAAAGCTTCATCTGTGTCATCAGGGAAGTAGACCTTGTGGAATATCTGTGTAGTTTTATGTTGTATGGCTTCCACTTCCACCTGGTGAGGGGGATATTTTCTTTGGCCGTTTCTTAAAGTTTTCTGAAGTCTTTGAAGGGAATCTTGAGCAATTGGATATCTTCTGGTTCTAAGAAATAGTGTTAATTCTCTAAGCAATCCCTGACTACACGCAAACAAGCCAGTAGCGAGCCACATTAACTCCCAACCCCTCTCTTCAGACATTCTATTTCTGTTATCAGTTAATTGCTTCATTACTTGACAATAAATTTCGTCGCGAAGAATCTCGTGTTTAAGTGGTCCATCGAAAATGTGATCAGTATACTCATTTCCAATTCGAGGTCGTTTTGAAGGAAGATCGCTCATGTATTTCAGAATAGCTGTGAACGCAAAACAGGCCTCTTCAGCTAGTTCTTCCTTTGCCTGCAATTTCTTTAACAATGGTTGTTTTATTGGTTCTCTCGAGTGGCGCCATAATTCGTCAGCTCCACCTCTTTTAGCCGTTGAAAGTGTAAGAGCCTTAGATGCAGTCCGTTTCGGTGGCAATCTAAAATGGTCTAAGGCGTATTCCAGTAGCGTATGCGGTTTGTCCCTTGTCTCAGTTCCATTGAGAGTGCTGGTTGGGGCACGTCTGCCGTGTTGTGCACCCTCTTGACAGAAAAGAGTCAATATATCCGTCGGTGGCTTAGTTAATGCCGGCAATACATATACTGTTTCCGCAGGGAAATCGCCTCTTTCCATAGTTCTTTCACACCGTCCAATGCACCATCCGTTATTAAGAACTGACTCCCCTGTGCTGTCTTCTTCTAAAATAATTAGATCACCCTTTTGGAATGTTAGAAAACTGGACCCTTCTCCGGGGGCTTTATAATCTTGTAATGCTATCACATATTTTGATCTCTTTTTGAGTCCTTCTAAAAAGTAAACTACGAGATCTCGGATATCTTCTGCATTAGGACTTTGGAACGTGAATTCCTCCCCTCTGACAGTAGATAAACTGAACGTTTGCGTAAATACTTTATTTGTCTTTTGACTTGAAACTGTTGTAATTTCCGGGAACGATAACTCTAAAAGTACTTGTTCTTGATCATCAACCACGTACACACCTGTCCAATTTACCGCGATAATTACATCGTTTTTAGGCAAATTGGGACCAGAGTTTCTATACGCTTCGTAGAATCTAGAGAACAGTAATGGCCACTTAAATTTGGCGTAACTGACAACGTCCTCTTTAACTCTGTAAGTGGGCACTTTTTCTTTTACATAATAACTTTTTTTATACGCTTGCACAACAAGTGCGCCCCATCTATCAACGGCTTTTTCGATACCTGTCAGACAGTAATCTGGTATGTAGTTAGGTAATAACGTGTATAAGCGTTCAGTATTCATATCTTGCCCGTATTCGATGTAATACTGTTGCGCAGCAATCATAGCTAAATCCTCTTCCTTGTCACATCTGTATTCACCAAACTTGACACCTCTGACTACTTGTTGATATATGAGATTAGTGGCCACTTGGTCTTCGGTAGGATCATGCCATGGTGCAAATATTTCCTTTCTAAAGAACAATCGCCAAGGCGCATTTCTTTCCTGTGCACCTTGTTCCTTCGCATATTGCTCACATTGCGATATTGCGTCCATTACGTGGTCGCCTCCACTTCCGAGTGAACTAACCTTATCAAATAGAGCGATATAAAGTGAAAAACCAAATTGATCACGCAAACCGATTTTATCAGACAACTGATTGCAAAGTTCTCTCGCTGTTGTTGCCGAGTCAGCTAATAGTGTCTTCGTATTACCATCCATAAATGTGATAGGTAGCATTATCGGTTTCTTCGATTTTGTCGCTTGGAGTTCTAACCATGAAGGGGGTTGATTTCGAGTCCCGTTGTTAAACGTTCTTTTTAAACGATCTTCACAATAAGGTGCATAACCAGGTGGACCTTCCCTTATAAATGCTCTCAAGTAATTGACAAACTTTTCGCTAGGAGCAAAACATCCAACACATAAAGATAGCAGAATCCATCCTCTAGCATGAGAGGATTTTGACGGGTTATTCGTAAGTTGTTTACAAATTTGACAATATATTTCATCTCTTAGCTCAGCACGTAAAATACCATGGCCGATAATGAAGTGAAGTTTTTCTAAGTTTGAAGTCGGGCGAGATTCTAACCAGGACTGATAACTATCAGCTGTATATTCTTCATCCTAAAATATTTAAGTTCTATTAACAACATCTCCCTTATTGTTATCTTCAAAAGACCAGTATTATAATTCAAAATTCTTGAAATGCTACTTACCTGTAATTTTCTCCTAACATCTTCTCCAAGTTTATTCTTTCGTTTCAATGTTAGAGAAACAAGTTTATGTCTGATTGATCTAGGTTTTTGTTTATTGATGTAAGCGTCAGGATCTACGCCCATCATCTGTGCTTCTTGGAACTCTTTGGATCTGATAAAGTTTCTACCCAACGTTGCAGTTACTTTGGACATAACGGACGTGTTATCTCTTTCCATTGTGTGATACCGGGGCTCCGGCAAGTCTCCCGTGAATCGAAGTATTGTAACCCACAGCGCTTGTGCTGCCTGAAATGTAATTAGTTATCAGATTATACGACCGCATTAGATTATTATCAGTTTCATATATCTAATCAATAACGTTAATTTTGTAAATCGTTTAATGGTATGTAATAGTTAACAATAATTATGTAGGTGCCGTAGTGTCTGTTGTACCTGAAGCAAATAACTAATAGAATGTTGTTATTGAGGAGAGTTATGATTTTATAGTGATTTGATAAGTGTTATTTTATTAAAAACGCTTACATTAATCAGCCGCTAATGTTTGATAGCCAGCTGTAGTGTTCAGTCACTTATAGTTTCTTATAAATTGTTTTATAACAAAATATAAAAGTGCATGAACTTTACTAATTACATATTATAACTAAACAACAATAAGAAGTTTATGTAATTCCGAACAAAGACTTTCAAATACAAATAGTAATTTATTATTAAGAAATAACCAGTATATTCTTGTCATGAGTAAACTTCTAATAGCGTAATTAACCAAGCAATTAACACAATCACGTATCATCCCCAACGTTCTAAAAATATTTAATAGTCCTAGGTTCTATTCTAAATTACTATGCAATAATAGTGGAATAGCTAGTCTTAAAGGAACTTCTATTACAGTTTAACTATCCGTGGTTTCCGCGACGTCTGACCAACACGTAAATAAGATCTAAAAGCACTTGTTTTTTTTTCGTTATTAACCGCGGCCGCGGGGGGCCCTCAGATTTTCCAAAAAAACCCCACCCCCCCCCCCTCCCCCCCCCCCCGTATTTTTTTTTTTTTTTTCTTTTTTCATTATTCAAATTTTTTATTTTTTTTTTTTATTTCCCTCTTTTCTCTTTTTTTCCCCCCCCCCCTTTTTTTTTTTTTCCTCCTTTTTGTTTTTTTTTTTTTTTTTTTTTTTTTTTTTTTTTTTTTTTATTTTTTTTTATTATAAATTTTTTTTTTAAAAAAATTTAAAAAATTTTTTTTTTTTTTTTTTTTTTTTTTTTTTTTTTTTTTTTTTTTTTTTTAAAAAAAATTATTTTTTTTTTTTTTTTTTTTTTTTTTTTTTTTTTTTTTCTCTTTTAAAATAAATAAATAATTATTATTTCTAATTTGATAAAAAATCTATCAATACTTTCCCAGTCTCCAGTCCCCTCTTTTTTATTTATTACGAGTCATTTACAACCACGAATTTACATCTAAAGTAACAACTTATAATTTTTTATTATACACGTCGGGGCTTCTGTAAATCACAGGCCCGTATAATTGATATAGTGTAGCTGACATGGCGATAATTACGCCCGTGAAAAATAGCCAGTACTTTTTCACGGGCGTAATTATCGCCATGTCAGCTACACTATACTGGTACTGGCTACACTACACACTATTAGACATTTGCATGCTATTTTTATTTTGTGTTAATGGAGCTGTATATAAAAGTTTTAAAATGATCTAAGATCTAATTTATGGCTTGAGATTTTAACTCCATTTAAAATTTTACAAAATACATGTCTTTTATATAATAGGAGGCATCGAAAAGGCGGGTCACGTGATATTAAGTGATTACCGCCATCCATAGACACTAGCAACACCAGAGGAGTCGCAAGTGCGTTGCCAGACTGTGTTTAGGGGGAACGAGAAGGGGAGGGAAGAGGAGGGTTGAGGGAAGTGGGCCTCCTGCGCTCTCACTGACCGAATGAAACGCAACAATGCTTGCACTGTTCCTTCACGACGGTTTTCTGTGAGAGGGTGACAATATGAAAGAAATGAGTGAAAAATGATGTTATTCAAACATTAATTTTTTTGTAGCCTCGTTTGTACCTACGTTTGTTATTTTATTGTGAACAAGATGCCAATGACGATCTTTGTACAATATCTTAAGAGTTCGGAAGTTAAATTAAGTGGCAAAAGAAAGTGGTAATTCTGTTTAGAGAAACGTTATCAAATCGTAGATATAACCCACCAGCTGGTCACCCTGTGTGTGTAGCGGCAGTAATGGGTGTTTGAGAGGTTTCCGTGAATACTGATGAGTGACATTCCCTTGAAAGTAAGTCGCAGCGAATTTCTGAAACTTGAACTCTGAGAGATCCTCTTCGTCCTCTGAAGGCGTCTGCATTGGTGTCACCATCTGTAAGGGTTATTCTCAAAATAATGTGTATGCCGTTTAATAACCTTTCAAAAACGTTTATTATTTTTATTACATTACCTACCTTATTTCTTTCTCTTTATTTTTATCGAGGGTTTGTTCAAATGAACGTGCCTCCCTCCTCCATACTACAGCAAGTATAGCAAACAGCAATCAAAGAAACATCTTACAAATGAAAAGAATAGCAAATAAATTAATTAAAATAACGGAAACTTGCAATAGTGCGTAAAAATGTTGTCCTATGTTAGAATATATGTGCATTTATTTTTACTTTTCTTATGGTTCTATAAAGTCCTCTGTTGTTGTGAATTAGTTATGTGTAAGCGTGTGAGGATGAAAAGCGAAACAATGGCAGAAGACAAATTTAGAACAGCAAGGTGAGCACCACACTAAGAATTTTCTCATAGCACTAGTTATTGTATTTCCTAGGGACCCTAGAGCAAAGGTCTACATCGCATATTAGTTCAGGATCGCCGAGAATACGAATAGTTTGCTTTTTTATGTAATCGCATTTTGATATAAACGAACTGGTATAAAAAACAAACGAATGATGTAATAAAACTGTTTAATTTAATTGAATAATGTAATTACATCTAAACGAATTAAATAGATATGAATATAATAACATTTGTTTTCACCCAAAATTATTGAATTCTTCCAGCTAATCGTTTAATATGATCGGAATGCGAGTGCATACGTCAAGCAGACGGACTTGACGGTCCGATAACATTTATAGGTATGTACTTATATTTCGTTTTATACTGCCGGTATTACAGAAAAAGGGTCAGATATAAAGATTATATATTTTTAAAACTGCCAGTAGTCATGACTGGGATTTTAATGTTTTTACGATTATGGAATAATTATTCATTTTTATTTTCTCAGCGTTCGAAATAATCTCATCTGAAGTTAAGGATGAAGATATTGAGTTGTCGATGAGGAAATATGCTCTATCTTCAATGTAAGATGAAGAAAAATGAAAGATGTTTTGGCATTGCTTATTTAACTGATGTTGAGTCACGATGTTATTTAAAATGGTAAATTTAGAGAGAATGAATGACTTTTTTAACGTTATATCTACATTTAGGTACGATAATGTGCATATACTTTAATGTCTTCTTCACGATCATGTACCACCTCTAAAAGGTTTGCTATTCGACTATATTTTATTTCTTTAATACGTTCTGTAACCTAAACTGTTTGTCGTTAGATTGGTCGTAATTGTGGAAGTGAAATAAGCATAGGTCTGTCACCGATGAAACAAACTATCGAAGCTGGGTTATTTGGTTTTCTTTTTTAATTAAAGATTCTACTTATGTTCTTTAACTGAAGTAATGCCCTCTATCTGTGAAGATTTTAATATGAAAGCGTGACGCATTCGAGGCGAGATACCATGATAGGTTTACTATACGTATGTGGTCCAAAGCAAGTGCCTTAACACCTTACTGTCAGCAAAATACAATCCCTCAAAAGAGTGAAAACACAAAACATTTGTAGGTGAATTTGGCTTAGATGTCTCGACACTTCACTCTTTTAAACTACAGTATAAATTTCAAATAAATTTACTCCGAGCAGTGATATCTATAGAAATTTTATTTCAGCAACAACTCGAATATACATTGATAACAATTCGTAATAATTATTATCAGAACCGCTTGTAATAAAATGTAATACAAGTGGCTATGTAATATCAAAATAAACAAGTTAACGACGGCGGATATGAGAATTTAATGGATGTAACATATATCTAATATTTAATCGGCATCAGGTATATAGGTTAAGTCAGATAAAGAGTCCAAGAAAAAGAGAGAGATAAATAAATAAAAAACGATGTTATCGATAAACTAAAAAGAATGGATTTATAGACTAAGGGCAAGATTTTGCTGGCGCCGAGAATTATTTTCTGTTATTTTATCTAATCTTAATATATATATTTCTTGTGTGCGTGTGTATGTGACTGAACTCCTCCTAAACGGCTGGACTGATTTTGATGAAATTTTGTGTGCGTGTTCCAGTGGATCCGAGAATGGTTTAGATTCACAATTGGACCCGGTAGGTGGCGCTGCGGTTGACTTTTGGGATTTATATTTTTTATTATCAAGGCAGGACAACGTCCGCCAGGTCCGCTAGTTGTTTTATGAAAGTCTATTATTATTTTATAATGTAACATGCAAACATTGTTTGATTTCAGTTTAGTAGTGTCCAATGGCGAATGTAAGAAATCATGTCCCGAGGAAATTTAATTTTTTGAGGCACAATTTATTCTTTGAAGTCAACTAAATTACATTTTAACTGGCGATTATTTTTTCAGTCAGTGATATATTTTGAGTCGTACTTTATGACAGGAAATTGTCAACTGCAATTGAAGTTTGTTGTATGGCTTTGCACACAACTTAACAGTGTGAGTCATTACTTTTCAGGGGTCAGGCTCAGAAGCGGATTTAGGGGAGAAAGAGAGTAGTGAATTAATAGAGCAGCCTATTATAATTTATTCTGTGGAGCTACACTTTCCCCGATTTTATGTTAGCAAATGCAGAGATGACACTAAAAAAGCATTGCCGGGGTCATCCATTTGTTCAATAAAGCACGAGCGTTGCTTTTTCAACGAAGGCACAATTATAATGTTACCTCTTGCTGGTCGGCTCTCTGTTGCGGCAGGTCACTGAACATCGAGGTGTCTTTAGGCGCTGGAGCCTCGCTGCTTGAATCCGGTAGGAAGTCGAACATCGCTTCCACCAGCTTACTATCATCAACAGGCTCGTCTTGTTTCCTTGCGGCTTCTTGGAGTAAAGTCCTCTTTGCTTCTAACTGGCGTTTCTCTTCCAAAGCTAATTCCGCGTCGCGCCTTTCCAATTCGTACATGCGCTCCTGTGAATAGTAAATTACATATAAAGATTAATAGTAATTATACAAAATAATAATAATACTCAAAGTTCTCACTAGATTATTATTTCAGTTAAAAGCGCGGAAAACTTGTCTCGTATTATCAACATTTTTAGTTTTGGCTTTTGGGGATTAATAGTACCAATAATAGTTTTTAAAACATATATGTATAACTCTACTTTGTCAGTCGTTAAATGTAGTTGTAGTATTAATACGAGTTAGAACTATTTATTATCGCGTAATCAGAGGTTCTTTTCTTCTCTTTTATTTATTTCACGTCACGTTCATTGATTAATATTTTCCTTCATAATATATGAGTTTGGAATACCGTTTTACTTATCGAAATAAAAATTACCTCATAGTAAAGAAAAGAAGCAAGAGACAAAACATGATGAAAACTAAAAAAATAATAGGATATATTTGAACATTATTTGTGTTATACTAATCAAATGTCAATAGCAAAAAATAGTAGACAGAAACATCCAAATACCGAGAACAAAAAATATTATAAATTGTACAAAGTGTGCAATTCAGGGACTCATTATAGCACTGTCGAGCCGATTGGAATATATTCAATACTAGCTTCTGCCCGCAACTTCGTCCGCGTGGAGTAGTTACTTTGCCCTAACGGTAACACGCAGCGAAAGCTCTCAAAAGGAAAAAAACATCGATTTTAAAATATTCAAATCGGACTAGTAGTTCCTAAGATTAGCGCGTTCAACCAAACAAATAAGCTTTATAAATTTGTATAGATTACTTACTACTCATCTCGCGTACCTACCTCGAGCCTTCATTCAAATTACAATAACTTTTGATAGAGTGGACTGATTTTAATAAAACAAAGACTAAGTTACTCCCGATGATATGCTTTATGATTTGTGATTTCAGGTTTTATTGTGAACCCTGTAGTTTAGCAGTGATGCGTGTTCATACAAACAGACAGATAGACAGACAAACAGACAGACATTTCTAAAAATTATTGAAATGTATTCTATTACTTATTCCTAGATACCTGCAACAATTTATTTCACGTGAAAAAAGTAAAAAAGTAAAAAACATGTTGGATTTACATTCATATTATATGTATAGACTAGCGGTCCCGGCGGACGTTATCCCGCCCTAATAATAAAAAACCTTGACAAATTATATACCTAAAACTTCCTCATGAATCAATGTAGCTACTGGTAAAAACCGTTCAGTAGTTTTTGAGCTTATCGCGAACAGACAGACGGACGTGACAGAGGACTTTGTTTTATACTATGTAATAGTAGTGTAACAATTTTGCAATTACCTAATTAATACCCATACTGTTTAATAATAGAGCAATAAACGTTTTTATAACGCTGTACGCCAATATATAGCAATTTAAATAAATTAGAAACTATACAATAACCAAATACGTTTTAACAGATTTTCGTAGGTAAATATTAAAAATACAGTATAATTATACCCACGTAACTTAAATCGACGAGCATGTCACTACAATCACAATTAAGCCACATATTCATCATTTTATATTAAAAATCACGCTTGGAATTACACTCTAACACGAGCTAACATCATTCCGGTAATGTTTATACTGCAGTTCTTTTGGATAAATACTAGCAATTTGAAGGTGTCGTAACTAGTATGCACCAATGAACAAATGTTAATACGTGTATGAAAACTTAAGCGGCCGTGTCAGTAAGTTTAAAGATATTGATATTTAATTGGATCTACATGATATCTTCGATTGGTAACTTATGTAAGTATTATTTGCTCTATATAGTGTAATAATGAGCCTATTAAACGAATTGATAGTAGTTATAACAAGCTACGATATAAAAATATTATAATTTATTGTTACCAATTATGGGGAAATTTCTAAAACCCCGATGAAGTATTTAATAACTATACTTCGGATCGGAGTTTCAGTAAATTATCCGGAAGTTAAAAAAATAAAATAAACATCGCAAACGTCAATTTCCTGATTGAACTGAAATAATTTCGCCTACAGTCAGTTAATATGTGAAATGAGATAGTAAAATTGAATGTATACGGAAAAAAGAGAAACCATTTTACAAACTCTTTGAGCTACAACACTTATTAATATTAATTTATAAATCTGGCAACACCAAAGATACAATTCCTAAAATTTTGCAAAACAATGAAGTGAAGGTTTATAATGTTTTTGAAGTTATACTTCTTTTGGCGCGTTAAGGAAAAATGATGAGAGTAAATTTTTACGATGCGCGCGCACACCCTCACGAAAAACCGACACCCTGAAGTTAGCTATAATCAACATTTTGTTTCTTTGTATTTGTTGTTTGTATTTCTTTTGTATTAAAACTTTCAATGTATTAAATACCTTTTTCTATTGTTAGTGTCGTTTTTTCTACAAAACTAGAATAAGGCGAAGGATAAAATAAAAAAAAAATTATCTTGTTACGCCAAAGAAATATAACTTCGAACGCGTGTACATAAGTACACACACACTTTTTTTTTCTAATTTCCATGTCAAAATAGTTATTTTGTATTTTCTTATAAATTACTAAACAATTATTGAAATATTTCTTTGGTAGCAATCAATAGGTAAGTATTTACGTTATAATTTGTGTTCGTTGGTAGTTTTTAAATACTTTTCTTAGTCATGTATTATAGTGCATTATTAACTATCCGAGTTCATTTTATTTAATCAGAATATATTTCGCTAATTAAAAATGTAAATTCTTATTATTCAGCGGTGATAAACTATAGCTAGGTAAACAATAATTCCAATAACTGTAAAAACAATAATTAAATATATACATTGCGTTACTGTTTTTAATTCATATAATTATATATTTAATCAAATAAACTCACCGGTAATACTATTAATTTCATGAAAACAAATACACACGATCACATGACGAGATGATATCAATTACTACGAATTAAAAAAACATTAAACTAAAATCCCACATGACCAAGTAAATAATTTGAGGGAACAAAAAAACGTCATCGCTCGAGACATCCTGTACGGTATCATGCAAATACGTATCTAAATGAATTTTAGAAATTTATCAAACCTAGATTATCGGCCACTGATAGAACAAAATGCGGCATTTTTTGTGATTTGTTAAGTAGCACTTAATTTGGTTATCTTTTATATCGCTTGTGATAAGTTCGATTATTTATTGAAGTGGCTTCGATATGAGGTGCATTTAAAGTTACATATACTATTTCTTTCTCTACTTGCATTGCAGTTCATTCTAATTTCGCTGGGGGTAAGAATTTATATTTGAAAACAATGAAAATTATAATATTTTTAAACTATAAAAAAGGATTGTGTGGTTTTATGAAACCACGGTAAAAGTGAAACTTTTTTTCACACTATACACATTTAACTAATAATAGTCTATACACTACACGGTCAGCTGCTCAACTATAGGCGCCGCCAATTGGCCCTGGCTGCTCTACGAGCGCCTTTCACTTTATCCCTACTCCGCGGCCCCATCACGCGACATCAACACACAGACAAAAAGTTTAGCATAAAAAAGTTCACTTTAAAAATTAATCGAACTAGAGGTCGTACATTGGTCGAAATTCAACCTAATGCGCGAGTTTTTTAATGTTTTTCTCTAAATGGTAAATAATGCATCGATTATTACATGATATTGTAGACATAAGGAACGTGATGTATGATGAATAGAGACATATAAATAAAGGCCATGACTTGAAGATGGTAATGAAAAAAGTTATTATATTTTTTTTTTGATAATACTCGTCAATCTACTAAAAATGAAAAATCGTTCGAGGAAAGGAGGAAGATGTACTTAATTTTTTTTGCCTATTTATGTAGATATTATTAATTATTATATTGTAAACATTTTAATAATTTTTGATTACTACTACTATACTACATATGGGGGGTAGGTATTACTCTATAAAAGTTCGTACAAACAAGTGAAATAAAGATAAATATGTCTTTACTAGTTTAAACTGCTTGCGAATAAATGTAATTAATTTCGATGAATAAGTTTACAGTGTTAGGTTCATTTTTAGAAACTTTGGTGACCACGCACATTGTTACTAAATGGCTATTGGGTACGGTGATTGATTGGTTTATTTATATATTCATATTATTCGACAGTTCTCGTAACCCAAGGTTAGTAAGCGCTACGTACTATTAAGCCGACAAACGCAAATTGGAACGCCGCAAATGACAATAACTACTGATGAGTGTGAATTAGATAATACATTTATGTATAATATGTCAACTATCTAATGCCCATGCTTAGATTGCAATGAAATTGTCCTTATATTTTTTTTTTCAATTACTCCATACAATTTTAGTTTTTTTTAAGACTTCCGTAAGTCAGTAGAATCTTGAGGTATATTATTTTCTTTTGTTGCATCTTTCTAGTAATTAATAAACTAGTATATTAGTTCCATCCGCTTTGATTATAAATTGTGTAGTTGTTTTTAGTGAGTACTGTTAAAATATTGTTTGGTCACGCTCAGCTCGTTTTATATAACGTTTCTAAATTTTCTACCTGCTTCGAAGCTATTCTTCCGGTAATAAATTACCGTAGCTAACACGTAAGACTAATCGTAACTACAAACAAAAGTAGAAATCTATTAAGAATCAAATAATATTATAATCTTTGATTATAATTATTTAAGATAAGATTATCACAGTTCAATAGGCACCGACAATAAGTTTGATCGTAACGCCATACAGTCTATTATTTACTATATAAGTAGCACATTATTTTAAGTAAATAACCGATAAATGAATGAACCACTATAGGTAATCAATTGATAATTATTCATTTGTGTTTAATATCGACGAGCAAAGAATATAATGAAATTATACCGTTCAAATTGTATCAATGGTATGATATTGTAAATCATTGTATCAAATCGTTCGTACAGTTGACATAAATCTGTTATGCAAGTAATTAAAATTAATATAAAACTACATTGCATAATTATCGAAATGTCGATGGTATAATAAAAAAAACATTTTAATGTATTTAAAGGGATTTTGCCATTTATTTTAGTTTCAGTATGTAGCAGTCATATAGTAAAAACATAATTAATTAAAGTTTCTACGTAAATTTAGGAAGTAACTGAAATATCCTTGGCAAGCAAATATTAATAATTTTCTAAATCAGAACAGAAAACCAAAAAACATATCTTAAACACGATTTAGACTTTATACTGAATGAAACATAAGATAATAAGTTTAAAATGTATTTCGAGAAGGAATCAGCTAAATTATAGTAAAAACTATTTATGAACGACTATTAACTTTGGTTATAAGCTACAATACGATTCAAGTCACTTACCCGATAGTTTTGCTCTGCTATCTCCTTGGCGCGAGTGTTGCCTTGGTGTTGCAGCCTTTGCTCTTCCTGCCTGCGAAGCCGCAATGCTTCGTTGTGCGCTTTGGTTTCCTGTTTCATCCGCCTATATCTGCGCATCGCGATCAAACGTCTCACATGGCTTTGTATTTTTACTATGGCCCACATCTTGTGACCGTAGGACCTTCGGACCAGATAGCCACGAGCAGCCGCCTGAGTACACATAATTACTAGGTACAACTTTATTATATTAAAAATAGTACATAAAATTAAGATTTAGCCAAATTATTTATCAAATTAGTATGCTATACACTCACTTGTAAAGCTACTATGTGCCCACGCAAGTGTCTAAAGCGATGAGCCAATACTCTCGCTCGAATGAGCGCCTGCAATCGAGCATATCCCACTCTCATCTTCTTGTACCGGACTCTTTGTAGTTTTCCTCTCCAGTGACGTTGAATTAAAATTGCAGCAGCTCTCATTTTCAAGAACCGTCTACGGTAAACCCAACCACGTATAGACCTTTGGAGAATTAGTATCTTACGTGTTAGCACTCGGTCTCTCTCTTGCTCGAGGAACAGATCGTGAGCGTCCTTCAAAAATACTTTGGTATGACCTAATTGATAATCAGATTTGCCTAGAACCTGAGCACATATCTTTGATGTGGCTGCTTTACATTCTGTTTTATGTGCGGGAGGAACTCCAGAGATCAAAAATCTATACCTTTCAACAAATTCTTTAAAACTATGCCTAATTGGATATCCTGCTCTACGGATTCTTATTGTTTCCATCATTCCAGAATACCTCAGTTGCCTGCAGCACAAACCCCGATCAAACATCATTGGTTTCTTAAATTCATTTGGCTTAATACATCTAATAAAAAACGGTTGACACGTGCCTAATGTTCTCATAAGCAAGTCTAATGATTTTTTGAACTGTGTCGAAAGCGTCGGTGTTCGCTTCCGTGTTTCCGAACCCATTACTATATCATTTTGGAAAATTTGCTGTAAAAATTTATTAGTTGAGACATGTATTAATTGTAGTAAATCGCCACTAAACGTGTCTCGATTCTTCTCAAGAAATCCTCTTGTGTCATAAAATACTATACCAGCGAAATGATTAAGACCAAAACTAGTATTGATGTCAGACTTTGGCTTGAGGTAGTTTCTATGCAGACCGTGAGTCTTGTGGAGCTTGGCTAACATAGTTTGATCAGTTCCTTTTGGAAATTTTGATTCTTCATCAATTAAAGCCATTATATTCAACTGTTTTAATGCTATCAAATCTAAAGCGTCTTGATTATCTACAAACTCTATATGCTGCCAATTAATGCCTTCATGGTTGTATTCCTCTTGTTCCAGTTTAAAAATATGTCTTACAAAAAATTGCTGAAGATTCTCATTAGCAAAATTTATACAAAATTGTTCAAAGCTATTTTGATCGAAATTTTCAAAGCCAAATATATCCAATACTCCAATTGCTGTTCTCATTGTCGATTTCGGTTTGTAAATTGCAGCATTAATTTTTCTTACTATAGTAACGAATAATCTTCCATAGATTCCTTTAACAAAAGCATCCCGAATATCGACGGACTGATCTCTACTTAGAATTGAGACGACAGTCTCACCATGTGCGAACAAAGTTTTTCTTGTAAGCGCCCCAATAAGCGACTGCATTGGTACACCTAACAGAGTGGCTACTCTTCTTACATTCGCTTGTTCTCTGATTTCTGTTGCGTCCAAATTATCAACAACAGTCGCTTCGTATTTAATATTACCACAATGCAGCACAGCTGCTAGTAATTTTAATATTTCCCATATTTCTGGTTCAGTAAATAGTAAAACCTTCATAGCTGATCGTATATCTGCAAACTCGGCAGCATCATCTCTTCCCTCGCATATGAAACTTCCTCCCTGAAATGTTACAGATAGAATTTACACGAGATCAAATAAAATTTCATTTCTTCTAAACGAATAAACTGTTCGTTTCTTTAAATTAAGCTTTATATTGTTTTTTTTTTATTTTTATTGTAAGTCATTGATATAAATCTACTTCGTACACCATTATAAAATAATATAATATAAACCACTTTTATTTCTATAGAATACAAATGGAATATTCATGGTAAACAAACTATCGCCGTGTCACGAAGCTACATTGAGTAGTATCGAGAGGAAATATCGGCTTATTTTTCAGCACCAATAGTATTAGCAGTATTAGGCATTACTTTATTTATCAACGCAATTTAAGGATGTGATAACAAACCGCAGACAAATATCTGTATTCCGATGGTTCTCCTAATTCTAATTTCTTCTTTTCTTCTTTAGATAACCCGGCAAGTAAGCAATAAAACACATGATAATTCCGTTCTTCAGTCCCTTGTGACACGATTCTAGACTTTTCTAAAAGATATTGTTCTATTTTTGCTCCTTCAATCACTCCAGAGCTGTTAAAATGGATATCTATATACTTCCCGAAACGCGAAGAATTGTCGTTTCGCACTGTTTTGGCATTTCCGAAAGCTTCCAAGATAGGATTCGCTTCTAGAATCTGAAATGCAATATATCATTGAGTGAGTCGTGGCTGTCAGGTTTATTATTTCTTCTATCTTTTGTTATTTTATTCAAAGCTACAAGTTAAGTTAATGAATAAAATTATAGTACATTTTCATTTTAAAATTAATTGTTACAATTATATTTAATTAATGTATACTAAAGGAAAACATAATTTAACTACAGTACGGGTAACATCTTAATGTTAAGTATTTTTTACTTATTTAATGAGAGATCTAGGAATCTAGACAAGAAATTAAATCAGCGTTCGATTTGGATCAATAAGTTTCCTGTAAATATGTTGTATATGCAATATACAAACCTGTTGTTCTATCCAAGAATGTTTACCGCTGATAGCTGCAAGGTACTGCAAAATAAGCTTCGTTGATTCTGTTTTTCCAGCGCCCGATTCTCCACTGATCACAATGCATTGATCTTGTCCATATCGACGCATATGTGCGTACGCGTTATCTCCTATCGCGAATATGTGTGGAGGCAGTTCGCCTATTTTACGCTCCTTGTACAATTTTATTTGGTCCGCTGTATATATTGGTAAAATTTGGTAAGGGTTTACTGCTACCAATATTGAGCCAGTATATGTCTGCAAATGATATAAAAATGTTGTTATGTATTGTGAATCTATAGCATTTTCGTACGAAGAATTTTTGATATTTATAATTTGTAAATTGTAAGATTTTCGTGATACGATTGTTTATGAAATGAAAGGTCCATCATAGTACATTTATCGTATTCTATTTCAGAATTATTATCTTTTGTTATCAAGAAATTCTAAACATGATATCATTGAAAAATTTTCACGACGTGAGATAAAAGTGCGGTAAAAATGATAATTTATAATGAATTTAAAAGGATTAACGAAGATAGAGCATCGTTGATTACCTACAGTACTGTGATTTGTTATAAATACTTTATCGTATTTGTGATCATATTGAATATAATCATTTTACTGATTATACAAATTGATAAAGTATTTACTGACATATTTTTCAATGACTTTATTCGTATCAGATACATCATGAGTATATTTGTGCATACATACTTTCCTAAATTTAAAATCCAATTTATTTTGGTAAGCATTCAAACTCTTTTAATTAGAGGGGGGCTATTTCATTTCCGAATCATGCAAGCCTTTACTTTGTATAAAATATAAGGTCTCCGAAGTTTTTTTGGTGTGACAAAGTTATTTTACATTAAATCTAAATTATCTCAAAGGGTTGAATTTTTGAGAACAGTTTAGGGTCAAATTATTAGAAAAACAGTAGAAATGTATAATATGTACACATTGTCTGAATCTATAATATATATAATAACATAATATATATTTCAATATTAGCTGTGCCCGCAACTCCGTCCGCGCAGAACCTTATGTAAAAAACAGTGATTAATAAAGTCATCTGAATGTATTAAGCCCATTTACTTATCTACTTATCTCTCGTACGTAATGTGTCATCGTTAAAATTGCAATAACTTTTGATAGAGTGGACCGATTTTAATGAAACAAAGACTAAGTTATTCTTGAAGATATGCTTTATAATTCCTGATTTTTGGTTTTATTGTGAACTCAGTACTTTAGCAGTGTGTTCATACAAACAGACGGACAGTTAGACATTTTTAAAAATGATTGAAATGTATTTTATCACTTATTCCTAGACACCGGCAACAATTTTTTTCACAAAAATGGAAAAGTACAGACATGTTAGATTTATATTATATGTATAGACTAGCGGGCCCGGCAGACGTTGTCCTGCCCTGTTTATAAAAAAAATACTTGACAAATTATATATCAAAACGTTCCTCATGAATCACTCTATACACTGGTGAAAACCGCATGAAAATCCGTTTAGTAATATTTGAGTTTATCGCGAACAGACAGACAGACGCGGTAGGGGACTTTGTTTTATACTATGTAATGATGTTGTGTTTAGTCAATGTAACTTACATAAATGAGGTTCTCGTTGTATCTAATGAGCAGATTCCTTAGAATTCCAGCCTCGTGCAGGTCACCTAGCGAGATCATGTCTTCGACACCGTGTACAGAGGTGGCGTGCATTGCCTTGATGCGACGTTCTGGCGGAAGCCATTGTTCTTGTCCGTCGTCGTCTTTGACTCTGATGCGACGGCCTTCCGCAGCCAACACTCTTGCTCCAATGGCAACATCGAACTCTCGACCAGACACCGGCTCGATCCATATATAGTCTCCCTGTAATAAAAACATGACAGAATGAAAATCAAACTATTACAATAAAGAGTGACCAGTACAAACAATACGCTGTGTTAATCTATTGATAAAAATTCGTAAGTAGATTATCATAACTAACATTACAAATGCGATAAGTTTGTTTATTTGTTTATTAATATTTCACGTCTCAACCACTTAACGGATTACCATAAAACTTTGCATACATTTCATCAGGTATAGAGAAAAGAATATAATGTACCTAACGTCCAGAAAAAAGAACTATAATAGAGAGAGGTTAAATCAATATTAACGCGAACAAAGCCGCTAGCAAATAATAGTGAGTTAGTCGGCGTTATTCTCCGAAACGGATAAACCGATTTCGACAATACTTTTAGTAACAGTTAGAAGCCTTTTCAGAGTATTACCTAGACTACACATGACTATACTTTCGCATAGAGGATAATCCAGTAACAATAAAATAAGCAGTTATAACAATTAACAAATAACAATTAAATTGCCGATCTCGAGTTTTAACACACAGTACAATCTTATCATTTGATTAATCAGTGTTTATAATTGAAATTTCACGCGGACGTAGTCGCGGGCACAGCTAGTATCTCTATAAATATATTAAGAGGATTTATTGAGGAAGGTTATAACTTATTTACTATTACTCTATGACTTTTGAGAGTTGAGCAATTACCATACCAATTGTAATTTATGTTTATCTATAGTAATATTATAAAGAGGTAAACTTTGTGAATTTGTGAGTTTGTGACGTTGTAGGGGGTAATGTTAGGAACTACTGGTCTGATTCGAAAAATTCTTTCAGTGTTATATAGCTCATTTATCGAGGAAGGTTATAGACTATATATCATCAAGCTAAGACCAATAGGAGCGGAGCACCAATGAAGAATGTTTCAAAATCGGATTTTTTTTCCTCTTGGGAGCTTCTGCTTCGTGGTAGCGTTAGCACAACGTAAATATTCCACGCGGGCGAAGTCGCGGGCAGAGGCTACTATTGTATATACCAGAAAGTATTTTAGGTTAAGCGAGGACGCAGTAATAGTGCGAGCAGATAACGTGGCATGGTGCACGGAGTACTAAGAATCGAGACCGTCAACACTTAAACTCGAGTGAAACCGCGTAATAACTAGTCTATTTCTATTATCTATCAGTTCACGCTCATATACGTTACATTTATTGTATAAATAAAACATAGATCAGATAATTAACAACCAACCCAACGACGCAAGGAGCGAGACATGCTGACGATATAAAATATCTATTAGATAATCGCAAAAGATAAAGCCCGTTGATAATCTGATACTGATCTAAAGACCGGAAACCTCATCAAAGTTACCAGCCGACGACGTACATAACAGATATAATATTAGTCATAGAGATTCATACAAAAAAATACAACAAAACATGATAAACCACACAATTAAAACAACGGGTGACCAACGGTCTGGCGACACAGTTGGTAATGGATTTTTAACCTTTTACAAGTAAATATTAGGGTGAAAATTTGAAATGACGTGTTCGTCCAGGTGAGAATATTGTTAGTATATTACAGGAAGTAGGTACGTATGTTATACGGATTAAAAAGCCATTTTTAATTCTAACTTTATCCTTACTGTTTAGTTTTATAGGAAAGCGTATTTATATGTAGCCAATATTATTCTTCAAGATTTTTTAATGTAAATGATTTATCTGAAAATCGTATTCAAATTGATTGAGTAGTTCTCATATGATATGCGATTGGATAAAGGTAACAAAAATATATGATTTTAATACATATATTTGTATAAATAAAATTACTCGTTACATCATATAAAAACTACTCGATAGATTTAATTTTTTTTTTCACTTTACTTCATAAACACTTAGTTTTTATCTAAAGAAAAATATTATGATATCTTCATTTAATATAAAGTTAATAAAGAATTAGGAAACTACGATTTATAAGTACAACGCATTTAGAGATGTGTTTTCTTACCGCGCCGTGGAGAAGTGGGGCAAGAGGTGTGGTTTTATACATGTAATAATGTTAATATTATATAAAACATTGCAGACAAATTCGCAATTATCAGCTAGTTATATGTAAATTTGTGTAGACTTCATGTTATAATTTCTGATCATTTAACAAGGTCGAAAGGATAATTCTATTTTTTTTACTTACTTACTCAAGCGATTATCCGGTCGTGTACGGATACCGCATCGACTGACATACGTTCTATCACACGCAGTAAAAGAAAACGTTCTGACAAACCATAGCATGGTATTAGCGCATTCCTTATACTCGCCTAGCTATTTTTTTTATGTCATAGCAAGCAAACGAACAGGTGGGTCACCTGATGATAAGTGATCACCACCGTCCATAAACACTAGCAACATCAGTGGAGTCGAAAGTGCGTTGCAAGCCTGTGTTTGGGGGAAAAGGAGAGGGGAGGGAGAAAAGTGAAAATTTAAAGATGAAAATAATAGGAACACCATAAAAGAAGAAGAAGAGTATAAAATTAATTTTAATGAACATGTAAAAGAAGAAGATTTTGACGTTAAAATAGATCATCTAAACGAGTATCAAAAGTCAGAAATTAATGCGCTGATATGCAAATATAAATCAGTTTTTGCGAAAAAAAAATTCGACGTCGGAACTGTTAATGGATATGAAGCGAGAATAGACTTATTAGTAGAAAAGTATTGTAGCAAAAGACCTTATAGATGTACAGTAGAAGATAAAAAAGAGATTGAACACCAAATAGCTAAACTACTAGATAATAAGCTAATAGAAGAATCCTACAGTCCGTTTGCAGCACCTGTTACTCTGGCATTCAAAAAAGACGAAAACAAAAAATCCAGGCTGTGTATAGACTTCAGGGATTTAAATAAACTAGTAGTACCTCAAGCGCAACCATTTCCCTTGATCGAAGATCTAGTATTAAAGACCAGGAATTGGAATTTTTTTTCAACCCTTGATATAAATTCTGCATTTTGTCCATTCCTTTACGAGTCGAAGATAGACAAAAGACGGGATTCGTAACTCAGGAAGGACATTTTCAGTGGACATGCCTACCTTTTGGTCTAAAAACCTCACCGGCAATCTTTCAAAGGATTTTAAGTAATATATTGAGAAAGTATAGATTTACTGAATTTACAGTCAATTATATAGATGATATCCTTATATTTTCTAAATCTTTTACTGATCACATTAGTCACCTAATACAATTGCTAGAAGCTATCAAGGCAGAAGGTTTCAGATTAAAATTTACAAAATGCACATTTGCCTCAAATATAGTAAAATATCTGGGTCACATAATTCAAAATAATTCTATTAAACCAATAAAATATATTTTAATATCAATAAAGAAATTTCCTGCTACTAAGATGCAGAAGAATGTAAGACAATTTTTAGGGAAGATTAATTTTTACCATGAATTTATACCAAGAAGTGCAATAATATTAGATCCTTTGCATAATTTGCTGAGGAAAAACTTAAAATTCATTTGGTCCGATGAATGTCAAAAGTCGTTTGAAATTATAAAAAGCCTGCTATGTTCTCAACCAGTTCTTGAAATTTTTGATCAAGAACAACTGCCTATTAATATCTATACAGATGCTTCTTTAGAAGGCATTGGAGCTATTTTGAAACAGACACAGCCTGATGGGAAAGAAAAACCAGTGGCGTATTTTTCAAAAAAACTAAATGAAGTCCAGAAGAGAAAAAAGGCAATATACTTAGAATGTCTAGACATTAAAGAAGCAGTAAGATACTGGCAATACTGGCTGATTGGTAAATCTTTTACGGTTTATTCAAATCCCAAACCATTAGAAAACATGAATCTGAAATCTAGACCTGATGAGGAGCTGGGTGATTTGACATATTATTTATCAGAATATGAATTTAAAAAAAAATTTGCTCCAGGAAAACAAAATTTGGAGGCAGAATGCCTAAGCCGAAATCCAGTATTAGAATCGGATGAAAATTCAGATGAACAGTTAAAAGTAGTTAATTTAATTAAACTGGAGGAAATTTTGAATTTAATGATCAAAGTAAAAACGTAGAAATACAAAATAAAAAAAAAATTGTGAAAAAACAAAATATATTCTTAAAAGGGTCAAAAGAAAAGAAAAAATTATCACATCAGAAGAATTTAGTATCAAATTTTTAAAAAACATGCATGAATATCTCTGTCATATTGGAATTGGACAAATGCAGAAGATGATAAGTTAACTCTACACAGCCAAAAATTTGACAAAGAATATTAAAAAAGTTTGTAGAGGTTGTGAAATATGTATTAAAAATAAATCACGAGGATATGACAAGTTTGGCCTTATGTCTCATTTAGGCCCGGCCACTAAACCTTTCAAAATAGCATCTGTAGATACAATTGGGGGTTTCGGAAGTTCAAGATCAACAAAGAAATATCTACATTTATTAGTAGATCACTTTACGAGATACGCATTTATTTTAACCTCAAAAACTCAGAGTGCAAATGATTATATAAAACTAGTTTCGAATATAACAGAAACGGAGGACATTGGTATGCTCCTTACTGATCAGTATCCTGGAATCAATTCATATGAATTCAAAAGATTCTTAAATGACAAACAAATACAAATGGTCTTTACAGCTGTTAATGCACCTTTCTCAAATGGCCTCAACGAAAGGCTGAACCAGACACTAATGAACAAAATAAGATGCAAAATAAATGAGAAAAAAGAAAAGAGAGCCTGGACAAAAATAGCACAAGAATGTGTAAATAAATATAATGATACTAATCATTCAGTAACTGGTTTTGCACCAAGTTGTCTTTTATATGGTACTGATATAACAATTATACCGGATGAATTAAACCTAGTAAAATCAAATGATAATTGGGTCAGAGATAGAAAAATAGCATTTGAAAATACATAATAAAGTCGCATGATTGCAATAAAAAGATTTTTGATAAAAATCGAAAATTCTACGAATTTAAAGTTGGAGACATGGTATGTGTAGAAAGCGGAAATAAACTTAATAGGAAAAAATTGGACGAATTGAAAATTGGACCTTACAAGGTTGTTGACAAAATTTCAAAGACGATATATAGAATAAATGCAGGTCACAGAAAAATGGAGTCAAATATTTTCCATATTACAAAACTTGTTCCAGTTTTCAATATTAATCTTATATATATTTGAATTAAATAGATTGTTTTTTTTATAGACATAAAAAACACCACTAAAATAAGCGAACCTGTAAACTAATCAATATATTCTAATGTAAATAAAACCAAATTCTAATTGTCCAATGGTATATTAATCTGACATTGATATATCGTTCAACAATTAGGAGAGCATTAAATGCGGTACGAGAGCGACACGCGGCTATATACAACGGCCAAATTAAAAACAATGGTAAGCATGAACACTAAGTAGGCAATCATAATAATTTAGAAAGCGCATGCGCCGCGCCGTACCATCCCTACGTCTTCGAACCATAGACGCTTATCGATGGTCATCTAAAAATTTTCGTGAAAGTAGTGGCCAATAATTTAACAACGATAATTTAAAAAATATCTCTCCATATTATTAAGGTTCATTGGCTTAACCACATTGAAGTCTTAGTTGCAAAATGTTGGTTAAAATGAATTATCCTTACTAATATTATAAATGCGAATGTGTGTTTGTTATGTTTTCACACCTTAACTATTCATCCGATCATCGTGAAATATAAGCATACACGTTGCTAGTGGTACAGATAAGGAGATAAGGGACTTTTCGTCCAGGAAGAAGTATTGTTTCCGAGGAATAGATGAAATCTACATAAAAGCAGAAGAATTCGCGAGCAAAAACTAAATTATAATGTAGCACTTCATAACATACGTATATTTTTTTTATACATTAGGTTTGACAATAAATTTGTATAAGTTCTGAAGATATAATTATTACATTTTGCCTGTTATTCGGCAGTCAAATGTTTTAATTTTTGTTATATTAAATTTCATTTCAAAATAAGTCAATAGGTTAATAATTCTCATGGATTATATTATGTATGGTATTATTATTTAATTTTGAATCTTAGGCTGATTAGCATATCATATTTAATGTTTTGTTTTAAGTATGCATATTAATAGAAAAATATAATAAGCATGTAAGATTGAAAGTGAATATTGATGAGTCGTTGACCCTTGTCAGACATACAATAACTTTCCCTTAATTTTTATAACTTGATAATTGAACATGAATTGAACTAACCTCAAATATGAAACAAGTTTCCATCACACATAACCAGTCAGTACATTACTGCAGGAAACGGTAAGATAATTTCTTGTTTTTGTCACTGTATACTTTAATTTATAATCATATACAAGTTCATTTATATAATTAATGATATAGCAATTAAAGAACACGTGAAAAGAGTCTAAAACAAGATTACAAAGTATAAATATGTATACAGTATAAGTTCACATCGAAATGTTGAACTCAAGTCAACAATCGATAATTTTATCGCTACAGTTTCAAGCGGTAGTCACCTACTATGCGCCCTTATATAATTTTTTTATCATCATTACTCAAAACATTATCACGGAGAATAAATAGTTCACTGTTTATTACACCCATTTAGTAAGCAACACTAAAATAAGTTTTGAGTTGTTCAAATATGAATATAAATCGTTCATCCCATTTCTTTGTCTCTATAATAATTTTATATGAGTATCATACAATAATATTATGCTTATTTCGTTCTAGATTCATCAATTATACTATGTTGAGATCTCCGGCTTTCTCATGCAAACTGATACATGACATCCATCAGAGAAAGTAGCCAAATACAGTATTTACCTTGATAGGCTTGTCATCGGGTGCAAATGGTGTTTAGACACAAGTAAATATTGTAACATTATCTCCTATGTAAAAAAATATTTTTACAATCATCCCAGCGGATTATCCTTACTTCCGTGATACAGAGATAGACGCACGGTTATGAGGTGTCATAAGGAACCGATTACCATCGAATTATATATGAAAAAAAAATGCTTACAGTGTGAACCTTTTTACTGATATTCTCATTGCGAACTCTTTCCTTTCTGAAAATATGCATTTTTGACTAATAAGTCTGCCTTCTCTACGTGAAACTATTTTTTTTTTGAGAGTTTTTGGCGGGATTTTGGTCTGTCATGTAGTGGATTTTATATTTTATTCATAATCTTGTGTTACTTGACTCTATATTGTGTAAAATTGGTGATGTTTTATGTAATATAGTTTGTTTATTGTGCATAAGTAAAGTGAATAGAAAATAATACCACGGACCATGAATGCTGAGATGCCACAAAAACTCCATGGAAAGTTCTAACAATATGGCTACCATCTTGTTAGTTCATTGTAATTATATCAAGAAACTTGTAATATCGATACTCACTTGACAATGGCAGTAATAGTCTACTAAAAGACTGGTTGCCAAAAATAAAATAGAAGAAGAACTTATAATACTATTAACTACCTGACGATGGCAGTAATAATCTAAAAGATTGGTTGCCAAATATAAAGTTAAAATAAACTATTTTTTTTTGGCATCTAATGTTCTAATAGATTATTACTGCCACTGTCGAGTAGATAATGATGTTACAAGTTTCTTGCGATCATTTCAATGAACTAACAATATAGCGGCCGTCTTGTTAGAAAATATGTCCAGGGAGTTTTTGTGACAAGTCGGAATCCATACGCCGTAGTATTATTTCCCATCCACTTCATTTCTGCACAATATTCAAACTATATTACGTAAAATACCACCAATATTACAGAAAATAGAACCAAATAACACAAGATTATGAATAAAGTATAAAATCCTGTTCGGAGTAACATAACCGAACTGCTCCTTAGGTATTATATATAACTTGTAGTCTTTAATATTTTATTATAATGACAATTTATTTGTATAAGTCCAGTTTGCAATCAACCACAAACTCAACACCACTGCTCGCTATTTAGCATTAGCGGCTGATTATTATAACCATTTCTCCTAATAAACCATTTCCCATTAAAACATCTCTTTCTTCAAATCCACTACATGACGTTCCAAGTTCCTGTCAAAAACACCATAAATATAACTTAATGTAGCATTTAGAAAAAGCTTCAAAATGGTTAATATAAAATGAAATGAATTAAAGAATAATTAGTCAGGGACCATTATTTCTTGCGATAACGGACTAAATTATTCAAATGAACGGGTGAAAGTACAGGGTGACACGATTACCACGTATGTCAATGGACCTACGCCTCTGGGCGAAATCGACTCTTCCTAATAAGTCTTCTTTCTTGTTCTTCCTAGTCTTCCTGATCTTTATAATATGTCTGGCTGATGAAATATAATTTTGTAATAGTTATCTGAATAATATATTTCAAAATCACGCATTTAAATATAAGTAAAGTTAATTTATTTTCTGTCTGCTTTAATGCGTCAGGCAGAAGTTGTGGTCATCGGAAAGTGTCTGGCGATACTGGATACTAATTCAGCGTGATATTTCACAAAACATATATCAGACATTTAAATTTATTTGAAATAGCTTTTATTGAAGTGAAACTTCTTTATCGGCGTTGGAAAAAATTTACCGTCACATTTTTCCGTTACGCGCCATCTTGTTTGTATTCATGTCTATGATAATAAAATCCCTTTGCTTAAACTTTATGTAATTTAACTTTATTTTTTAATATATTAATGAAATTGTTTGCCATAAAGAAAGAAAGGGGTTTTTTTTTTTGTTTTTTTTTTTATTTATTTATTTTTTTTTTTCTTTTTTTATTTTTTTTTTTGATTTTTTTTTTTTTTTTATCAATTTCTGGAAAGTTGCATATAGATCATTTTGCGAAAAATAAGGCCTTAAACAAGTTTCACTTCTTACGTGTGTACACTAGTACACGCACACATTTTTTTTAGTCACCTTTCGCACTAGTATCTATACATTGGCCACAGATCCAAACTCTGTGAGTGCGCAAGCATTCCTACATGAAACACTACTCAGAACGTACCTTACGTTCATATATTTAAAAATAAGTTGTGTTTGGTCGCTCTGGGATCTGTAACTATAATATAATGTATTTTATCTATACTTGACACTGACCTCACGACTGTGTCGAACGCGTTCCGCTGCACTAGTTTTTAAGACTTTTCGTATGTAGACTAACTTTTATGCTGTAAATGTTATAGTATGCACAGATAAATCATTTCAGTATCTTTTTCTCCGTTATGTGTCAATAATATTGAGACCAAAAAAAAATTAATTATGGCCGAATTTAAACCACTGGCGGCTGGACTAGTAATAGTAATAATGTAAAACAAAGGCTAGCAACATTTAATTACATTTATACATATAATTTATATCTGTATTTCTATGTCCTTTTTATTAACATCGCGGACACCTGCGAATATAACGGAGGTTTAAATTTTTGCATATTTTATATCGTACAAAATATTTAAAATGCTATAAAAAATACTACTCCCTACGGCGAACGTTGCTACAAATTAATTACAATTTTTATCACATAAATATCCAATTCCAAAACATTTTAAATACGTCTACATTTGTTCATTCAAATTTGTAAAATAGTCGTTTATCTACAATGAACTAATTTCATTAAGTTCATATCCTGTGATTATACAACATAATGATAATTATATTAAAAGAAACCCGTTTATATATGATAAGGTAACTACAGTAAACAGTCATTCAGTAAACCTGATTTCTAGTAAACAGCTGGGAATTTTAAGAAACTTGATGTTCTATTGAACAAAATTACACGCATTCCGAGAATGATAAACGACTATTTCGTAAAAAGTGAAAACATCATAAAGTTATTATTTATCAATTCAACTTTAACCTTGAATAATTTTCGTACCAACAGAAAATCATAATGAACGTTTTTTTATTGAACGCCTCAATTCTCCACAAGTAAGATTATTAAATAGACATTTCAAAACGATTATTATTTCATAAATTAGTAAGTGGATCAACGAGCACAACTCGATTCTTATAACGACATTTTTTTATTACTCTGGTTAACAATCAATTAATTTTCTGGTTAGCTTTGCAGCATTTAGTGTAAAAACTGTATAAACCTCATTAATTGAGGCATAAATAACATCATAAGACTTGAGATACCCTTCTTTTTTTTAATGTGGAGAGAAAATCCATCATGGACTGTCAGGCCCCCGGGGGAGAGTCTGAACTGAACCGACCACCAGCCTTTGTGCTGTCACGCAGGGGTGGTGCCATTCGGCGATTTAACCGGCTAAAACTCCACGACAACCTACGCCGCACTGTGGGAATGTCGCGGGACAGCGCGAGCATGCTCCGCTACACCCCCGGCGGCAGGCGTTTCCCACGCCGCACCCGGCTGAGGCAGTCTGGTTGCAAGACTACCTCCCAGCCCACCAAACCCGCGCAATGGGAGTTCAGGGCCCCCACCCCTTCCCCCCTGGGTTTTGCCGGCAGAGGACAGGTATACCTCTCCGCCGTCGCCCCACCAATGATTTTTTATCGAGGTTTACTCCTCCTCCGCCTTAGCCACCCCGACGTCCCCTCCGGCCTACGCTAACCTAAACATCCCCCTCCCCATCCCTTGATTCTAACCCTACCCTACCTGTCTCAAGCCAAGACTTGAGATACCCAAGCCAAACTCACCTGCACGTGGTGCACTCTGCTGAATAACGAACGAGGCAATGGCGGGGGTGTAAGGGGTGTCGAATAACATCATAAGACTTGAGACACCCAAGCCAACCTCACCTGCACGTGCTACACCCTGCTGAATAACGAACGAGGCAATGGCGGCGGTATAAGGGGTGTCGAATAACATCATAAGACTTGAGATACCCAAGCCAACCTCACCTGCACGTGGTGCACCCTGCTGAATAACGAACGAGGCAATGGCGGGTGTGTAAGGGGTGTCGAATAACATCATAAGACTTGAGATACCCAAGCCAACCTCACCTGCACGTGGTGCACCCTGCTGAATAACGAACGAGGCAATGGCGGGGGTTTAAGGGGTGTCGAATAACATCATAAGACTTGAGATACCCAAGCCAACCGCACCTGCACGTGGTGCACCCTGCTGAATAACGAACGAGGCAATGGCGATCGCGGGGTGGTAGGGTTTTAGAGCCTGACTGGGTCGCAACCACCATGTATATGATGAAAAATCCCGTTATACTGATTCGCTTCTGCGGGTCGTGTTTCGGGATCACCCTGTGCATATACAGCTTTTCACAAGCTGGCATGACAGCGGCGACCGGCGATGGAGTATGTCACTAGGTAGTCGCCATTGTTTTTGGATTGTACTGTGCTTACCATCAGGCATAGAGCAGTCATTTTGCTGTGCTACAATAAAAAAAAATAGTCTGAAATATTAAGCCTTTTACGATCAGCCTGATCTGGGAGTCTAAATAAAAGTTTTACGTATGGTGCTGGTAACTCTTGGGCAGAAGTTAGCTTTTTCATTTCATCCTCTACTTCTCGCATCAATATATATCACACTACAATTTTACATTCTTACTACGGGTTTTTGCGGTAGACGACAATCTCATCTGATTTTAAATGACGACCTGATCTAAGATGGTAAACACGTCAAACCAAGTGAGACCTGGTACATATAAATTATAAGATTCCAAATTTTAACAATTATAATCGAATATAATTTTCTTTCATTTCTCTTAAACCCACTGGAATTGAATACGGGAAGTCTACAATTCTAAGCATTAAGTTTAAGAACTCAGGCTTTAACAAAATTAATTTTACGTTATCTTCAACAAACCCACAGATTTGTATAATAAAAATAGTTCATACATAATGCATCATTTATCACCAACAAGAGGGAAATTATCTCCTGACCGTGTAATACACGCGATAATGAGGTAGAAAAGTATCATTAACTTACTCCAAATATACGTACCCATACTGTAAGTGATGTTGATATATCATATTTACTTAATACCTAACTTAAAACAACAGTAGAGTGGAAAAAGAAAATTAAACTCGGCCAGTATGTAGCAAAATTTTACAATACTGATCAGACGTGAAAGAAAACGTATTATATCAAAAGAGTGTTCAAGTGCGATTTAATATTGTTGTAGGATCTCCAAATGGGAGGCAGAAGAAAATTATACAATACTAGCTTTCACTCGAGACTTCGCTCGCTTTGATGGAATTTTTATCTATTCCTCTGGAAACAAATCATTTTTCTGAATAAACATTACCTTATGTCCTTTTCCGTATCCTTAAGAACGTGCATGCAAAATGACATGATGGTCGATTGAGTAGTAGTTGAAAGCGTAACAAATAAACAAACACGCTTTCGCATTATAGTAGGTATTAGTTAGGAAGTTGGGATTTCGTGAATTTTCATGGTCTTAATAAACTGTTTTCTTCACAGGACTTACATCGCAAAATGGCATTTTAAAGCTTTCTAAATAATTAGAATATTGATTGACATGTCATAGAAAGTTTGTTGACGCCCTTCCAATAAATTTATTTAATAAACTTTAAAACTTTAAATGTAGAATAAACTTTTTAAATAGAAACACAAAATAAATTTTTAAAATGTTTGCGATAGAAAGTTACCACGTTACCATGGCAACGTATATAATATTAACGCTAACACGCAGCTAAAATGCAAAAAAAAACAGATTTTGAAACATTCGTCATTGGCGCTCCGCTCATATTGGTCTTAGCACTATAATATATAGCCTATAGCCTTCCTCGATAAAGGAGCTATCTAACAACGAAAGAACTTCGAACTTCAAATCGGACCGGTAGTTTCTGAGATTAGCGCGTACAACCAAACAAACAAACTCTTCAGCTTTATATATTAAGTATAGATTGCACGAAGTTACAATGGTACCATCATTTACACGTTATAAAGTCAAACGAAGTCGCGGGCTGTCTCTAATTCCTCTATATTTACAAAGCGAGGGACGTCATGAGCTTATGATTTTCCGATAATTTGATATAGGCATATTACGTCAGCTAGTCTCACGTCATTTATTTACCCAAAGGTCATAATAATATCGGCACGTATATTTTTGTCATATTATGTATAAAAAGCGACCGTGAATGAAGGTTGTTTACAAAAATATTTCCTACGTTGTACATTCGATTGTGTTCTAACCATAATCCTGATGTTTGTTGAAAAATTCTATACTAAAATTCATTGTAATTTTTTATTAATATTCAAAGCTGAACAATTAACCTTATTCAAACGAGGTTAATTCATTTATTTGTTTAGTGTTTTTTATACACTTTCTCCTTTGATTAGATCAAAGATTTTTCCATCAAGACGAGATAATGTTTAAAATGAAACGATTTTCTTTTTTATAATGTTTTAATTATAATGTAACTATCGAGTGTTATTTGTTTTATATATATTTTACTCAGACGTATGCAGAAATCATAACTATTATTATAAACGCGAATATGATTTTGTTTGTTTATTACGATCTCAAATCTACTCAATCGATCATTTTTAAATTTTGTCAGGTTTACAAAAAAAAAACATGGAATACCTTTCATCCAGAAAAAATGCACTGTTCTCGAGGTTTACATGAACATTAACGCGAGCGATGTCGGGATTAAAGGCTAGTATTAGATATATGGACAATCGAGTATATGTAATTAATAAAATTCTTAAAACAATTAATGGGGACGACACGCAGGCTTAAACTGTGGAGTCTAAAATTATGACATTTTGCTCAAGCGCAGCTGCTGGAACACACCTATAGTGGTTTGGAGACAATTTTTTCCATTTAAGGATGGTATCTGAATATAGAGCTTATAATAAAGCCTACCACCCTACCCTACTATGGTTTCATCAGGCTATTTTCTTTCACCGAAACATCCGGTTCATTCGCAAGGATTCGAACCTACGTCGAAAAACACAGCGTCCGAACACGACCACCGCTGAGCCTTCATTGTCTATACTAATATTATAACCCTGAAGAGTTTGTTTGGCTTGAACCCGCTAATCTCAGGAACTACTAGTCCGATATAAAAACTTTTTTCAGTGTTAGATTGCTCATTTATTGAGAAAGGCTATAAGCTATATATCATCACGCTAAAGCCAACAGGAGAGGAGCACAAACGAAGAATGTTTCTAAATCGGGGTTAACGTATTATTTAAAAAAAATTTCACCTTCTACGTAAACGAAGTCGCGAGTTAAAGTCAGCCTTAGCCCAAAGCTAGTATGAGTATAGAATGGATGTCGATCCGATAAACTTTAACATCGTTTGTACGCTCATTATGAAAGTGGGTACAGCTATCATAAATGTTTTGATCACGAGAAATGTCACCAATTTTACTAAAATTGGTCATTAGGTGCTGGGTTGCTATTTATTGTTAGTAAGTTCTATGTTACAATTTCACGCGGAAACGGATTCTTTTTTTATGAAAACGGCCGTATTCCATGCAAATTTAAACATGTTCGGGTCTAGTTTCACTCCCACTCAAGCCTTAAAGGCAACAGCCCTGACTTAGCATGTAGTTTACCGAGTCGTTGTGCGACGCAAAGTCACTCTCGATCTCGTTTTGGTAATGCTCTATTTTGTCTCGATTTCACGCTTGTTACAAAATCAAATAATACAATGCGGTTCATATGGTTTTCATTGTTATCGCCCTTTCGAAGTGGTGCCTTTAATTGTTTATCGCACTCGGTAACAATTTTCTTTTCTCGAATACAATCATTTCTGTAAGTAGGTACTATCATTTTTATCAACTTACTAAAACTTATTAGCTTACTAAAAAAGCTGTGTTTCTACTAATATATTGAAAATTTTATTTAGGTGACGTAGGATACATAAATATCTGATATTTATACATGTAAATAAAAATTTAAGTATATCGTGTATATTCGAGCTAATTTCCGAAACGACTGAACTAATTTTAACCTTATTAGCAGATAAACGATATTTTAGAGCATTATTACGCCTTTTCATAAAGGCTAAGTAATAATGACAAAATTCAAAAACACTTTATTCAATTTTGGTCCTGAGAGCTTTTGAATTTTTGAATGTTTAAACAGTGCACCGGTTGGGAAAACAACCCAAATTAGAATTTAAAAGAATAACATGCAGGTTCTATGAAATAACAAAACTATTGTCACGTCTTGGGTATCAGCTAGATTAAACTAAATTTTCAATATCAAGTTAATATTGTATATCCCGCATGTAACATGTAAAAAAGAAGATGCGTTTTATTTCCGGTAAGTAGTTTTAATATTTTAAAGAATTATTATAAAGAAGATTTCTTTCAAAAATTTTTATTAACCAAGTGATAATAAAACGCTATACTTGAGATTAATCATAACCAGTCATACTTGGAATTTAACAAAATAAAAAAAAATTATAACACATCTTTCATTGCGTATTTTCTATGCGATACATACTCTGCATTTTACAATAATACCGTAATGAAATCTGCTTCTAGTTTAGACAATACATATCAACAAGCCCTTAGGTAAACACAATTAAAAAAAAATATAACTTATATAACGATAGTGATAATACATACTCTTATATTGGACAAAACTCTCATTTGTTTCTTCAATAGCAGAAAGAATACGAACGGTTTTTTAACATTAATTTTAATTGAATCCTCTCTCACACATGCTTATTACGATGTATGTATATATCCACGTGTATGTATGTATTGGTCAGCGAGGTGAATGCCCCCAAACTGAGTGCTGGATTCTGTGGCTGGCTGATGGAATGTGCTGTTGCCAAACGCACTGATCGGAACTAGACGAGAAAATGTACCGCTTTGGGGAATAAGTAGGCTCACACTGCGTCATAAACATAAAATATTTGCCAGCACTACATACATTTTCAATGTAAACGGATTTAGTCTGTAACGTTTCTATTTAAAGTCTTTCAACTTAGCAACAAATCGGTATATTCGATTAAAATCATTTTTTATTTATTTAACTCGACAATACTCTTTATATTAATGAGTATCATTAATGTTTATGAATATATACTAAATAAATTAATACAATTATCATTATATGATTATAATTTTCGATGTATGTTTGACTAACTATTGTGATCAATTTATATGTACTAAATCAAATATTCCGCGAGAGCTTTGAACACTTCATAAATATTTACATCTTAGCAATAAATACCTCTCGTCGCCATTGAGATAAGTTATTGGGTGGAATATTCTTCTTTATACAAATAGACGTAGACAAAATAATTTAGTACTTTTTTCACCTTTGTTTGTCAACCGAACGAATTTCTTTAATCTATTTTTGATCAGCACCTATTGTCGGGTTTTAGTGTTGTCCAAAATAAAATACCAACAACATTTTTTGTTTCAATACCATCGATGAGTCTTCTTTATTTACAGGTATCTTTTGAACATACTTCACGCTCCTAATCTCTACAATCTACAATATTTATACAATACTAAATTTTTTTCTCCGTTTTTTTTTTTTTTTTTTTTTTTTTTTTTTTTTTTTTTTTTTTTTTTTTTTTTTTTTTTTTTTTTTTTTTTTTTTTTTTTTTTTTTTTTTTTTTTTTTTTTTTTTTTTTTTTTTTTTTTTTTTTTTTTTTTTTTTTTTTTTTTTTTTTTTTTTTTTTTTTTTTTTTTTTTTTTTTTTTTTTTTTTTTTTTTTTTTTTTTTTTTTTTTTTTTTTTTTTTTTTTTTTTTTTTTTTTTTTTTTTTTTTTTTTTTTTTTTTTTTTTTTTTTTTTTTTTTTTTTTTTTTTTTTTATTTTTTTTTTTTTTTTTTTTTTTTTTTTTTTTTTTTTTTTTTTTTTTTTTTTTTTTTTTTTTTTTTTTTTTTTTTTTTTTTTTTTTTTTTTTTTTTTTTTTTTTTTTTTTTTTTTTTTTATTTTTTTTTAATTATTTTTTTTTTTTTTTTTTTTTTTTTTTTTTTTTTTTTTTTTTTTTTTTTTTTTTTTTGTTTTTTTATTTATTTTTTTTTTTTTGTTTATTTTTTTTTTTTTAAAATTTTTTTTTTTTTTTTTTTAATATTTTTTTTATTTTTTTTTTTTTTTTTTTTTTTTTTTTTATTTTTTATTTTTTTTTTTTTTTTTTATTTTATATTTTTTTTTTTTTTTTTATTATATTTTTTTTTTTTTTTTTTTTTTTTTTTTTTTTTTTTTTTTTTTTTTTTTTTTTTTTTTTTTTTTTTTTTAATTTTTTTTTTTTTTTTTTTTTTTTTTTTTTTTTTTTTTTTTTTTTAAAAATATTTTTTTTTTTTTTTTTCTTTTTTATTTTTTTTTTTTATTTTTTTTTTTTTTTTTTTTTTTTTTTTTTTTTTTAAATATTTTTTTTTTTATTTTTTTTTTAAAATTTTTATTTTTTTTTGATCACCCCATGTTTTTTTTTTTTATTTTTTTTTTTTAATTTTTTTTTTTTTTTTTTTTTTTAAAATCCTTTTTTCCTTTTTTTTAACCTCCAAGCCCAAAACACCCCCTCCCCTACTAAATAAAGTTTCTATTTAATTTAGAAAAAACTAGAAATAGTAGTATCTATATTTTAACATGTGAAGAAAAACTTTATACAGCTTATTATGGCTCAATAATTACCAGTGAACGATGACTATATGGTATACTTAAATATCTATACATATAATAAGAATTTAAAGGAAGGGGCGGGGAGGGGAGGTGGACCTCCGGCGCTCTTACTTTTTTTTTATTAATGTGGGGATATCCCTTATGGATACGCCACCCTCTCGAGGGAGAGAGTGGGTTATGTCCGATTTGCGCGGACTAAATCCCACGGTGTACCATGATTGAACTTGCTATCTTCCTAGGAACCGCTCCTGTGGCAGCCAGGCGAGTGCACGCCCGGCCTCTCCTACTATAGAGAGGCAACTGGGTACACAACCAATCGCCTCCCCTCGTCAACCGACCTGTGCAATGAGGAGATGTGCCCCTCTCCGCTGCCACCTTCTGCGAGATGACTTCCTCGTAGAAGGAAGCCACAGCATTTACACATCCTCGCATGGCCGAAGTCACACCCGGCAGCGAGAAATCGTCCCCAGCCGTCGCAGCCAGAGCGCGGCGCTGATCGTCCTACGCCGCACACTCAGAGAGAGTATGCTGCGTGTTACTACGGCCACAACGTCGGGTCCTAATCACTAGACGATCACGGCTACCGGAGCTGGTCCGGCGCTCTCACTGATCGATCGAAACGCATCAATGCAATCACTGTTACTTCACGTCGGTTTTATGTTAGAGGATGGTAATACCCCGGGGGATCTGACCCATTCATGCTGAAACCAGTAATAGCTTTAGCGTGGCTTTACCACCTACAAAATATCCAACAAAAAAACAAGAATATCCATATTTTATTATCGTCAATTGACCGATTACTCTATTTATCGCTCTAAGGTTTAATTTATGTCGAACAGTGCAGCGGCCAAAAACTTAATTACTCTTTAGCACCACTCGGGACGTGCTTCCCGATGTAAGGGAATAAGAGGTACGCTGCCTGCGGACGTGAGTAACATTACCCATCTGTACTATACAATGTATGTACATGTAAATAGAACTAGGAAACCATTTTCACGGGACCTATGTCGTGGGTAGCTGCTACTATATAATGATATAAATACGAATGTACAACTTTCT
>AP028427.1:17053054-17163258 GCA_036509395.1 Antheraea yamamai | reverse complement strand
CCTACACTTTGCCTACTGAGCCGCTACATGGTGAAGAACTTATGCTATTCATTTACTATATATTTCGCTAATAGGTAGTACTACAATAAATCAACTCCTATACCCTTTATTTATTTAGTAACTAAGTTATGCCCGCGGATTCAATCGCTCTAATGTTGTTTTGGCCAATCGCTCGGGAACCGCTTTTCTGGAGGAAAGGTAACCTATGTCCTTTTTTATACCACTGACAACGTGATAGCAAAATTTCATGTTAATCGGTTATGTAGTTAGAGCGTGACAACGTAAAAAACAAACGAACAAACTCACTTTCACATTACAGTGGACCTCCGGTAATCCAACAAACGTTTTGCAAGGCAGTGTCGAACTATCAAATTTGTCGGATTATACAAGTAAGTAAAATTCTGTAGTCCGGTGAAGCTGTTAAGACTTTGCTAGGTCAATAACGTAGTCAGTTCGAAAAAAAAAGCCAGTAGAGTACCTAAGCCGTATTTATAGTCCGTATTTTTTACAAAAGAGTACCTTATACTCCGACAAATTACAGATCCAATGAAAAAAATCTATAGTATGTTATACTCTGAAGTAAAAATCATACTACATTATGTATTTCGAATTTAATAAATTAAAGAACACAATAGATAAGTTATTTTTATCATAAAATTAACGTCAATGGTATAAAACTTACAAAAAATAAAATGATAAATTGAATCAATCAAGTTGTATCCTTTTCTACCTAATGATATTTATTATAACCGTATAATATCATCGGTTCAATCATGCATTATCTAGATTAGCAAAGATTGTCAAAAAAATATTCAATATGTCATAATAGACATGCCGTAGTACTGGAGGTGCAGGATTACCGGGAGTCCACTGTATTCGTAATTTACACTTTAAATGATTTTGAACTAATAATTGTAAATTTTGAAACGAAGGGATATGCAATAAACAGTATGTATGTTAATGGGAACACTACGGATGTCTGTGGTTCAATATATCACATGCGTACGTGTATCAAGGAAATATAGTAGATGTATAATATTCGCAGCCGGGCCGCTACTCGCCAAGACAACTCCCAAGGGTGTGTACGCTCGTAAATCCAGGTTTGGATGTTTGTTTATGCACACTACGGACCTCGGGGAGCTAGTATGCGGTAATATTGCAAAAATATAAACCTACTTTCATAATAAATATTTCGTCCGTGACTAGAAATATAAAATATCACTACAGACAATTATTATGAAGGCGAACAACAAATTTACTCAGAGTATTATATTAACGGTTTCATGTTTACATAGGAAACTAGCCACCGGCCGCGACTACGTCCGCGTTAAAGACATTTATTGTCTTTTAATACAAAATACAGTCTAACACCTAACGTCTAATTAAAAATAATGAGTGGAGCTTATCCTTAGGAGACAATAATAATAAATTTTAATGTTCCAAGCCAATGTGTACATAATTTACAGTAATATTGGTATCTGCACTGGTTACAAACCGTATCGCAGATATCACAATTTCATATAATGAGAACTAAAACAAACAGTGACTTAAACAAATGTAATAAATAAAAGCTTAATTTGAATTAATTAAATATGTGAAATTATTGTGTATAGATAGACACATATCATTCTTTTTATAGGCATTTTTCAGGTGTAGCATCCTGTAATACATTATTTTGATATGTCTTATACCTTGGGCTTAACAAAAGAAAACTCTTTCTTACAGCTTCATTACAATTATTAGAATTTTCGCTACTTTTCATAAATACAATATACATGTGTTATACTCGGACTAAATTCTCTAAACGACAGTGAAAATCGTATCAAAATACTCTGATCCTTTTAGACGAACAAGGGAACACTGAAACGGACGCGAAAAGCGACGTTGTTATATAATATAGATAATCAACTTAATCAAAATCGTCACAACTTCTCAGGATAAGAAATTATTACTTGAAGTCTCAGTCAAAGTAACAATTCAATCAAATATTAAGATCCCACTACGTCTCACAAATAAAAACCATAAATTGGATAACCCGCGTTTTGCAAAATAATGTTGCGTTCATAAATGTCGCAGTCTAAACGTAAACGTGCTCTTTGACACATCACTTTTATGTCTATACAAAGGCAATAATAATTTATATTAACTATAAATAATAAAGAAACGCGAGTATCTGTGATATAATAAACAGTGAAACGTGCGTGAATGCGTAGCCGAAACAATAAATTTCGTCACAGACTACAGAGTCGTGATTCATGGGCGCGTCGTCCCAGCCAGCAAGCCCGGGATTACGTGCCCTGTCCGAACGCTTGTCCCGCTTCAACTACTTTACTACAACTATATTTTCATGAAATGAAATAATTGCAAATTCATTTCTGGTAATTAATTTCGTTATACGTTTTTCATTACATTGATTTTAATTGTATGATTCAGTACTGCTTTGTCTGCATTTTTCATTTGTATACTTTAGTTTGCCCTATGATCTGTATACAGTGCGACTGGTTAGTTGCCAGCAATATTTTTACAGAATAATCAATATTGATTCTCGTTCTAAATCAATTTAAATAATAGGTGCTTAATATTTGACCTAATTATCTAGAGAAAAATGAAACTGATACACACTAAACATCGGGTGATTTACGCAAAAACAAACTGTAATAATAAGAAAAGCAATGAATCACACCGTGCCGCGCAGTCCCACCGCGTCCCACACCCCGACTCACGCCCCACTACCATTTGTTCGACCATGTGGCATTCCTACGATAAGCAGTTACGTAATGATTAACTTTGAAAAGTGCCCCTTTAATGTTGTTCATTGAACCTAGATGTCATTTTTATATATTTCCCATAAAGAATCCCATACTTTTAAAAGTTTTAGAACAAGTTTTAACTAAGGTTCTCTTTGTTTTTTATTAGTATATGTTTCGATATTATTATTTTATATGTTAAATGTGACCATAAATTACCAAAGGATTGAACGGTGTTAAACTTTAAATAGAAATATTAGTTTCAGTTCAAAATTATATAAATAAAATATGGTATTCTATATTATAATGGACGTTACTTCGCACTTCCGCCTGAATTTGAATGGCCGCTGCCACATCTTACTGCAACAAAAAGCGTTTGATTTTATTTTCGCGACGTGTGCCCAAAACAGTTAAACCTGAAATTGGTACTTAATATAAAGATCGAAATATTAGTAATTGAAACAACAAAATGTACTTAATCGCGTCCTTAGTTGATGATTGAACCCGATGTTGGTGGATGCTTGAAACTATCCTCGGTATAAACCGTTGGTATGTAGCTGTAAAATATAAAAATTATAATTAATTAAAATATGTTGCAGATTAACGTATAATGATAATCGATTACACGTGTTTCGCTCTACCACGGAGCATCTTCAGGTGGACGTGAGTCTTCAGATTGCAGTGGGAAGTGGCAGCGGTGAACCAATTTCAGGGAGAAGTGCAAAATAACGGTGACTATAATATTTAATGATGGATTTCACTAAAGTAACACCTTCATCAATCAAATGTGGTATTCTGTAAGTTACCAAGATTCATTGATGTTTTTGTAAAGTAAATAATAATAGGTCTTTACCTATGAAATTGCCGTTCTGCAGTACTGGCCATTTCAAATCATAATAATTTTTGTTTGGCTAAGAATTCTAATTTCAAATTAATTTTATTTTCAAAACATGGAATTCTTTTTCCAAAAGTAGTCTTTTGTTTATTGATTAGTGTTACATTTTCATCGCATTTCAATCTTTTTTGTCATCATGGATACGTTAAAAATTCGAGTAATTATGGAATATGAGTACCGTCGTGGCAGCAACGCGGCACAAGCGGCACGCAACATCAACGACGTTTACGGAGCTAACGCTACAAACCAACGCACCACCTGTTATTGGTTTGCTCGCTTCCGTTCTGGGAATTTCGACCTGAAAAATGAACCTCGCGGTCGTCCGAAGACTTTGGTCGACAATGACGAATTAAAGGCGATTGTAGAAGCTGATGATACACAATCTACGGCTGAATTAGCAGCAGCTTTCGACGTTAGCGTCAAAACAATATTGGTCCATTTGCGTCAAATTGGCAAGGTAAAAAAGCTTGACAAATGGGTGCCCCACGAACTCAATGATCGCCAGCGCGAAGTACGCGTCGAGACGTTCCTTGCACTGCTCAACAGACATACAAATGAAGGAATTTTGAACCGCATGAAACATGAACCTGCGATGAAAAATGGATTCTGTTTGATAGCCGCAAGCACTCAGCAAGTTGGTTGGATCCTGGTTCAGAACCTAAACAATGCCCTAAACGAAAACTTACCCCTAGAAAAGTGATGGTCACTGTTTGGTGGTCTAGCGCCGGTGTGATTCATCACAGCTTCTTACGAAACGGGGTGAACGTTACTGCAGATGTGTACTGTGAAGAACTGAACACAGTGTTGGAGAAGCTGGCACATCTCCAACCAGCATTGGTCAATCGCTCGTCTCCGCTGCTCCTGCACGACAACGCGCGACCTTATACTGCACAGCAGACGGTATCCAAGTTGCAAGAACTGGGCTTGGAAGTTCTCCGTCATCCGCCCTACTCACCAGACCTTGCGCCCACAGACTACTACTTTTTCCAGAATTTGGATAACTCCTTGGCGGGAAAAAAATTCAATACCCGAGAGGCAGTACAAAATGCCTTTGAAGAATTTGTTGCCTCCCGTCCAGCTGATTTCTTTAAGAAGGGCATCAATAAACTGCCACTGCGTTGGCAAAGATGCATTGATTGCATGGGTGATTACTTCGATTAGTACAAATAAAAAATACATGAAAAAAATTCGTTTAAATTTTTTCATACAAAACGGCAATTTCATAGGTAAAGACCTAATATATTAAATCGGTTTCATTAATTAATATTGAATTCATATCAGTATAAGGTATTAATTCAAAGTAAGATTATACTAAACTGACTGCCCAACCCGTCTTTGCACGAGTGTAGTAACAAATAAAACGTTCCGTTTACAGTATAAGTAATAAATAAAATGAGACCAAATTTACCTTTTACAATACAAGCATGTAATGAAATAAAATGTCAACAGAACGTCAATCTGCTTAATCTGTCAATATTTTTAAAGATCTTTCTATTATCTTCTGTCTGAATCACTTTTTTAACCCAAATTTTTCACTTTTGCGACCTTAGTAAGGAAAGCGGAATCTCCCTTCTGCGATGTATGTCGAATAATTCAGGTTGTGCATCACTTGATGATGGAGTGTGCCAATAACAGCAGCGAAAGAGAATCGATGATGAGTAGTATGAGAAATAATTGCCAGATCGTGAGTATTTGTTACAGCATCTTGCCTGAATTCTGTTTGTATGAAGCTCTTAGCTGTATAACTTGGTAATTATACCTCATCAACGATCAGGAGAGCCTGATGGAGATAGAAAGATTGGGAAACAATGGGGCAGATATGTTTGGTGGAACAGTGCAGCCGTTCTAAAGTAACGAATCTACATACATTCATCAATTGATTTTTGTTTATATAGATTATAAACAAACAACATTGATTATTCTACAAAATCTTAAAATCCCAAACAAGGACACAATTTTTGATCTTAAAACAGACTATCCGTACGTCATCTATACAATGTAGTATTGGTGAACTCGTCTTATAATCGAAAAGTTGACGTCTCCTTCAAACTTTACTCCATTATCGGCCTGTCAACCCACCAAGGGCTGGACAAAATCGAATGCCCAAAATATGATTGATGGTTCGTTCAACCCTCCTGATGCTCGCCAAATTACAGTGCCGCACAGTCACGTCCAAAACAAAAGCCGTTATTTATTTCCCATTTTTAACGTTTTTATTAGTTTTAGGTCCTTCTAACAATAGAATCTGGTAAAATTTCTGAATGAGTTTGCATAGTACTATGAGATTATTTAAAGCAATTTATTAATAACGTATCACATTTTGAACATTTCTAATTGAATTATTCCTGAACAATCAAATACGTGTAAATTGGATTCGTTTGTTACAAATCATAGCGGAACTTATGGTCCTATTGTCTATTTCTTATTCTACCTTTCTGTAATCCGACGTAATTCTAATGTTCATAGATATTGTCTCAGATCTTACGTTGAATCAATATTTTTAATTTTGATTTTCACTAATCTATACATATAATAAGAATGTAAATCTAACGTGTCTGTATTTTTTCGATTTTCAAGAAAAAAATTGTGGCAGGTGTCTAGGAATAAGTAATAGAATACATTTCACTCATTTTTAGAAATGTCTGTCTGTTTGTATGAACATGCATCACTGCTAAAGTACTGGGTTCACAATAATCCCTCAAAATCGTAAAGTATATCCTCGGGAGTAACTTACCTTTTGTTTCATTAAAATCGGTAAACTCTATCAAAAGTTATTGTAGTTTTACGTCGTCACGTGGCGTAAGTATGAAAGAAAAGTAAACAAGTAAATGCACTTAATACATTCAGATGACTTTTATTAATCACTGCTTTTTACATAAGCTTCCACGTAGACGAAATCGCGGGCACAGTTAGTAATAAATAATATGAATAGAAATAATTGAACAAATGGAGAAACTATGTATAGAAAATTACAGCCCTATAATTAGTATATTCCTACATGATGATATGAAAGAGAGCAATATTAAAGACATAAACATTCTGATAGCCAAAAGAATCATAATATTTTGTTCCGATCCTAAAGAACACTAAAGACAAAATATTACGTTTATACATAAATCTGTCAAGCCGGTATTGTTCAAAAGAGTTGATTTTGAATATTGTCGAGCTATCAAAAATGTATATTACTTTCCCTAACAAAGAAATCGTCGCTCTTTGTATACAATGAAAAACGGAAAAAAAAAGTTCGGTTGTTAGCCGAAAAACGTCTATCAAATCAGTACTCCATCGTAGAGGTGAGAGAGTTCTATTGAAAGGTCTCCAAGCTTCGGCGCGTGTCCTCCGATCGCTTTGTGATCTCGGCCTTTGATCTCTAACTATAAGGTGACACTTACTCCGAATTCTTTCCACCTTTGACCAACTATTTCCTTTATAGTTGCGCTTTTTATGATCGATTAATAATATTCCCAAAGAATAAATAGTTTATAATTAAACTCAATTATAACATATTTGATTGAAGAAGACGTTACTATCCGGAAATCTACCATTAAATATTATAATAGACGTTACCTTGTACTTCCGCATGGAATTTGTTGATCGCTACTAAGTCTCACTGCAACAAAAAGCGTTTTTTACTTAAACAATAAAAATCATGAAATCGCGTTCCTTGGTTGAACCTGACGGCGGTTAATACTATCGTTATGTAAAAATTAATTTAAAAAAAATGCAGATTGACGGGTAATAACCACAATTGATTACACGTGTTTTACGCAGCATCTACAGAGCGATGTTACTCTTCCGATGCGAGCCGGGGAGTTCCTATTCATTGTAATATTTCCTATAATAGTTTAACATTGTTAGGTCCTTCTTAACTCTACGATTTGGTTACGATAATCTCACTGTGAATACATAGGAATGCTAAAAACTTCGTCTCTTTAAATTGAAGTATACCATATAACCAAATAAATAACTTTTTATTACTCTCATCGTATTAATAAAGCCAACCACTAACGTAATACAAAGGAAGAATGTATATAAAAAATTATTTAGCTTTAAATCTTTGGCCGAATAATTAAATTAAAACACCTATATAAACATGTTCCTTGCGAAATAAAATGCCTAGTGGGATTAGTAAAGCCAAATTGAAAATGGGTGCTGAATTTAAAACTTAATCACGTACCGAAACTTGCTGGGAAATGCACGTCTTATACCGAGCTGGGTTTTGACAGTTCAGACACTTGATACCTACGTATACAGAGTGGGTGTGGTTCGGAGAGAGTTAGATGGTAAAGCCACGCTGAAGCTATTACTGGTTTTAGCATGAATAGGTCGGTTCGTCCGGGTTACTACCACCCTCTCACAGAACACTGACGTGAAGTAACACTGCTTACATTGTTGCGTTTCGTTCGGTCAGTAAGAGTGCCGGAGGACCACCATCCAGCCGCCCACCTCTCCCTAACTCCTCCCCTCTCTCCCCCTCCCACCAAACACAGGCTGGCACCGCACTTGCGACTTCCCTGGTGTTGCTAGTGTCTACGGACGGCGGTGATCACTTACCATCAGATGACCCATCTGTACGTTTGCCTGCTATAATATAAATAAATAATTATAAACGAAGACCTACTTAAATAAGAAAATATTTATAGATTCTCTCAAACTTATCATAAGAAACCTTATTAAATGCTAACTGTGCCCGCGACTCCGTTCGCGTGGAACCTAATGTAATAAAAACAGTGACTCATAAAATCATCTGAATGTAGTATTAAGTCCATTTACTTATCTACTTTTCTCTCGTACTTAAGTCGCGTTGTCATTAAAATTACAATAACTTTTGCTAGAGTGAACGGATTTTAATGAAACCAAGACTAAATTATACTCGAGGATATGCCTTATGATTCTCTTATTTTATCGTGAATGTACTACTTTAGCAGTGATGCGTGTTCAAACAAACAGACTGACAGACATTTCTAAAAATTATTGAAATATATTATTACTTATTCCAAGATACCTTTTTTTATTAACGTGGGGAAATCCCTTATGGATACGCCACCCTCCCCGGAGGGGGAGGGTGACTTATGTACGACTCGTACGGACTAAAACCCCACGGTGTACCGCCAGACCGTAATTGTTAGGGCGGCAAGGGTTCGTACAATGCTAATCAACTCTGTAGAGCCGCCCCTACAGTCCGCCCGGCGGAAGGTGACCGCCAGGTTCCTACCTATACAGAGGCAGACTGGGTACACACCAGCTGCCTCCCCTCGTCCGCCGGATCTGTGCAATGAGGAGATACTCCAAGATACTTGCAACAATTTTTTCACAAAAATTTACAGACACTTTAAATTTACATTCTTATTATATGTATATACTAGCGGACCTGGCGGACTTTGTCCTGCCGTGGTAATAAAAAATGAAATCCCTAAAAGCCAACCGCAGCGCCACCTACCGGGTCCAATTGTGAATCTAAACCATTCTCGAATCTCCACGAACACACACAAAAAATTTCATCAAAATCGGTCCAGTCGTTTAGGAGGAGTTCAGTCACATACACACGCACACAAGAAATATATATATTAAGATATTTCCAAGAGAACAAACCTTAAGTAAGGGTATCTTTTTTATTATTAGTATTCGTTTTGATTTTATTATTTTATATGTTAGATGTGACCTTGATCCTAGAGTACTGCGAAGGTTTAACCTTTCTCCTTGTATATATATATATATATATTAGTAATTTCTATTCTTTTCTAGACAATCGATTGCATTATATTGGTGTATATTACATAGATGTGTGTGTGTGTGGTAACAGAATATTCTAAATGAAATTGTGCATCGAATTAATTTAATTTTAACCTCATAACTTGTGGCTTACAGATAAAGCAGGATAATTTAATAAAACAAGATAATTATAATTAAATCCACTTATATCTAGTTCATATGACCTTCAATTCTCATGCCCACGCCAAATCTCTACCCACCTCTACTCTTCTTGTCTTGCTCTACACTTCTTATGGCAACACATTCAACTGTCCTCCATTAGTCAATAGACATACTCTCATTACAATATACTACCAACTGTATCAAAACACAACAGATTAAAGATCTAAATAAATAATGAGTTATGTGGATCGCCCCGCAAAACGGGGCTCGAACCGCCAGCGCCCGTCCAGGGTGAGGCCCAGATATTTCATCTGGGTCCCCACCCTGATCCGGGCGCTTCCTGCAGTAACCATCACCTAACTTTTATTATCCCTTCCTTTGAAGATCCATCTGTTTTGCTCTTTGCGAATACTTTACTCACCATATTTTAAGCCTAAAGGAAAATGTTAATAGAAATGGCATTTTTCTTTTGCATCAAGTACATATGCAGTGAAATGAAAGAACTATTATTTAAAACCACGATCACGTACTCTCTAGTACTCTGTTAAAGGAGTTTTCTCAGTTTTGTGACTCGACAAAATATCCGTTTTAACCCCTAAATACCTTTAATTTCCATAAGGTTCTTAGCATTATTACATTATAGACAGACACATTATTCATGTTTTCCTTAGGTTGGATTTTTCAAATTAATTTACAAAGAAAGGTAACAATAATAGTGATGCATCATATTGTAGATATGTGTTACATACTGAATACTAAAAAGTTTAATACAACATGTGACCTCCCTCTCGACACAATGAAGTCTGATATTCTTACGAATTTTATAAAAAATACACTATTTTCGAACGCCAATGAAATATCTGGAATAATCTAAATATGATTAAAATAATTAAATGTACCAACATAATCGACATTCGTGTTAAATTTCATTATATTTTAACAAGTCATTCAAACGTGAGCGAAGGAATAACATCACATCAAATAATAACATAACATCACAAAACATATTAGTAAGCTATATTCATAACCAGATTTTTTTATTGTCAATATTGTTGTTTGTTATGGTCAATATGAAACGACTCGCATACCACCTATTGGAAAATGTTAATACTAATTCAAAAGGCTTCGGCATTCACCAAAGTTTCATGATAATCGGATAAACGGTATACATTTAATGAAAGACAAAAATTCGTTAAAACGTCAACTGTTGTTAATACAGCGCAATGTGAAACGAAATGGAAGCGAGACGCAGTGGCCGTGCGCTGGATGGAAATTGCAATATCCGAAGCGAGCTGTATTAGACATGACTCGTCAACGACTAGAAACGGCTTCACACAAAAAATTCTTACAAGTAATATTTTTCTATCGATTTTGTGTTTATCACTTATGTTATTATTTTTTCTCCCATTTTAGGAGACGATTTTGGAAGGATCAATTTTAAGGGAAAATGTAACTACATATATTTTCGTTATTTTAAGGCAGTGTTTCTCAACCTTTTTCATCGTACGACCCCCTTATACGTAAAATTAATTCGCGAGCATCACCTACCGCTCTTTGTAACATGTATTTTTTATGTTAAAAATCCATACAATCCATGTAACATTTTAAATTATTTTCATGATATATGTATGTACGTATCATAAAATGAGTGAAAAGTGAATATAACTCGGAGGTATCTTCTTTTTTTTCTTGATTTGTATTAATTTATGAATGTCTTTTAACTTTTTTAATATTGTGAAACTCGGTATTTATGAACACGCAAATTTTTGGAAATACCAGTTATTTAGTATTTGAAGAAAAAACATGTATTTATAGATCGCTTATTGAGGAAGATCATAACCTACCTAACACATCGTAATGAATCATTACATAGTATAAAACAAAGTCGCCTACCGTGTCTGTCTGTGTGTCTGTTCGCGATAAACTCAAAAACTACTGAACGGATTTACATGCGCTTTTCACCAGTGGATAAAGTGATTCACGAGGAAGGTTTTGGTATGTAATTTGTTAAAGATTTTTTTATAATCAGGGCGGGACAACGTCTGCCGGGCCCGCTAGTTAATTACTATAATATAAATGTTGGGTCAAAAAGTATTCTATGGCTAAATAACAATGAAGCAATACTAGAAGTGTGCTTCGCAGATTAGCGGTATGTCAAGAGCCGAAGGTGGCTTGGCAGTCCGACAAGAACGAAGCATGACCGAGAAGGACCGAACTGTGAATACCTATGTAAATCATGCACCACACCGTGTAATTAAAAAAAAACACAAGTGATGCGACGTGGCACAAATAGTTCTTAATATATTAGAGCTAAAAATGTAATAAACTTACAATGTAACCATTTTTTTTGGTCAATTAAACGTACAATTATATTATATTCAACAAGGAAATCGGTCAAGTTTGATCGGCACTTAGGAAAACGTTACCCGTAGAATCAAAACTTATTTCGTTATATAAACGAAAAATTTAGAATAACCTTAAAATAATAAACTTTATTCGGCCCTGATAATAAAAAAAAACCTTAACAAACTATATGCCTAAACCTTCTTTATGAATCACTTGATCTACTGCTAAAAAACCGCATGAAAATCCGTTCAGTAGTTTTTGAGTTTACCGCGAACAGACAGACAGTCAGACAGACTTAGCAGAGGACTATGTTTATAATATGTAGTGATATAATAATCTGATTCTAAGTAGATATAGCGGCTTATCCAGAACATATCTAAATCAATTGAATTAGGCCTGGTGGGAGATTGGATCGCACGAGCCAGCCTAACTAAACTTCATTAGTCAAGTTTGTATAATAGTGTCACGGCGATGCCAGGATTATTCTATTTGCATCAAGTTTCAATTTTCATAGATAATCAGATATAGTTTCAATTTGTGATGACAAATTACATAGTACCGAAGGAGTTCTTGGCAGGATCTTGGAATGTCATGTAGTATTTTGTATGTTATTCATGATGTTGTGTTATTTGGCTATACATTTTGTAATATTGATGGTGTTTTACGTAATTTGCTTTGGTTATTATGCATAAGTGAAGTGGATAGGAAATACTACTACGGAGCATGGTTTCTGATTTTGCCACAAAAACTCCCTAAAAGTTCTAAGAAGAGGGCCACCATTTTGATAGTTTATTGAAATGATCGCAAGAAACTCGACGATGACAGTAATAATCTACTAAAAGACTGGTTGCCAAAAATAAAATAAAATAAATACATAGTAACGAAATATAATAACATCGTGATTTTGAACTGTTTTTTATTTTTAACCGACTTCAAAAAAAGGAGGAGGTTATCAATTCGACTGTATTTTTTTTTTTTGTTTTTCTATTTACATATAATAAGAATGTAAATCTAAGGAGTCTGTTCTTTTTCGATATTCGTGAAAAAAATTGTTGCAGGTGTCCAGGAATAAGTAATAGAATACATTTCAATCATTTTTAGAAATGTCTCGTTGTCTGTCTGTCTGTTTGTATGAACTCGCATCACTTCTAAAACACTGTATTCATAAATCATAAAAATCATAAAACATATCCTCGAGAGTAACTTAGTCTTTGTTTCATTAAAAGTTGTCCACTCTGTCAATAGTTATTGTAATTTGAATGATGACGCGGCTTAAGTACGAGACTTAAGTCTTAACCTAAGTACGGTTTGAGTACGGTTCCACGCTAACCAAGTCGCGGGCACAGCTAGTACTATATAACAATTTACAAAACCTCTTTTTATACTTCTCTAGCTTTTACTCGCGGCGTCGCTCGCGTCATGGAGATTTGACCTATTTTTTTTAAAACAGTATATTGGCGTGATAACATCTTATAAATCGATGAACGCCGGCTGCACGCAAGAAAAAGCATGACTCATTGTCACGTTCCGCCTGAGCCGAGCGTACAAGCGATAGAGAGGCGTGATTGGCTTGTGACGCATGTAATTAATCTGTATAGTTTAAGTAAAAAATATTTGAATTAACGAGTGCAAATAAATGTTGTTGTTTCAATAACTCCTTCTTTGTATTATACAAAATAATGATAATTCAGTGATAATAATTCAATTCAATTCATAAAAGTATGCAATATTTCACCAATGTTTTCTTATGACGTTATTCTTATCACTTACAATAATTATAGTTCGTAAACTGACTTTACAGACAACCAATTATTTTTTTAGGTAAAAGGTACCCTATGACCTTTTCTGTACCCCGACGATGTGCAAGCAAAATTTAATGATGGTTAGTTGAATAGTTATAGTATGAAAGCGTACCTAACAGACAAACTCACTTTCTCATTTATAAATATTAGTTAACCTGAATGAGGAATAAAAGGAAGTCGTCTATAGCAGTCACTAGTACATTATGATTTGACATACACAAAATTCAGTACACGAACTAAGTTAAACATAAAAAATACGTATATATATAATAGTCACTTATCAAGAGACTAATAGAACAAGCCCAAATTTCTTCAAAAATTGTCTAAGTTTGAATATCCTAGTACCAAAAAAAACTCCAGCAACTACGTAAATTACGCAACCAGGGTACCCATTTACGTAACTTCTACAAGCTATCCCTTAAGTGAACCCTGTGTGTACTTAATGCGCACTTTGAAACTTGGCTATATTCATAAAGATTACTAACTTAGAGAATTTAACTTTATCATACACATTTTCTAGTGTTTACATAATATTATTTATCTTCTATACATATAATAAGAATGTAAATATAACGTCTCTGTACTTTTTCGATTTTCGTGAAAAAAAGTGTTGCAGGTGTCTATGAATAAGTAATAGAATACATTTCAATCATTTTTAGAAATGCCTATCTGTCTGTCTGTTTGTATGAACAGCATTACTGCTAAAGTACTTGGTTCACAATAAACCCTTAGCAAAAAAAATCGTAAAGCATTTCTTCGGGAGTAACTTAGTGTTTGTTTCATTCAAATCGGTCCACTTTATCATAAGTTATTGTAGTTTTAATGATGACGCGGCGTAAGTGCGAGAGAAAAGTAGACAAGTAAATGGACGAAATAACGTAATCTCAGGAACTACTAAACCGATTTTGAAAATTCTTTTACCAATATAAAGCCACGTTATTTGTGAGTATCATAGGCTACATATCATCACGCTAAGACCAATAGCAGCGGAGCAACAATGAAAAATGTTTTAAAATCGGGGTATTTTTTCCTTTTGAGAGCTTCCGCTGCGTCTTAGCCCAAAATAACTATTCCACGCGTACGAAGTCGCGGGCAGAAGTTATCAACTAATTATATTATCTATAATAATATTATAAAAAGGTAAAGTTTGTGAGGTTGTAGGGGGTAATATCTGGGGAGTCGGAGAAAAATGGTCGAACGAAAACGTTTCTTACGAACGCTGCCTTAACTATGAGAGATATATGATTGAGTTCTAGAGAAAAGTTGTAGCTTGATAATGCCTATTCCGCCCAACGAAGTGGGCACGGGTCGGCTAGTTACCGAATATATGTAAGTTTATCAGTTTAGAACGGCTGAACTTATTTGGCAAATTTTTTTTTGTTGTGTTTTTAAATGTTTGATCTTCAGAAATGTTTACAGACTTGGCAGGTTAACGTTCAGTTTACATTTTACTTACTTAGATAATCGAACTGTAAAAAAAGATTTCGACCAATTCTCTGATCATATTTTCTTCATTAGTTCACCCATGCAAAGCCGGGATAGGTAACTAGTTTACTTAATATGTTTTACAATGACTATAGATTGTTATTACATTATCCAAATACATATTACAAAGGCAACATGGAAACTACATTAAAAACTTTCCTTTGAATTGAATATATTACAAACTTTTGGAATAAGCTGTTATAACTGAATTATTTAGATATTATTACCACATAAGAAAGCGAAATCCTCACATCGTCTGATACATAATATTGTATATTTCTTTATATTCAGACACACTATATATGTTGTCCAAATACTATATATATTTAAAGATTATAGATTATCATAAGCTTGGAACATATCAACAGGCATTCGAATACGGGTAACTTCGCAACAAACCAAACTTCTACCATTTTCCATGCATTTTTCATTCCCTTCTGCTATGATTCTTTTTAAGGGGCACGCTGACACCTTTAAACACAGCCCTCTAGACTTTGCACAGTCGATCAGCAACGGCTCTAGACAGAAAATCATTTATTTATATATATTATAATAAGAATGTAAATCTAACATGTCTGTACTTTATAGATTTTTCTGTCTGTTTGTTTGAACATGCATCACAGCTAAAGTACAGCGTTTACGATAAGTCATAAAGCATATCCTCGAATAACATTTCATCTTAGTTTCTTTAAGATCAATTCACTCTAAAAATGTTTTTTTTAATTTAAAGATGACGCGACTTTTGTACGCGAGAAAAGTAGATAAGTAAGAAGACATAATATATTCTGATAATTTTATAAATCATCGTTTTTAAAGTTATACTTCTTTTGGCGCGTTAGGGAAAAATGATGGGAGTAAATTTTTACGATGCGCGCGCACACCGTCACGAAAAACCGACACCCTGAAGTTATTACGATGCGCGCCCACACCGACACGAAATACCAACACCCTGAAGTTAGCTATAGTCAAGATTTTGTTTCTTTGTATTTGTTGTTTGTATTTCTTTGTATTAAAACTTTCAATGTATTAAATACCTTTTTTCTATTGTTAGTGTCGTTTTTTGTACAAACGTAGAATAAGGCGAAAGATAAAATTTTTGAAAAGATTTTTATCTTGTTACGCCAAAGAAGTATAACTTCTATCGCGTGTACATAAGTACACACACACTTCTTTTTTATAGTAGGATCCACGCGGGCGGAGTCAAAGGGCACAGCTAGAGCATTATAATAATACATTAAACAATGAAACGCAAAATAATCACGCAATAACGATACGACATACAAACGCAAATAATTTTATTATCAATAATAGAACTTCTATATTTCAACTATCACAAAATAAAAATACGAGTTACTTATTTTTTGTTAACGCTTACAATCCCTTGATATCTTTGTACGAACGAGAATCAATTTATTGGAAACATAAATCGAAGTAGTAACTACTTAGATAAATAGTTCCAAGTATTCGTAGGTAATTCTCCTTTATAAGATACTAGCTGTGCCCGCGACTCCGTCCGCGTGGAACCTAATGTAAAAAAATAATGACTAATAAAATCATGTGAATGTATATTAAGTCCATTTACTTATCTACTTTTCTTTCGTAATTAAGTCGCGTCGTCATTAAAATTATAATCACTTTTGATAGAGTGATCCGATTTTAATAAAACCAAGACCAAATGTTACTCGAGAATATTCTTTATGATTCTCTTGGTAAGGTATTATCGTGAACGCAGTACTTTAGCAGTGATGCGTATTCAAACAAGCAGACAGACAAACAGATAGATAGACAAAGTTTCTAAAAATGATTAAAATGTATTTTATTACTTACTAGCAGGCACGGCAAACGTTGCTCCGCCCTGATTCTAAAAAAATCCTGGACAAATTATACACTAAAACGTTCCTCGTGTACCACTTTACCCACTGGTGAAAACCGCATAAAAATCTGTTCAGTAGTTTTTGAGTTTATCGCGAACAGACAGACAGACAGACGCGGTAGGGGACTTTGTGTTATACTATGTAATGATTCCAAGAATACTGCATCAATTTTTTTTACAGAAATCTAAAAAGTACAGACACATTCGATTTACATTCTTATTATATGTATAGATTTCGATTGCTTCAAGATAAAATAATAGGAAGGTACAAAAATGACAATGAAATTAACATTCTGATTTACGCGAAACACTGGTGCATAACAAAGAGCGTCGGCCATAACCTAATTAAAATAATAAAAAACTTTCCGTCTTGTTGTTCTCTCTACCACTAAATGTGAGCAACTTTGTGCATGAGATAATTAGCGTTCCATAATTAGTCCCGTTTGTACTTTGAGATCGTTATTTCAGTACAAAAGTCGGTAATTACTTAAGTAACTAGCGCAAAGGTATCTTAAATGTTACTTTAGTACATGTTACTTTAGTAATTAATTTATATTATTACGTGTTGTTCTTCGAAGCGTTTACGTAATTATTATTATCCAGTAACGCAACTATAACAATATTGACTTTAGCGATAAGCAATTGCCATAAAAGGTATATAATCATATTAAAAGTATTTCGGCTCATAATTAATTATTTCGCAAGAGAAAAACGATGGTTGAAAATACTAAAACATATCGGCTTCAAAATCAAATTAGGCTTTACACTGTTTTTGTATACGTAATACTAAGACGTTCCTATGAAAAAGTTTGTAACAAGTCCGGATATATTACTTTACATTACAGCTGAAGGTGGTAGAGCCATGCTGTAGCTATTACTAGTTTCAGCATGAATGAGTCGGCTCGCCCCGGGGTAGTACCACCCTCTCACAGAAAACCGACGTGAAGTAACAGTGCTTGTAATGTTACGTTTCGTTCGGTCAGTGAGAGCGCCGGAGGCCCACCTCCTTTCCCCCTTTCCCTTCCCCTTTCTACTTTCTCCTTTCCCTACCCCTCCCCCATATACAGGCTGGCAACGTACTTGCGACTCCCCTCGTGTGTGGACGGTGGTGATCACTTAACATCAGGTGACCCACCTGTTCGTTTGCTTCCTTTTGACATAAAAAATGGTGATATACATACTGAAATCAACATTTTGATACTGATATTTAATTGTTACCGCTATCTCAATTAAGGGGTGATTTGCTCAAAATTCACATGTTTACAAAATATTTTTCCTTGCACTTATCAGTTTTTCATACGTCACGTGTACACATCATCAATTATATTATAAGTAAAAAGCTGTAGATACGTCATAAGCGCTTCGACAGCGCCTTGTTAAAACTTGACTAGCTAGCAAACGTGATCTAGCCCGCCCAAATCTAAACATTGCCCATCATAGACAGTGTGCTTAGTTTTTGTAACGTTAATTGATTAAACACATCAACTATTTGAATACGATCGTCTCTACGAATACACTTAATCTATTTTAGAACTAGCTTTTGCCTGCGGCTCTTTTCGCATTCTTGTAGGTGGTAGAGCCACGCTGAAGATATTATTGGTTTCAGCATCAATATGTTGGCTCGTCCGAGGTAGTACCACTCTCTCACAGAAAACTGACGTGAAGTAACAGTGCTTGCACTGTTGCGTTTTATTCGGTCAGTGAGAGCGCCGGATACCTACCAACCCATCCCTTCTTCGGGATGTCTGGAATTGACTCCTCTCTGTTTATCCACTAAAAACGATCGTAACGTATGATGTATTGGAAATATATATGTTAAGAAGATGTACCCGATCGAGTTTGTTGCCGATTCTTCTCGATAACTGGGTTGTTTTCCGAACAGGTGGTAGTTTTGACTTTCATAAGCGCCTTCTTAGGGCCTAAGCTGAATAAAGCATGATTTGATTTGATTTGTAAAAGCATAACAAACAAAAAAATCAAAACTCCCATTCGCATCTCCAATATTAGTTAGAATATTTACCGCCGTTATTTGATTACCAAAAGGAAATTACCCACTTGATTTTTCTTGAGATTTCTTCACAAGTTTGTCGTAGTTTTCATAATTATATTTTCTTTTACAGAGTACGTTTAAAAATAGGAAACAGTAAACTACAATTGCTAACACGTTTACACCCAGTGCCATTGTTTCTCTTGAAAGCAAAAATCTTCATAAATTGACAAAACGGAAAAAAGAAATTGCAACAATCACGTGCAAATCGATTATGGACAAGTGACGAACACAATAGATTCTTTACCGTAAAGAAACGGCGTATTGAAACGCAAAAGGTACACATTCTTATTTTTTTAAATAATACGACTACAGTATACTTTTTCTCATTCACATTTTTTAAATATTTATTCTTATTCTTCTTATATTTCTTTATATTTATATTCAAATTCAAATCAACTTTTTTTTTTACTACGATGGTGGCAAACAAGCATGCAGGCCGCCTGATGTTAAGCAGCCACCGCAGCCTATGGACTCTTGCAACATCAGAGGTGTCACATGCGCGTTGCCGACGCTAAAACCGAACAGGTGGAGTCGCATGTACGTTGCCAGCCTGTGTTTGGGAGAAAGGGGGGAAGAGGAAGGGGGAGTAGGAAGGGGAGGGGAGAAGAGAGGGAAGGGGAGGTGGGCCTCCGGCGCTCTCACTGACTGAACGAAACACAACAATGCAAGCACTGTTGCTTCACGTCGGTTTTCTGTGTGTCGTGTGGTAGGGCGAGCGAGCGGACCCATTCATGCTGAAACCAGTAATTGCTTCAGCGTGGGTCTACCACTATAAAAGAACTAACTAAAATATTTTAACATGTTCTTATAAAGTCGATGGAAGTTTGTAATTGATTCCTTACCTTCTTGGTAAACTAGACACTTGGAATTTTGAACATAGTCCTAAATTGGTTGACAATACAAGAATTAATATTTCTCACGTTATAGCGTCTTCAGAAGCGATGATGCAACTGAGTCGAAGCTTCCGGTGAAAGGAAAACATCGTTATGAAACTATTGCATGGTGGTAGAGCTTTTTTAAAGTTCGTCTAGCCTTAGTACTCTAAAGGTCTGGTCAAACAGCGGACGGGATGGGACGGCGAAGTGACGCTAGGGAGAGGGCATCGCAGCGTGGATGTCACACTGCGGGCGTGATGATCGCGCTAGCATCGCGTCGGCCGACCCGTCGCACTCGGCGCGATTTCTAAAGCATTTCGAAAAGAGGTGTCGAGCGATTCAGACGTGGAAACTGTGCTGCTTGTGTTTGTGTTAGCAAAAAAGCGACGTAAACGGATATGGGTGCATGAATTGAACCAAAAGTTCATTTTGTAAATAGATACAAAACTCGTATTGCATTCCCGCCGAACGCGGCGGCGACGTGACGCGACCGCTAGTCGAGCGCCGAGCGCGACGGCTCTATGTGTCATATTCTACATTAACTAATATATTACAACTCTTCACGTCCCGCCAGCGTCGCGTCGCCGTCCCGCCCCGTCCGCTGTTTGACCAGACCTTTAAGTTGAAAACCTGTCGCCATGCACCTATTGTTGCGTTCCGGCAGCTGCACTTAAGATCCAGTCCGCACTAGGTTTGGCGTGTTTACCATCTTCTCTTCATCTTCAGTCATCTTCAGACCAAATCGTCGGTTAACATCAGATGAGTTTGTGGTCAAACGGTAAAACCTATAAAGTATAAAGAGAAACCTAAACTGAAAAAAGTTATATAAGTTTTTTTTATATCATTACGGGGCAAACGAACAGGCGGGTCACTTGATGGTAAGTGATCACCGCCATCCATAGACACTAACAACACCAGGGGAGTCGCAAGTGCGTTGCCGGCAAAAAACGAACAGGTGGGTCACTTGATGGTAAATGATCACCGCCGTCAATAGACACTAGCAACACCAGAGGAGTCGCAAGTGCGTTGCCGGCAAAAAACGAACAGGTGGGTCACTTGATGGTAAGTGATCACCGCTATCCATAGACACTAGCAACACCAGGGGAGTCGCAAGTGCGTTGCCGGCAAAAAACGAACAGGTGGGTCACTTGATGGTAAGTGATCACCGCCGTCCATAGACACTAACACACACCAGAGGAATCGCAAGTGTGTTGCCAGCCTTTGTTTAAGGAGAGGCGAAAGGAGTGGGAAGGGGCGGGAGGGGGAGAGGGGAGTTGGGAATGCAAGCACTGTTACTTCACGTCGGTTTTCTGTAAGAGGGTGGTACTACCCCGGGCGGGCCGACCCATTCTTGCTGAAACCAGCGTGGCTCTACCACCTACAAAGTATTTTCTATTTCAGTTATGATTCGATGAAAATAAAAGAAAATAATCCTGAAATTATCACGAAATTTCACAAACACAGCATTAAAAACAGAAAATAATTATTATAGACACAAAACGATAGCCTGCAGTTTTTTATCTATCGATTGTTTGAATTTCCGTATAGATTTAAGTTTGTAATGCTATTTATTAAAGTATTTTCATTTGTTCCTATTGTTTGTCGCTGTCGTTTACATATATAATTTACTAGCTGATTGCTATGGCTTTCATACAGAAAAAGCGAGATTGCGTAGTAAATAGATTAACAGAACACGTGCACCGTAAAATAAACTGGAGTTGAAAAATAATTTAAAATTAAAACGTGATCTATCTATGAGATATTTATAACAGTCGGTCCTACAGTGCCCTGTCAACAAACTAATTTAAAGCGCCATCTGTTCGAGACTTATAAAACTTACAATTAATTACAATAATCAACATTGATACTCCTTTAATTTGTAATTAAAAAATATTGAGGTCATTAATCGAATTATAAATTATCCTATCTCTCAAGTTGGACCAAATTATACAAAAGCGCCAACTTTTATGAAGGTCGGTTGAGTAGTTTAGGTGTTCATCGTGGACAAACATCATGACACCGGATATATATTTGTATATTTAAGATATATGATAATCTATTTTCCATATATAAATAGGCAGAGATAAAACACTCAAGTACATCCTTCTCCTCTGTTTCTCAACCATTTTTCTTTGTCTTATTTTGTTATTTTTGTAACAACTGATTAACTTTGGGGATATCAAAAAAAATTAAAGCAGTTCTTTTTTTTTACTATCGATGTCGAAACCTGTACTATATTTCTACATTATTGAAAAATAATACTTCAATAATAATGCAACTTACAAAATAATGAACTATGGTAGAATTTCAACCACTGGACGGCCACTGTTGTACATAAAACTAAATAATAACGATTTCAGTTTTTAACAAATACGAAATAAATTTATATTTCATGCCGTCAATTTCAAATAAATTCACGTTAACTATGTAATTAAGTCATAACAACTACGTTAATATTTAAATAATAATGCTACAGTCAATTAATAGTAATAGAAATTTTCTAACTATTTTTAATCAAACCACTATAAAGGAAATCGCGTATATCTCTGAGTTAAAGATCAAAATATTTTTTATAGAATACAAAAGTACAACAGTATAGTAATAACATTATTATAGGATAAATTTTGTTCCACGGCTCTGCGAAAAAAAAAACATTCATATATGCTTGTAAGGTTGCATATGTGTTATCAAATAATTGTGGTGAGATTTTTTTTTATCAGAAACTTTGAAGATATAAAATGTACCTCTAATCAAATATGTACCTCTTTTTAAGTAGGCACCGGTCTACGTATTTTCTTATGGCTAATCTAATTCCCATTTAATCACATCATATCAAATTATATCAGATCAATTGTGGATATGAATATTAATAGTCTCTCTATTTCGAACATTTTAATTAATATAAACAATGATTTATAGCCCACAAATCTCTTGTCGCCGCCTCGTCCAATCTATTATCAGGACAATCAGTATCTAATTGAGGATTCCTATTCAACAACATATATATACATTACATAATGTTTCGAAATGAGTGGTTTGTGTATATGTTACGTAATTTGATTAGTTATATTTAGAGATCTAATGGAAACGAAGTTCGTTAACACGGCTTGTGGTAGGAGTTGACGAGTAGAAGTCATCACGTAAGGAAAAAACATTATACTCATCATACGGCCCTCTCTTTCAATTATATGTGTGTGTGTCTGTGATTATCTACGTTCAAGCAGATAATGTCATTCGCTGCCGGTTATATATAACTATAATACTGAACGCGTGGCAATATCATTAAAACATTTTCAGACTGCTTTTGTTATACATGAAATTGTTATATATGAAATGTTTGGTGACAAGCCCAGAAAGTTTTAAGAGCGACACTTACATGTTTAATTCCCTATAATCGTAACTAAGATTGTTTATACTAACTAGTTGATTCCCGCGACTTCGTCCACGTCGTTTATTATCTCCATTGTTTTGTTATATCTCAATGGGCTTAGCAGCGTTTTGGAGGAAAGCTCCAAGGCGGCTTGACTTTTTCGATACTTTCAACATTTATCGTTATATTTCAACCAATTTACGAAAAAAATTCTTAACAAATAATATATCAAAACCTTCCTCGTGAATCACTCTATATATTAATGAGAATCCGCTTAGTAGTTTTTGAGTTTATCGCGAACAGACAGTCAGACACGCGCGGCGAAGGACTTTGTTTTATAATATGCAGTGATGAAGCGCATTGGTTTCGCAGGAATGCAATGAATGGCATCAAACGTATCCGGAGGATTAAGACATATGAAATATTCGATCCTACTAAGTAGGTTGACTAGTAGGTTCATCCATCGGGCCGTGGACGCTCCGGTGCGGGACGTTGTGTATTATAACCTAAAGATGGCCATAAAGGATCAAAATGAAACCGTCATAAAGGCAATAACGTCATTAAAAAATCCGTACTAAAATAGTTAATTATAATCATATAGATAAACAAATAAATAAAAGTAAAAAAAAAAACACCCAATAATTGCTCAGAAATACGAGATTTGGGTTCTAATCTATATTAAATCTTCAATGTAACTACAATATTTTATTGGATAAGATATTAAAATGCTACTGCATAGGTCAAAATACCATCGCAAATAACGTATTATTTTTTATACCATGTAGAAGATAAACGGTTATTGTGGGCTATACTTAAGAGATCAAAATATACCTTCAGGGACTTTACTGTAGGCCTTCATAAAATATACAATTCCGTTCTACTTTATTTTGATGTTTCTCATAGGGCATATAGCCAGCACGGTGCGGCGAGGTTAGTAATGTAAACGCTCGAAAAATATTTTTTACGAATTGATTAAAATACTTATTACTTCAAGTCTACTCTATCTTCTATGAGTATAATATTATATACATATTAAAATTCCGGAAATGTATTATATATTATATAAATTGAAAGAATATCAAAAACCATTTCGTAGTTTAATAAAACTAAATCAACAAACGTACTGACAGCGGTTTATTATTATTTATTGATAAAACGAGAGAGGTGTAGCAAATATTTAAATTTAACTAGCGGGTCCGGCGGATGTTGCCTCGCCTTTATAATAAAAAAAGAATATTGACAAATTATACAACTAAACCTTCCTCACGAATCACTTTATCTTCTGGTGAAATGCATTCTGCATGAAAATCCGTTCAGTAGTTTACCTCGAACAGACAGACAGACGTCACAGAGGAGTTTGTTTTATAATACATATGTAGATATGATGATATGATTTGAATGTTTCAATCAAATAACATTGATTCAAAACACGTCTAAATACGACGGGTCGACGCGACACGACGCTCTGCGGCAAATAATTAATATTTACATGAACAATATTGGACTTTTAAAAGCTGCATATAAAATATAGCTGCAAAAAGGTAATAATATTCAGTATGACTAATTGTGTTAAAAGAATTCTCAATATTGTTACGTAGAAAATACAACGATGATTAAAAATAAATATTATTCACTAACGGAGCAAAAGCAGACCAGAAGGTACAATTTTATTTGCGAGAGCACTCACCCTTCGCAAATATATTACCACTCAAGGGTCTTCGCTCTCAAGTGTTATACTGAAATTGTGCTTTCTCTACGTACGAGAAAGAAGATTTACTTAAAACATTAAATTATGATATATTTGCATTGTATCGTAAGATAGTAACGATACATGTTTTGGAATCAAAATAGTTTTGCTAGCGGTTCTATAACTAATCGTTCTATAACCAGGTGTAGCTTTCTATTTAGAATCAATCCATGTCTCTACAGGCGTGGCCAGAAAAACAAAATACTGTTTCTTGTAAATTATTATTGCTGTATGTAATTGTCACTAGGTTTAGTCCACGATGTGGGCCAAGATGGTGGTAACACGTAAGCTTGGCGAAGAACTGACTCCCAATTGCAGCTGCCGGAACACAGCTACAGGTGCTTCATAACAAGTCGGATTTAGAAAAAGCCCTATCACCGAGCTATGTCTCCCTCATGTTTTCTCTCAAGGAATCGAAATCGTAGAATTTTAATCAAACTCGATCGCATGTCTCAACACGGTACCACTGAACCATAACTGCGCTTTAAGACAATAAAAAATTATCTCTATTTAAAAATTGTTAATTGATATATTTCTTATAGAATATTCTAGCAGGCCCGGCGGACGTTGTCCCTGATAATAAAAAAACCTTGACATTACATACCTAAACCTTCTTCATCAATCATTTTATCTACTAGTGAAAACGGCATGAAAATTCGTCCAGTAGTTTTTGAGTTTATCGCGAACAGACTGATAGACAGACAGACAGACTTGGCAGAGGACTTTGTTTTATAATATGTAGCGATAATAAGACAAATATTGAACAAAGGAAAATCACTGTTACCAAAAGTGAACTACTAATGAAGTTGCCATTTCATATAAAGCAAATGAATCATTTGACAGACATCAGTGACATTTTAATTTTGTAAATAATTTATGTAAAATTATTTGGAGAATTAATTATTATTATTTTTTTATTAAAATAATAAGTTTTATTAGTAGAACTATTGGGCGTTATTGTCGATGTCTTTTTGCTATTTCAATATAAGTTCATTAAGCTCTTTAAAAGCATTTTTCTCTGCCTCATCGGTTTTAATTTTTTTTTTTGTAGAAAACAAATGTTACGTGTATATTACAAAATTTATTTGAATTTGGAATTCTAGCTATACCCGAAGATACCGATTCTCACAATACTGGCTGTACTAAAAAAAGGTAATTTCTTGTAACTTACTGTATATCGTAATGTTCTAGAAGCCATAATAATAGAACGTAGAAAACTGGTCACTATATTTTTTTACTACTATAATTTTTATATAAATATACTAATAATGTTCTAAACAAAAACGGATTACTTAAAAACCTTGACATATTAATGAACTCTAATTAATTGAACGTACATGCGGCCTTAACCAAAGACAGGTACAGTTTCAGTGAATATATATAGCATTTCCCGTTCGTATGTAAATAATCCAAGTATAAGCTCTATAAAAGAGCCAGCACCTTTAGCCGCATGGCGAGATAAGCTGAATGCAACGAGCCGTTTTTCCTAGCTTTGCAAGTGGCGAGCGAGCGTAAAGAAAAACTAGAGCGCGCTGCGGACCACGTCAAAAAAGAAAACACTTTTATAAATAGAAAATATTATGCTCATAAACTTCATGTTTTAAATTAATATCGTCATGTGCTCGACTACCTCTTTTTATATTTAATAGTTTATAACGTTACATTATATAACTCAACGTCGCGTATATACATAACTATTACGTATATCGTGTTATGATAAAAATAAGTAGTATTATAATGTTTTAAATTCGTTTATCGAATACGAATATTATTAACTATAACTTATAGTATATTGTGTAAATTTATTTATTTATTACTTCATTGACATATCAACGACGCTCTCACAAAATATTACTTAAGTTACTTAATTAATATTTTAAGTAGGTATACTTACAATATAAGTTTATACTAGCTCTTCGCCAGATTCAACTCTTAAAGCCATCAGAAAATCACTTACATAAAATGACACTACTTTCATAATAACATTTTTGTTTTGGTTACAGTTATCAGTTTATTGTAAATTATGTAACAAAATATTAAATTGTTATATATAGATAAATATTATATCAACATACCGTTAGTAAATGGCAAGTCGGCAACTATAATTATTTTATGAAATACTATTTTCTATATTAATATGTGTTAATGACTACGTCCGGTACCGCTACGACACACCCGACAAGCGGGACTACATGCCACCATATTAGAGATTTATCGGGGGAGCCACTATTGACCTGCGATACTATGCTATTGACTAAATCGGGGGTGTTACTAATGACCTCAAACGCTGCTGGTTGAAGTTATCGGCTGTTCATTATTCACCCTGGTGTGAGACGTCATTAGTTGGAGTTAGGCATATAAAGGGCAAAATGTAGATGATCTGCACGCACTCCTATGTGGAAGTTACTATAAGGTGAAGCTCTGCCCGGATAAATAGTCACAGTGCCTACGAAGTGTTTATTGGCATCCCTGACCGCATCGACTATACACGTGCTTACTGTAACAATTGTCTTCTTCAGATAGATGGATCGTCTGACGGAAGGCATCAGATATGACGTAACGTCAGATAATCTATACTGCTCATTACACTAATCATGGGAAATTCCCGATAAAATGTTATAGTAATCATTTACTAAACTCGGTCAATTCTAACTCAGTATGTCACATTCTTTTCGCGATTTCATGCATCACTATTCGAAAACCACAATATACGCAAAAGTTTAATTACTTAGTCAACTTCAGTGTTATCTTAAAATATATAAGTATGTAAGTAGAAATATGTAACTCTACAAGTAAGTGTTTTAGTGAGAGCCTCTTTAATAACTAAAAACTCAACTCACACTGAAAAAACCATCAGCCACTAAAATCAATATTTCGATATTTTCGTAGGTCGAATCTACCTTCTTTGGTGGAAAATCGACTAAGCTGGCAACACCCTCGGGGCGTGACAATAATAGCCGTCTAGTTATCGATCGAACTAAGTATGGTCAAAACCACAAATAAACTGTTTACCGTATACCTAAGTTGAAGCGATGAGGGCTCAGTATTTTGGCATCGACGTAGGTACGAGTCCTTGCGAATGAACCGGAGCTTTTGTTGAACGTAAACATCGCAAACTAACTATAATATGATGATAGAGCTTTTTCTAAGTCAGCTTGGCTAGGTACCGACTTCGGGTTGGAAAGCTATCAGCATCTATAGACGTGTTCCGGAAGCTGCACTTGAGAGCGAGTCGCCCTCTAAGTTTAAAACAACACAACAGCATAATTTAATAATGATATCATTATTTTCATCTCTAACTACGAGCAGTCTCTATTCTTAGAAAAGATAAATTATGGGTAACCTATCTACAATTATTATAAGGTATCCAGGCTTACAAAATTCATTAGGATACATAAATTTGAAATTCAAAGCCGATATGAGAATAAATTGAAGCATGAAATTTACATTTTACGTACGACCTCTAGACTCAATTTCACGAGAGTCAGATTTCCAATAATTCTAATAAAATTAGATCATAGTAAAAAAGCATCAAAAATATGATTTACATATATATGTACAAAATCATGTAGTGTATAAATATATATTGTTTATCTTAACTGTATTCATTAGATGACTTTTAGGAAAATCTTCGACAGCTTAAAACCTCGACAAGCCTTTGTTAGAAACTTAAGTCGTGTAATTTATATGTTGAAATATTGTTAAAGCAGACACTATTTACAACAATTTAATAAATAGCTCTAAAATGTATATAAATTATCACATATTAACTGTTTGAAGGAGAAATTATACCTATGTTAATATTTGAATATTCGTATTTTACGTGCAGTATTATAGTAAGAAGCGTTATTTATATATTCAGTATTTTATTAATTTTACAAATAAATTCTATAGGCAAACAGATAAGGTAAGCTTTTTTTACATAAATTATGCGATAGCGAAATTGCACCTTGGGATATAACATAAAGTCAGTACCTAAGGGTGCAGTGTCACTAATCCGCGTAAAAAATTCAGTTCGGTCGGCTGGCATGTTTTATTTAATGCCAGACGTATTGCGGCCCGCTTAAATATTCAACGAGGACTATTGGGACGTAGTGTTACCTTCCCGACAGTAATGCTTCGCTGACTTTTTTGTAAAGTCTTCGTAACAATACAGGTATCGCGTGCCGGTTATTTGCTTCGACAATATATCTGTAAAAAATCAAAATGTATCTACGAAATCCCATTATACTTCGCCACTACGTGCCTTTTTCATAAACGTGTGAATAGTAGCTAGCTACACTTCCGTATGCAGCTTGTCGACTTTTAAAGCAAGCTTTGTATTATGTACACAAAGTGACGATAGACTACACCGCGTCCATAGATGTAAGTTCAGTTCGGTGAAGGAAAACATTCTGACAAAACCATAGCATGATCGTAACATTACTACCAGCCTGGCTATCGCCGTCAAGTTGAAAATCAATTGCCGCTTGGCAACATGGAACATAGAGGCATCTTTCATAAACTTCATTTCAAAGCCATTTCTCTATGTTTCGAGTTTACTATTTTAAGTCCAATCGTCGTTTAATATCAGCTGAGAATTTGGTGAAATCCTATAAAGTATTTAAAAATTCTGCTGTTGAGATGTTCTAATCGTATTACTTGCAAGCTGATATGAAGATATAACTCTCGTTAGATTTTTGTACTATAGATTTATAGGAAGACTGTAGGCTATTTTCTTTTCTCTTTACTTTAACGAGGCTTCAGTATATCCTTGATGACTATGCAAGCACTATGCCACTCTCACATTTAGAGAATAAGGAAACCGAAATTTATAATTTATTCCAGGCACATTCGATTCAGAATTTCCCAATATAATATCAACCTCTCCAACATCTCTCCAGGATTGTAAGAGCATTTTTTGGCGTAATTCCTCGGTCCGGTAGCATTTTCACATCGTATGATAAAAATTATCCGTATACTGACACATTTAACAAAGCGGAGATGTTTTTCGCCTATCATAAAAAGGTACTTATTACGGGGTATGTAAATGAATCGGATCCTGAATGCTGCAATCAATTCACGTTTAGAAAGCCTGGAATAAGCAAACCAAGGAGACTGCCAGAACGTAACTTCAAACGTTTTGTATCAAATACCCTTGGTATTATACGGTACCTTATAAATCGAAATATACTATCTATCATCAGTCGTATAAAATCATTGATTTCAAGTAAGTATTAAATATTTATAATACGTACAGACAATAAATAATCGTACCCATTTTTTTACGTATTCCTGCAAAAAGGATATAAAACGAACGATATACTGAAATGACGTATTTTGTGGCCTCCATCTGAACTTTACGGCATACGCATAAATAGCAAATGATTCTAACATGTTATATACATACCTACATGAAACACATATCATAGTACAAAAACAACGAAGAAAAGTTTTATAACTTATTGAACTAGTTATGTAAACAATAATCATTTTATTAATGTGCATACTAAAATAACTGCATTATTCTTGAACAATATTATGTAAGAATTAGGTTATATTTTATTTTCTTTATAATTTTATATTTCATTTATAAATGCTTTAACATCTTTAGCGATATTGTATATTTCTGTTACATCATCAAATATTCCTAACAGGACGTTAACTTATATGCAAGTTATTTATCACTAGCCTCTGCCTGCGACTTTGTTCACGTGCAATAGTTACTTTGGGCTAACACTAACACGCAGCGGAAGCTTTGAAGAGGAAAAAAACCCCGATTTTGAAATATTCTTCATTGGTGCTCCGCTTTTATTGGTCTTAGCGTAATGATATATAACCTATAACCTTCCTCGATAAATGAGCTATATAGCACTGAAAGATTTTTTTAAATCGGACCACTAAGATCCGAGATTACCCCCTACAACGTCACAAACTCACTTTACAAACTTTACCTCTTTATAATATTATTAGCTGTTACCCGCGGCTCCGCACGCGCTTTTTAAAAGTGTATTTAAGAAATGTAAAATTGTGAGTGGGTGTGTACATCACAGAAACGCTTTTTCAAAAACATTTGTAACTACGATACGAACGCCATCTACTGTAACATGTAACGTGTACATTACGATTTATCATCAGCAACATAACTGGAACTTCAACCTATTATATACCAAACTCAGTGCTCACTAACACTATATAAGAAAGTAATGAAAATTATAAGCTACTAGCCGACCCGTGCCCACTTCATTGGGCGGTAATAGGTAAAAATAAAAAATAAATTTAGGGGTGGACTACCCCTAACATTTAGGGGGATGAAAAATAGATGTTGGCCGATTCTCATAGATACCGGATAAGCACAAAAAATTTCATCAAAATCGGTCAAGCCGTTTCGGAGGAGTATAGCAACGAAAACTGTGACACGAGAATTTTATATATTAGATATATTATTGTCGATATACTTAAGTTATTCCTATACGTTGTTATAATCACTGAGTTATGTAGACGCAAACGCGGTAAATAAAACAATATGGCCGCCAAATTGACCAAAAAAATGATATAATTCATATTACATACAAATATATGACTTTCAATTATGTATATTTATTTTTGGAGTCCAGTAAGGCACACGTCTCACGCGGTTGTAACATATTTTTGATCAATGTCACACGGAGGAATGCACAGGTATCAGTTAATCACTACATAGTGTACCAATGCAAATAAAAAAAGAATCATTAAAATTGGTTCAGAATTGACGAAAATATCGATTAACATACGTAAAAAAATACATACAACCGAACATAGTAGTCTCGTCCTTTTTCGAAGTCGATTAAAAAGAAAGGCAAAAACTACCATTTTCATGCCGTTTTCACCAGTAGATAGAATAATGATTAATGTCGAAGTTTTTATTTTATTAGCAAAGACTGTTTACCTTATTCTTAAAATGTTTATACTAGTTTCTTCTATATATTACCCCGTCAGTTTTATTTTTCTACTCCTACTACATACTTTTTTATTAGGAAAATAAGAAATCATTAAAACACCCCTTACCTAATGAACATAAGTATTTATTATCAAAAATTCAAATCTATTCAAACCAGCACAGTAAGTATACTAAAATATAAGAGAAGTCAATTTTCTATTTTATAATGTAATCTAAATAATGATATTGTCTTTCTCAATCTCAGTGATTATATAAAATATATTCGACATATCCTATACACACATATAGGCATAGAAAGATTATCAAACAAACTACAAAATACATTTAAAAGCTAGAAAAATTCGCTTTAAGTAAATTTAAAACAAGCGATGCGAAAGGTCGGTTCGTCGCGCAGAGGCACATCGCCTGGGGGAGCGTCTGAACTGGAAATTAAAATCATGCAAGCGAAATATTGAGCACCGACCTGCATAAAACAGGATATCGCCACAAGATTTCACACTGAAGTAAGGAGCTGCTGTCACGGTATATAAACCAACATTATATATATATATATATATATATTGCTACTGCCAATACCTGATACTTTAGCAGTTTTAAAATTTTTTTTTATCTGATTGAAATAATCGTGGAATATTGTTGTTTAACATTGAACATAGTATTTAAAATATTTTTTTTCTATTGATGTCTACTATAATGGCTTAACACTAACTTTATACATAAAATAAGAATACAGTGTAGACATAATTATAGAATTTATTTTATTAGAAAGTCACAGAAAGCTATAAGATATATTGATTAATAATACGATACAATATACACAACTTATAAGTTCTATCGGTAATTTCACTTTAAGTAATAATACCTTACCTTATATATCATACTAATCTACCTTAAAAAATCTCATCCAGTTCTGTTACGCTCAATTAACACCGAAATTCAATCCAATTCTCTAACGCACCAATTCCTTTATTAGGTATACATTTTCTTTTGGGCGCAGCCCTTTTACAAGCTATATCTAAAGTAACATGTCATATTAAATTTATAAAGATTAGCAGATCGAGAAATATCGTGCTTCTTTCCGAAATTTCATATTTACTTCGCAATTATTATAATGGTATTTATGAATGTTTTTTTTTATCTAAAATTAGTGCTGAAAAATTTTCCTGTTACGATTAACATAATTGTCTAATCAATTTATACAACAAATATATGAAATTAGAATCAACTTAACCCGAGAGAAGAAAGTAAAGTTATATACTTTAAAAAATTGTAGAATGTTAGTGAATAAATATTGTGAACATATTTGCATATGCACAAAACCAAGCACCGACATTATAAACTCCGACCGAATAAGTTCTATTCACGTTACTTATGTTTCCAAAGTGCGTTATAATCTGTGTTGCAATCAAGCAGGTCAAGTTTCAACAAGCAACGTGCATCATTGGCTTCAGTTGCGAACTTGCGAGTGAAAATGGCGTGAAGTTTCTCGGAAGCACCGTTGCACTGACTTGTGCATTTACAGAGATTAAATAGTTTCATGATATTTCTTTGAATTAGAAATTCCATTGCTTTTACGATATAAAAAAAATCTCAGAACCACATTACGACGTACCTATATAAAAATTCTAATGGAGTTTTTGGCGGGATTTTGGATTGGCATGTGGTGGCTTTTATATTTTATTCATAATAGCGTGATATTTGGCTCTATATTTTGTAATATTGATGGTGTTTTACGTAATAAAGTTTTGAATATTATGCACAAGTGAAGTGCTTGGGAAATAATACAACGGATCATAGATTCTGACTTGCCACAAAAACTCCCTGAAAAGTTCTAAAAATACGGCCCCCATCTTAGTTCAACGAAATGATCGCAAGAAACTTGTAATATCACCCACTCGACTATGGCAGTAATAATCTTCTAGAAGATAAGTTGCCAAAAAAAAATCTAATCAATATTCGCAATATTGATTAGCATATCTAATCGCATATCTAATCAATCAATTTCGCATATTTCTAAATTAGTAGAAAATTAACTGGACCTTGCATATATATTGTACAATCATTTGTACTATTTCCTAATTAAATTTTTACAAAATACTTTTCCTGCTTGAAACTTCATCCGTGTGAATATATATCGTTACCATTCGAAAATGTCCTCTTCAATTTGACAAGAAGGAAAAGTATTCTGTCCGAATTTGAAACTGCTTTTACGTTAACTTTCCAAAAAGTTTTACAATCGGTTCTCAAAAAAAGACCACCACAATAAGTACAAACGTATAACCGAATAATCACATCATTCGCATCAAGAAGTTTAATACGAAAATTTACCTATTATACGTACCTATCGAACCGAAACAGTGTGTTAAGAATATGTAGTATTGTTATCTAAATCTAATATATATAAAATCTAATATAATCTATATCTAAATTAGGAATAAACTTTCCAAGTTCAGAAACTCCAACAAATACCACGAGCAACGCAAACTTCAGAATCCAACACATGTGGATGGGACTACGATTAATCACTTGACAAAGTGTTTCAAACACGCAAATATCTTAGAGATAAATGTAACCAAGCCCGTGATTAGAGTAACATAACGGCATTGATCAAAAATTCTAAATATATCTCATTAACCTAATGATATTTATTCATAAGGTACTGGTATTTCTCTTAAAAAAATTGTTCCTCAAAGTTTATATTTATACCTAGTACTTCTTATTAGAAATATATTTTTAACCAGTAATAGTTTTACTTTTTTGGTTTTAAGGCCCTAATTTGATTTATACTTTTACTAGCGGGCCCGGCAGACGGTGTTCCGCCCTGATTACAAAAAAAATCTGTGACAAATTATATACTAAAACGTTCCCCGTGAATCGCTTTATCCAATGGTGAAAACCGCATGGAGATCCGTTCAGTAGTTTTTGAGTTTATCGCGAACAGACAGACAGACAGACGCGGTAGGGGACTTTGTTTTATACTTTTGTAATGATATATGTAATATAAATTTATTAATATTTTTATAAAGCTAACTTGATATCGGACTGAATACTAAAGATATTAATAAATCTGTAAGATTTATTTGTAACTTTTTTTTCAAAAAGTTCCAATATATATCTATTATAAAGAGTACCAATCAAGAATTAATACTACATAGAAGTACTAATAAAGAAAATCTATTTGTCGATATGTATATCCAAACTTAACTCAAAAACGGATCGACCTATTTCTATGAAAGAGAGCTTATATTATTCAGTTGACCAGGTACAAGAATTGTCAATAATAATTTTATAAATGTTTGATTGATGAAGGTGCTACTTTGCGGAAACCCATCATAGAATTATTGGTTGTTACAACGTCTCACTGTTACAAAAAACCGATTTTATTTGCTTATGTAGCTAAAAGATATTTGTAATTAGTGATAATAGAATCGAAATACTTTTTCCAATTTTCAAACGGTCTTCTTAATTTTTTTCAATAACGATTTATATTTCATAATACAAATAATTATCTATTAACTAGCGGAGCCAACGGACTTTGTATCGTCCTGATAATAAAAAAAACCTTGACAAATTATGTACTTATACCTTCCTCGGGAATAATTTTATCTACTGGTGAAAACCGCATGAAAATCCGTTATGTAATTTTTGAATTTATCGCGAACAGGCAGACAGACGTGGCAGAGGACTTTGTTTTATACTATGTAATGATTTTCAGCCGATTATAATAAAACGTTGTACAAGGGAAGTATACGTCATACAAATTGAGATAAACAAAATATATTTTTTTTCGATTTTTTCTATTTCATTTCTCTCTAATCGTATAAACGAACTATATTTGATCTAGTTTTACATTTAGGTCGCAAGAGCAGGGACCCACCCTGCGCGGGCCTCTTATCCTATGGTCGCCGCAAGTTCCGCAAGCCAGGCCCGTGGGGGGCCCGCGCAGGCTGGGGCCGGCTGGCAAATGCTACCTCGACTATATGGCCAGTCCGATGCTGAGCGTAGTTAGTTCGAAATAAGAAAAAAAAACACTGATCTAACAGTTTAGTCTTCACGCTAACGTATCAGTCAGGTCAAGATAATCAACCTCACAGCTCAAATTCGCTTAACTTGCCAAATCATATGTATAAAAAAAATAGTCATTATGGAAAATCCAATGTTATATATATTTTTCTATTAATCTTCTTTCATTTGTAATTTCATCAATAAATTTAACTTCTTAATATAAACAGTATCGATTTTAAACAGATAGTATTATACATTAGGTCTGTTAGTAATATACATTATGATGTTGAACATCCGACTCATTAAAGATTGACAAAGACTACAATGTAAATCGAAATAATTTTCTCGATTATAAACACCGACTAAGAGGACAATGGTGAAAAAATAGGTGCTACAGTAACAGTTCTCGTACCAGTAACTATTTAACTAGTGATCAAATTTGCCATGTGACACATTCATTTCAAAATATCGTAAGTATCAGTTATATATTGTACAAGTAAGATATGAAATCCTACACTGTCATCGCTCTCAGCTACAATTTCATCGTGCGATTACAATGCTACGCGTTCGAAGGAGATTAATTAATAATATTGCAGTAGCACATACTATTAGCAATGAGAGAGAATATTAGAATAAAATTGATTTTTATTCACAATGTTAGACTTCAGTTTACTTGAAGTTTTTTAAGAACCTGAAATAATGTTATGACTGAAAAATATTTCAATTGCGGTTTATGTATTGTCATCGTGTGCAGCCGCGGCTCGATGCTATTTATAATCATCGGCACATAAACGACACCTACTACATTGAAAATATATGTCTCAAAGGTTAGGTACAATGTTACCAAAAAAAAATCAACAGATCTAGGAAACATATTAGAATTATAAATATTGTAATTCAATTACATATTATTGATTTCAAATTTATTTGACTTTATCATCTTCAACTATCCTTATACGAATATATCTGAAAATAATACAAGCGACCAAAGTACGTTTACGATGTATGATATTTGTTGAAATATAATGTACGATGTTTTAATAATTATATCAATGTACATTATTTATAATACGTGGTTCAAAGAGAATATGTATAGCTTATTCTGTGGATATGATCACAGGCAATATAGAAACAGGGTTGCCAATTTGTAGAGTTTACCCTACAATATGGAGCAATCTAAAACCTTGGAGATTTTGTGGGGATTCACAAGTTATATGCTGAGAAAATGTATAACGTTTACTAATCTTTTCATAATATAGCGGTAACTTTATGAATATCATATACAACTTCGCTCACAAGTAGGTATATTGATACTTTGACATATCTATATGTTAATTCTGTATCATAATTATCATAAGAAAATAAATCTGCGATAATAGACAACACGAAAACTGGATGACCAGTGATGAACTCATACTGTACGAGTTTTTTCTCGGTATTATCTTGATGGAGATTATGTTGCCGTAAGATGCTTATCTATATATATAGCGCGGGGCACAATATGTTTCATAAGTTAAAAATCTGTATTTGTACATCGCTTGACTGGAATCTATCTGTGTAAATAAATAAGTACTAGTGATTCCATGTCAATAATTTTTCTACGATAATGTGTTCAAATATTACATTAAAACACTACATTGACAATCTATTTACAATTTTGAGGGCTATACTTTTGATAAAGTGAACAAATATCTGAACAAAAAATAAAAAGCCAATCCTCATAAATTATCCCACCAAATCAGGTACGTCGCGCACTAACATTTCCACACGCTCTTTCTTCAGTATCAGCATAACTGTGTATCTATACTAATATTATAAAGAGGTGAAGTTTGTGAGTTTGTGACGTTGTGACGTTGTAAGGGGTAATCTCAGGAACTACTGGTCCGATTTGAGTAATTCTTTCAGTGTTATATAGCTCATTTATCGAGAATGGTTATAGGCTATATATCATCAGGCTAAGGCCAGTAGGAGCGGAGCACAGATGAAAAATGTTTCAAAATCGAGATGTTTTTTTCTTTTTGAGAGCTTCTGCTATGTGTCAGCGTTAGCTCAGAGTAGTAACTATTACTACGTGGACGAAGTCGCGGGCAGGGGCTATAATCTATATACTAATATTATAAAGAGGTAAAGTTTGTGAGTTTGTGACGTTGTAGGGGGTAATCTCAGGAACTACTAATCCGATTTTGAATTTTTTTTTACCAATATAAAGCCACGTTATTTATGAGTGTTATAGGCTACATATCATCACGCTAAGACTAATAGGAACGGAGCAACAATGAAAAATGTTTTAAAATCGGGGTATTTTTTCCTTTTGAGAGCTTCCGCTGCATCTTAGCCCAAAATAACTATTCCACGCGTGCAAAGTCGCGGGCAGAAGCTAATAACTAATTACATTATCTATAATCTATACTAATATTATAAAGAGGTAAAGTTTGTGAAGTTGTAGGGTGTAATATCTGGGGAGTCGGAGAAAAATGGTCGAACGAAAACGTTTCTTACGAACGCTGCCTTAATTATGAGATATATATGATTGAGTTCTAGAGAAAAGTTGTAGCTTGATAATGCCTATTACTGCCCAACGAAGTGGGCACGGGTCGGCTAGTACTTTTATAAAGAATCTATAAAACATAAACTCAATACAACGTTGGAAATATAATATAATATTTGGAAGTCATTTATAGAATTATCAATTTTACATTTATATATGGTTATATCAAACCGAAAACTACGTACCTTTTACGCTTCCATCACTCCAATGTCACCTCTTACAACTCTTTTCGTCTTGAAATAATAATATTTGGAATGATTGATGAATCAAAACATTTATCTTCACAAATTTGAGGTATATCAATTTTTTTTGGGAATTTGGAAAATGACATAGGCTACGCTGTAAGAAATGTCATTGAGTTTGTTATGAACTTTATCTGATTTGTAAATAGGTAACATCTATGGATATAATCAAATATAATATTATGTTGTATACTCCGGAAAGATTATAAAAAAGTTAAAATGTTATGGTCATGGGTATGTTTACCACCATAGTTTCAATTTACAAAAGATTATAACAATATAATTTAAAACGAAGTAACTTAACTTTTTTTAAACATTTAATTTATTTCAATTTCAGGGCGCTAACTCACACGGCCAGCTTGGTTTAGGTACAGTAAATGAACAAGTTGAGAAACCTAGTCGAGTAAACATAGGATTGTATGAAAATAAAATAAAACAAATTGCTTGTGGAGGTGCTCACACTCTTCTTATAGACACTGAAGGAAAACTCTATTCCTGTGGATGGAATTCGGATGGACAACTAGCCAGGCCTGATGAAGTTTACACCTTTGAAAGAACATGGAAATTGAGTGGGATCCATTTTACAAATATTGCATGTGGTTGGAACTTCAGCTGTGGTGTAACTGATGATAAATTCCTCTTTGTGTGGGGTTCTAATAGTCATGGTCAACTTGGTTTACCCAGAAGTGAATTCCCAGCAAATGTTAAAGCTATTCGGCTTCAAGTCAATGCATGTGCTGTTTCTATGGGGTTAAGACACACTGCTATTGTAAACTCAAAGGGTGAAGTATGGATAACAGGTTGTGGAAGGCACGGTCAACTTGGTTTGGGCAAAGACAGATTGTCTTCTGACCGATTTGAAAAAGTTCCCATAACTGAAAAGATATCACACATTGCATGCGGCCACAGGCATAGTATTGCATGGAGTACTGAAAAAAATGCTTTATTTGTATGGGGTGACAATAAACATGGCCAGCTCCTTCTTGGTACAAAATTATATCCTAAAGTATTTGTGCCACAAAAGATAGATATTGATGTGAGGCAAAATGTAAAAAAGCTGTTGACAGGTTGGTCAAATGTACTCTTATGGTTGGAAGACGGCACTCTTATGGTTTGGGGTTCAAATAGTTATGGACAACTAGCCACGAATGCTACATTTAGTGGAAAACACACTCATGTTAAATTACCAGGTTGGATTTTTTTAACAACTAAACATATTTTGTACCCACAAATAGAAAATTCTTTATGAATTAACCTTTCCAAATGTGCCATACATTTAGATATTTGTTTTTAAAATTTAGGGTAACTCTTGGTAATTATTAATATTGTTATTAACAAGGTAATTGCTATAAAGTGTCTTGTAATTACCTCTATACTTTAACAAGACGGTGGCCCTTTGTTAGTATTTCTCAGGTTGTTTTTGTCACATCACAAAATTCATTTTCCGAATTTTTATTTTATAGCTTTTGCCTCTGACTTTGCATACGGTATAGTTGAATTGATGCCTGCTGAATAGTACATTTTTTCAGATTCAAAGTTACCATAATATCCTTTTCTGTATCCCTAACAATATGTATAGAAATTGTCATGATGATCAAAGAAGCTCACTTTCTCATTTATAATATAAGTCAAAATTCACCTTACTCAACTAAGTTATAATAATATCTGAGATACCACAAATATTACACAATATACAATCAAACAGATGTTTGTAGGTGGTAGAGCCATGCTGAAGCTATTACTGGTTTCAGCATGAATGGGTCAGCTCGCCTGGGGTAGTACCACCCTCTCATAGAAAACCAACGTGAAGTAACAGTGCTTGCATTGTTGAGAGTAAGAGCGCCGGAGGCCCACCTCTCCTATCCCTCCTCCCTAACCCTTTCCCCCCTCACACAAGCTGGCAATGCACTTGCGACTCCACTGGTGTTGCAAGTGTCTATGGACGGTGGTGATCGCTTAACATCAGATGACCCACCTGTTTGTTTGCCTCCTATGATATATAACAAAAAAAAAAACAATGCAAGACTATGAATAAAAATAAGTCACTAAATAACACACTACGATCTTACTAAGAACTCATTTATATTGCTATATATAAACTACTAGTGGGCCCGGCGGATGTTGTTCTGCCTTGATAATAAAAAAAAATCCTAAAAGTTAACCACAGCACCACCTACTGGGTCCATTTGTGAATCTAAACCATTCTCTGATCCAATGGAACATGCACACAAAATTTCATTAAAATTGGTCCAGCATCCATCCGTTTAGGAGTTCAGTGACATACACACATAAGAAGAAATTTATATATAAAGAAGATTAGATATAATAGTAATATCACTATGATAACAGACATTATATTGAATATTTTAATTTTTTGGGAAAATTAAAATGCTGATGACATAATGAAGAGGTATACTTGTAGGTAGGTAATACTTGATAACATGTGTCTAGTAAATATTGTATTTTGTTTATTTATGTGTCATTATCATGCACATAATACTGTCACAGCTTAGCAGCATGTCAACTGCTTTTACCAAATAGACGAATATGCTTATAATAAAGTAAATTTTCAAAAAAAAGTATTAACCAACTTCAATATAAATCAAAAACCCATAAGGCATTAAAAAGCGGAAAATAAATAGTTTATCAAATTAACCAAATTAAATAAAACATATGAATATGTGTGCTACCTAGAGATGTATTGGAAGTCGGTGCCAACCGAAATTTCAAATTTGTTCCAGGTAGAAATGTATTACAGAGACGACTTAAACTTTGTACCTATGTAGATGATATGATTTTCGGTTCGCACCGACTTCCAATACATCTCTAGATAGCACACATATTCATATGTTTTATTTAATTTGGTTAATTTGATAAACTATTTATTTTCCGTTTTTTAGTGCCTTATGGGTTTTTGATTGATATTGAAGTCGGTTAATACTTTTTTTTGAAAATTTACTTTATTTTTCCATTTTTAGTGTACATAAATATATTTTAATAGCAGTGCCCGCGAACTCCGTTCCGCCTTAAGTATATTAAAATATACGCATTTTTGCGGAATGGTATGCGATATGGTTTCAATTGGTTGTACAATAAGTAACGTTTGGTACGAACGCAACCTTATCAATAATTCGCGATAGTTTCTACCACCAACTCGGCTACCATCGCTTCATACATAATACACCTTAAGTAATGTAATTACAATGCTTGCGTCATGTTGCAACACAGCAACGAACATAAGCACAATAGGCTCCTAAGAATTGAAGAGTTTTTTTTATAATATTGGTGGCAAACGAACATACGGGTCACCTGATGGTAAGTGATTACGGCCGCCCATGGACACGAGAGGAAACACAGATACGTTGCCGGCCCTTAAGAAAGGAGTAGGCTCGTTTCTTGAAATTTTCTTACTTTGTCACGGATCCCATAATCAGAACCTAACCAAACTCTCATCAAACTACCCTTGAAGTACGTCCTTTCCAATAAAAAATGAATCATCCAAAATCGGTTAGCGTGATATTGAGTTATTCGTCTATTTGTCGTGTATATACTTAATGCAAATTTAAAACTTATACGGTTTTGCATTTTCTTACTTTGTCACGGATCCCATAATCAGAACCTAACCAAACTCTCATCAAACTACCCTTGAAGTACGTCCTTTCCAATAAAAAATGAATCATCCAAAATCAGTTAGCGTGATATTGAGTTATTCGTCTATTTGTCGTGTACATACTTAATGTAAATTTAAAACTTATACGGTTTTGCATTTTCTTACTTTGTCACGGATCCCATAATCAGAACCTAACCAAACTCTCATCAAACTACCCATGAAGTACGTCCTTTCCAATAAAAAATGAATCATCGAAATTGGTTAGCGTGATATTGAGTTATTCGTCTATTTGTCGTGTACATACCTAATGCGAATTTAAAACTTATACGGTTTTGCACTGGATACCGTTGGTTCGGGAAAATACACGTTGTCGGGACCAGATTAAAATGGGACCACACGAGAAGTACCAGCTTCAAAAAAAAAAAAGAATAATAAAAATCGGTTCATCCAATCAAAAGTTAAGAGGTAACAAACATAAAAAAAAAAAAAAACAAACGAATTGAAAACCTCCTCCTTTTTTGAAGTGGTAAAAAAAATAAAATAAACACATTCGCCTTCATAAGGGACCACAGGAAAAGCCCGCTTCCAAAAAAAAAAAAAAAAAAAAAGTTCAACCCAAACAAAAAGGAACAAAAAAAAAAAAAAAAAAAAAAAAAGAAATTTCTTCCCTTCTTTTTTTTGGTGGAAAAAAAATATAACACACTTCCTACACTCATTTACAAGTTTTTACTATAAAAAATTTTAATGCAGGGATGCACAGACTTTTTACATCTAGGGAGCACTCTTGACAGATTATTAAGTACCTACTATAAAATAAAACAACTTAAAAAAAGAAATATGCAATTGAAATGTGAACTTAATTTGTATATACATATGTGTGTGTTTCTTTTCAAAATCTATTTTAAATTGATAATAATTAAGTTGATAGTTTGAAAATGATAAAGCAAGGTACTCCAACAAACTATAATTATAACATTACTTTCAGATGGCAGACAGGTTAAGGATATTGCATTAGGGTCAGAGCACACAATCTGCCTGGCCACAGATAATACCTTATGGGCCTGGGGTTGGAATGAACATGCTAACACTGGAATAACTCAGTGTGATGAAGAAAAACATATCAATACCCCAACATTAGTGCCCTTAGAATTAGATACCAGTGCACAAATAATGCAAATCTATGCTGGAGGGGCACACAATTTTATTGTTATAGAAAATTTAAAGAATAACAATAACCCTGCTAATGAGAAAAGATAGTATCAAAACAAATATTGTACCAAAAATAATGTGATATTTTAAATAACTTCAGACCATTTTCTCTTTTATAAAACTTTGAGAGATTTGGATAAAATAAAAGAGTATTTATATATAATGTTTATTATAAATCTTACACATTTTATTTCAATAATAATAAATAATTATAATTACTAATGACTAAAAGCATATATAGGTTATTTGCTGCTGTTTTAATTGATCTAGGCATTTCAAAGTATTTCTGATTTGTTTTAAACAATACCTGCATATTAATATAAAATACTGTGACATTTAATTGATAGTTACTGAAATATATATTATATTTATCTTTAATATGAGTTTTCAACTCTAAGATTAATCAAAGGAAACCAAGAATCATTGAAGTTTTAAGAAATATACTACCATCATTTCTAAATAAATAACTATTATGGAGCTTGAAATGTGGACTGATTTTTTTTAATAAGCAGCTTAGCTTCAAATAATTTCTTGCAACACTCCTATTTCACTTTTATCGCCCCTATAAAATTCACAACCCCTGGCTTCATTTTCGAAACATAATGAGTTTACTAGCTTAGACAGGATTGTTTATCAGAAAAATAAATCAAATAATGACAATTTGATACATTTTTTAACAAATATATTATATATATATAAATATATTCGGCATACTTAATGTAAAGACGCATCATCTAGAGGAGAGAAAGAAATTGGGTGTCTGTAAAGTCGTTTACGGGTACGTCATAAGAAAACATTGATGAAAAATTGCAAACTTTTAAGCTATCACTTGCATGCTCCGCTGTCAGGAACGTGACAATGAGTCATACTTTTTCGTGCGTGCTTTAATCGATTTATAACACGTTGTCACGTCAAAAATTTGCAATCTCAAAATTGTTCCTCCATGACCTCTGGAAACTTATTCATAATGCTTACTTCATATAGAATGAATCATTATGGAAGGCGATAGGTATAGGTATAGGTTGTATGTGGTTACAGTAAATACTAATAGAGTAAAAATATCCTTTCAATATTAATGTAATTCAACCTTTTTTTAAAGAATTTTAAGTAGTATTTAAAAAACATTTATCATAACATATGTGGTGTATTTGATATTATGTATCTATGGACACTATATTATAGGCACGCATATTAAGTGCGTAACAATTAAAATTACAGACAAACTGAAGTTAGACTCTTTTTCTTCATAGTTTGTTTATTTACCAAAACATAACAACACAGTACTTGAAATGTAGCCATATGAACATTTATATGCACTTTCTTTACAAATACATATTAGAAACCAGAACTAAATTGATTGTGATAGTCATTTACGAGAACATATATGAAGATAATACAAATATTGCATTTAATAAAAAAATATTTATTTTGTGTCACTCATGAGACAAACCATATTTTTTACAATTAATCATCTAATAGAACTAATCTAGATTACTCAGCATTGAAACAAATCTAGTCAATACTTAGGTGCCTTAACACAATCACAATAAGAGCCCTAAGGCTGCACTTCCATTTAAATTGCTACCTTTTCCTCTCACCTTTTTGTGTCTTGCGTTTTTCTTTTTTTTCCTCTTTTAATTGTTTTTGTTTCTCCCTGAAGAACAATACAAGCTTTAGATTTATCAAAAAACCTTAAAATCTCTATATTTTTTTATTTTTTTCTACATTGCAATAGTTTCCATGTATTATTACAAAAAAAAAAACTGTTTTTCATGTAGTTTCAAACAATATTTAAATCATTTAACCAGCAGAATTGTTTATTTTTATTTTGATCATATCATAAAATTAATCTTCAATTTCTTAATCCTATTGCTATACGTTGTGAGTGATCTGGTTTATACAATAACCTTAGAATCGTGTGTCCAATCAATAACAAACAAATTTTTGCTACTTACCGGTCTTCTTTATCTTTCTCTTTTTTCCGTTGAGCTTCCAGACGTGATTGCTCACGGCGCTCTCGAGCTGCGGCTGCGACATCTGATGCATTTGTGTTTTTAACCAAATCTCGACTATCTTCTACATCTTCATTTTCTTCATCTTCCTTTAAAAGTATAACTATTTAAATTAATTTTAAAATACACAATTGTGTAGGGTTACACATCTTAAATACAAAATTAATTTATATTAATGTTGAGTTCAATTATTATTAATTAAATTATTTAAGTCACAGACTATCTTTATATATAAATATCTTCTGTACGTATGTATATCACTGAACTCCTCCTAAACGGCTGGACCGATTTGATGAAATTTTGTGTATGTGTTCCAGTGGATCCGAAAATGGTTTCGATTCACAATTGGTCCTGGTGAGTGGCGCTAAAGATAGCCTTTACGATTTTTTTAATTATCAAGGGAGGACAATGTCTGCAGGGATGCTAGTATTTATATAAATCGATTGCAAAATTCTGTTTTGTTCAAAGGTGGTTTTGACTCTACGAGACATCCTTGACACCAGACATTTCTAGAATGGAAAGTACACCAAATACGATCATAGAATTAAATACTAAATTTAATAATGAACCTACTAATTTAATTAAATATATACAAATAATAATAAGAGTTATCATTTTATCAATACAAATATGCTTCATCTTTTTTTTTTATCTTAGTCTTTGGCCTTTGTGGAAAATTCCGCAATTCTGCCAGTGTCATGTACATAAAGCTTAACTTCTATGATAATGGATCAACAAAAGATCTGAAGTTGATTTAGACCACCACCGTATGACTAACATAGAACATAGGGACAATACACAATTGGGTTAGTAAGTTCCTAAACATATAAGTTAGTAAATAAATATGTATATTTTATCATATAAGTACGTATAGTACAAGTAAGTATAATGTAACAAATAATTGGAGCTTAATTTTATTTATATAGATATATTTACACAGAACAGTAATAAAAGGAGTAAAGGAGAGGGAGAGTAGAAATTGTATACAGGTGGGACGGAATATCTCCTGGGGGAGTAAATTATATAGCGAAACGCACCGATTTGGACAATTAAAAAAAATATGGTCTAGATTTCCCACATTCACATAGCGAGTGATCCCGGACTCTAATTTTTGCAAGATGGACAGGTGTGCAGGCATGATTCAACTATTAAAGATAGATAATCCATTTATACTATTTTTATAAAGTTGGTTTGGTTTTTTCTTCAATTAATGATTCCATTAAAACTATACCAGTGACAGAATATTACATGCACTCTAGGCTATATTTTATTACTATTAATTTTACTTGTGGTACTCTAGTTAATGTGTGCAGAGTTGTTAGTGTTTGCTAATATAGGGTAAAATTTCACACTGCATTTCAAAATGATCATAATGTCTATTATATCATAATAATGAGCATTGTTTTTATCCACAGAATAAGATTGGAAGACAATATTGTAATATCTGTTGTCTCTTGTAAGTAATAAGATTAATGTATTGTGTATATAATAGATTTAGGTAATGATTAACTTATTATATTAATTTCTTATTTACAATAAAATTAATAACTGACTTAACATTGTAAAATTCAAAAAATCAATTCAGCAAACAACCACAAATAGATTTTCTATTTATTTTTCCTAAAAATAGTTTCTATGAGACGGATATGATAGTATTTTTAGTTTGCTTGTGAGCTTGTATTCTTGAATTATACTTTATCTAAAAACAAATTAGTTCAATTCAAGCTACAAACTTTTTAATTTTTCTTTTGCTTTTATACCCCTTAGTTACTCTCCATGCCACTATTATTTACTATATTTTAAAATAAATAAATTATATCATGACATATGTTAAATCTACAATGTACTGATTTTACCTCATTATCAGAGAGCTGGCTGTATTGAGCGAGAATTGCTTCTCGTATTTTTTTTTCTTCGTCGGTGTATTCTCTACGAGCCGTAGTTGCCGGCGCTTGAGATTCCAAAAGCTTGACAAGGCGATCGTCCACATCTGTTATGGGTTTTGGTGCTTCTTCTTTCGGTTGACATAACTCCCACTTATCTAGAATCTCTTGAACATGCACAGAAATGTCTTTTTCCTGTGAAATATATATAGCTATTTGATTTAATGATAAACGATGCAAGGCGTGCTCTCTAATAGAGAACTTACCACTATCTCCGATAATATACCTTCTAAAGCATCTTTCTTATCATCTGCAGTATCTTCACTATCTAAAATACCTGAAATGTAACTACCAAAAACCCCTTCATCCGTTTTTAAAGATCTTAATTTCTCAATTAGCCATGGCTCAAATTCGCTCACCGCCGCCGCCATATTGCCTATTTGAATTTTGACATTTCAAAGATTCACCTATAATATGTTTTGACATTTGTATTCGGGACATAAGTCACAGAGTCTTAGGGATGATCGATATTCATCGATGTTGAAGAAATATCCATTTTTCGCTGAAAAACATTGATGTTTTGATGTCGATAACATCGACACATCGATGTTTTGATGTCAATAACAATGACAAATCGATGTTTTGATTTCGATAACATCGATGTTATGAGAATAAAATATCGAAATGTCAATATATTCTTTAGGGTCATCTAACGTTGCATGTACTAGCTAGAGACTAGATAATTATCAAATTTAACTATTTTACAATAGTTATTTATTTGCATTACCTTTTTTTTAATGCTGGCCAACTCCTGTACCAGCTACGGAACGAACAATATGGTAAACACCCGATAAAGTTAGTTTTTTTACAGACAGTTTTAATTGCTAGCAAAAACATTGATGTTTTGCTATCGATGTTTATTAAACATCGATAAGTTTAAACCGATGTTAACATCGATGTTTTTCTAATTATCGATCATCCCTACAGTCTACTACTGCACGTACATAGTTTTAACCATAAATACGATCGTGTACCTATTGTATATTTGAATATAATATACTATATTATATAATAATAATAATATGAAATAATACAGAATATCGCGGCAATATTATTTATGACACCATTTTGACTAAAGTGCTCAGTTTGTTGTAAGAAGTACTAAAGTAAAACGTACATAGTTGTTTTTTATTTATTTTGGAATAAAATTTTATTTTTCTACGCTATTACATATAGAGTGAGACATAAGTCTTCCTTAAATAAGTATTAATTCATCGAATTTAAAGAACCATGATTGCATATGTCTGTGTCTTCATTTATATATAACCTTTTTTAAGTCGTAGGACACTTTTAAGTAATATGTAATTTATATATAGCGAAAATAGAAATATCTAAATTTGTAAAATGTAGAATTTCTTTTCATTTAAATTCAAATAAAATTGTAATTAATAAAATTCTAATGTAAGCGATTATGTTTATTCATTCACGACTATTGTTTATAGTACTTTTGTCTCTTGTCACCGTGTAGTGCAGCACTATCGGCTCTCAATTTCAACAGTCATTTAGTTTGTACAATAAACTAAAAAGTTCACTTCATTATAAGGCTAAAAATAATATTTTTTTTAAATAATAAGAAAATGTCTGCTCGATACGATAGAGCTATAACGGTTTTTTCTCCAGACGGACATTTGTTGCAAGTAGAATATGCGCAAGAAGCCGTAAGAAAGGGTTCTACAGCAGTAAGTAGCGCTTAGTGGTTATGTGTTTTCGATGAAGAGTAAGAATCTCTAAAATCATGTTTTTTTTAGGTCGGAGTTAGAGGAGGTGAAGTTGTCGTCTTGGGAGTTGAAAAAAAATCTGTCGCCAAGTTACAGGAAGAGAGGACTGTCAGGAAGATTTGTCTTCTTGACGACCATGTCGTTATGGCTTTCGCCGGCTTGACAGCCGATGCTCGCATCTTGATAAACAGAGCTCAAATAGAGTGTCAGTCTCATAAACTAACTGTAGAAGATCCCGTCACTTTAGAATATATAACAAGATATATAGCTGGCCTCAAACAGAAGTATACTCAAAGCAACGGTCGACGTCCTTTCGGAATATCGTGTTTAATTGGAGGTTTCGACTATGATGGATCACCTCATCTCTTCCAAACTGAACCCTCTGGAATTTACTATGAGTGGAAGGCTAATGCAACAGGGCGATCAGCAAAGACTGTTAGGGAGTTCTTGGAGAAGAATTACACTGCTGAGGAAGTTGCAACAGAGAATGGTGCCGTGAAGGTAATATTTATCTTGTCAATCAAGACCAAGTTCACACTGAATTTTATGTTTAACTAATTTATAGTATTTTATAAGTAATGTAATTTTACTAATTTCAATATATAAAACAATTTACAGCTTGCTATTCGAGCTCTTCTGGAAGTGGTGCAATCTGGGCAAAAGAACCTTGAAATAGCTGTTATGAGACGAGGTCAACCAATGCAAATGCTGGACTTGGATACGATTAACTCTTATGTGTCGGTAATTGAAAAGGAAAAGGAGGAAGAGGCAGAAAAGAAAAAGCAGAAGAAGTAATAATTTATAACATATTTTTTACTTAATAAATGGTGTAAGCTATTTTATGTATTGTTTTATATTTTATTTAAGTATTAAGTAGGTCTATGGTTATTGAGATCTGAGAATAAAGATCCTTCAAATCTGATCCACACTCCTGATTTGGGCCTTTGTTTATCATAATGTCATTTAACATTTGATCCCAATCTCCATGGTAATGATTGGACTCTTCATTATTTTTCTGCAAAAGTATTAATGAATACAATTTATTATTGCTTAAATTATTTCATATAAATAAAATGATTAATCTAATAATCTATACATATAATAAGAATTACATTCTAACATACATTTTCGATTTTCATGAAAAAAATTGTAGGTATACTTTTAGAAATGTCTGTCTGTCTGTTTGTATGAATAGGCATCACTGCTTAAGGACTTGGTTCACATTAACCATATCCTCGAGAATAACATAGTCTTTGTTTTATTGAAATCTGTCCATTCTATCAAAAGTTATTATAATTTGAATGATGGCTCGAATTACGTAGGAGAGAAGAGTAGTAATCTATACTAGTATTACAAAGCTTGAGGGTTAGTTTTTGGTTGAACATTCTAATCTCAGGAACTACTAATTCGATTTGAATAATTCTTTCATTGTTAAATAGTTCATTTATCAAGGAAGGCTATAGGCTATATCATTACATAGTATAAAACGAAGTCCCCTACCGCTTCTGTCTGTCTGTCTGTTCACGATAAACTCAAAAACTACTGAACGGATTTTCAAGCGGTTTTCACCAGTGGATAAAGTGATTCATGAGGAACGTTTTGGTATATATTTAGTCAAGGATTTTTTTATAATCAGGGCGGGACAACGTCTGCCGGGCCCGCTAGTATATATATATCATCACGCTAAGATCAATACGAGCAGAGCAACTATGAAGAATGTTTCACGGTTTTTTTTCCTTTTAAGAGCTTCTGCTGCATGTTATTTAGCCCAAAGTAACTATTCCATGTGGATGAAGTCACGGGCAGAAGCTAGTGTACAATAAAAAAATATATAAATCTTTCTAAATAATACCATAGAATCTTGCCTGGTAATTTTTATTCTTTCTAATATTTCTTTAGTAAAATAAGTTTACACTATATCATATAAAATTGAAGAATAAAATAATGAGATTTAAAACTGAACATAGTTCCCAGTATTATTTAAAGAAATACTTTCGTGTTATACAACTCTTTAATAATGATATAAGTTGCATAACTTCACAGTATGAACCTAATGACCAGAATAGAAGTTTCATGCATGTGAAATTACAAAGTATGAGTATAAATAGTATATAGATATCTAAACAAAAAACTAATGATTTGTTCACACAAAAGTTTGTTCAATGTGGATTCAAACCAGCAATCAAGACTAAACTAAAAAGAATAACTCCAGAGCTGCTATGAGATCTGTTAACATTTTAAATATTATAAAATGCAATGAATTTAAAATTAAATTCTGATTTCTAATACAAATTACCTCAGACATTGTGCCATCATCGTTCCGATCATTGCTCACAGAAGGCAGGACACAGTTCAATGAGTTATGAATATTCATTTTATTTCCATTTGCTTTTCTTGCAATTCCCTCATCAGCATCATTGTCTATATTGAATTCTGCTAATAGTTCCACACTAGAACAGTTTTCTGTAGGTTCTGAATCAAGTACTGGCATGTTCAAGAACTGGCCAGCAAAATTATCACTTGTTTGAGATAATTTTGTATCTGAATTTGAAAATGTCATATTATCTTGAGATATATCACTGAAATAATGACAAAATATTATTATGTTCTTTCACCATGAATTATTATTACTACAATACTCCAAAATAGTAAAATTTCTTTACACTTTTAATTAAAAAAAAAAAAATTCTCTTGATATGACTATTCTATTGGTCTAGCAAGGCGTTAATAACTTCACCGGACTACTTTTAATAATGTATTACTGGTATTATAGTTATAATCATATTACCTCTATTTTGATTAATCTTCCTATATTATCATATCATCATTAAATGACTGGGTTCATACTTACCGACAACATTGATTATTTTCTGCCATACTTTTATTAGAATGTTCTTGTACAACTTCTGTAGAAAGGTAATTGGTAAGGAATTTGAGTGAAAATAAGGAAATAGGTTAGTAAGGAAGGAGGATGAACCTGTTTTCGGGAGAGCATTCCCTGGTTTTACATTGTCATTTTCTGATTGCCAGTCTAATTCTGTGCTTTCCTCGTCTTCAAAGAAATCTTGAGAGTCTGTAAAATGTTAAGTAGATTATATAAAATGCTAAATATTTTGTAATGATTGTAAAAAATCCATACACATCTAGATATTATTTGGCTGATCATAGGGACCGTTCAAGTATTATGTAAGCAGAGTTTTTTTAATTTCTGACCGCGTCCTCCCTGGTTAGCAAAAGTAAGCAATACTCTTACCCCCTCCCCCTTAATTACGTAAACATTCATATAAGTATTTTTAAATCTGTTCTGGTTAAATAAATAAACATTGCTGACATGATTACCACCCAAACCCCGCATCCCCTATGTCATCAAAAATAAGCAAATCCAGGATCCCCCTTGGCCCCATCAGTGATTACATAATACTTGAATGGCCCCATGTTAATAAAGTGTAACTATTTTTCAAATATAAGTAATTTTCCTAGTATATTAAAACAAAATGAATCTGACCTTCATATTCCAATTTGAAACTATTGAATTGTTTTGGTGAAGTCTGTAAGAGCACATCTTGAGCAGCTTTACTAAGAGCAACTTTTAGAGCCCGACGTGCTTTTTGCAGTGGAGTCATAAACAGTAACTGTTCAATGTTTCCACAGAGCCCCTAAAATATCGAGTTTATAATCATTTCCTTATAATGTCCAGTTTTAATATAACACTACAGTTGGTAAAGAAACTGACCTTGGGTTTAAAATTTTTCTTGATAGTTAAAGCTTTTCTAGTTATTTTATTAAGTAATTCGGGTCTTCCGTATTGAAAATAATCGTGAATATACTCATGCATATACGGATTGCTGGAGTTACATAAAGGATCTTGTAAATGTGAAGTTACTTTTCTAAATCCATATAAATTAAGCTGCCTTACAAAACTTGAAATGTTAGTGGTTTTAAAAATGGAGCGATCACATTGTAAGTAGTTTCCGAGAACACGATAATTTAATAAAATTGTTCTCCCTGTACCACCCCAGAGAATAGCATCTGTGCGCAGATTAAGTAGATACCATAATTTTTGCGGAAATCGCATTTGAAGAACTGCATTCTTATCGTCTTGCATTTCCTTCAAATAGGATATAACGATTACGTTAAAGTTATAACAATGGAAAATAGATGTATTTTGTACTCTGTTATCGTAGTAAAATCAAATATTTTCATAAAATAATAGATTTTGTTATGTTAAACGCAGAGAATCAAATGTGGCGCCGAAGAAACTTTTTCTTCAATTGACGTAGAAGGAATATTTGCCAGTGCCAAAATTTAATTCTTGCTTCTTCAATGTATAAATCAAAGACCTATACAACAAATAACATACAATCTATAAAATATCTCAAATGAAAATAGTAAATAAGTAAAAATATTTTTTTTTACTAAAATCGTATTGAAATTGAATAATGAAGTTTTATCTACATGTGCATTTTAGCAATATGGCATAAAAATGTCAAATGGTATGTTACTGATTGTTGAGAGCTGTAAAATTTTGAATGTTACTGTATATTTACTATGGCTATGGAAAAGTAATTAAATATTGAAAGTGATGTGCACTTTCATTGTATTTTATTATAGTAATTCTTTACAGCATATTTTACCGTTATGGTTCATACATATAAAGACTGAAATATAATTCGTGTAATTTCATCCAGTCAATAGTTATAACCACGGAAGATAGATCAACGAATTGAGTTACATGCTATATACCAACGAAGTCCAAGTCGCGTACCAAATTACCCAAAGTGAATAAATACATAACACAAACTTATAATGCGTTTTCTATGATATATACACACAGATGTGATCGTTCATCTAAATTGGAGGCAATTTTAAGCCAATAGCAGGGAATTAAGGTAAAAAACATTTACTGGATCATTATGCTATGAAAAAAATGAAGACTATGATGCTATGAAGAAAAGGGGTTTTGCATAAATGTATTAGAAAAGTACAGAATGTTATTTGTATAGAAAGAAATGAACACAAAAGGAAGCGAAATATTTGCAAAAAAAATCTATTTTGTGATCTATGATCTTTTATATCTTAAGACTCGATTCAAAATTTCTGAAGGACTTTTGAGATAACATTTAGATTGGCAAAATAAAGGCTTATACAAGTTTACAGCTTATTATCTCTCATTCCAAAGTGAAATATCTAATAGGAGGAACTACGGTGAAGTCAAATTAAACCGATTTAAATAATTAAATTATAAATTAAATAATTTTTAAAATGGTGTTAGAAAATTCGCGTAATATATTCAGTAGCGAATTATAAAAAAATGTCGCTTTTGTTCTTTAAATATCACATGATTTTGCGAATTTGCAACATTGATATTTGGTCTGTCAAAGTTACTATGGCATTTACCAATCTGTCGCAGTCGCAAGTGCTGTTCCTTATATACTACGATTATGTTCTGAGTGTTATGTGTGAAGTAAACTACATTATATATATATCGAAGGCCAACAAACAAAGGGTGAAAGTATTTGATCTCCTAAACCGGCCGGATTTGTGTCAAATTCGAAGTACAAGGATATTAGTGCGTTGACTAAAGATTTGTTGACAAGAACAGTTTTGAAATCGTGCAGTAAGCAACTTATCAGAACAACAGTTATATACAATAAATTATATTGAAGTAATTATAACTATCGTTATCTAATTTCGAGTCAAATTGCGTATATATGTGCAAAAAATGGACAAAACGAGGTATATATAAAGTTTTGTTATTTATCTGTATAAATACATATATTATACATTGCAATTATATTCTAAAACTAGCTGACCCGCGCAACTTCTGCATGAAATTGGTTACTACCAGTTGCAATTGTATTTCCAAACTAGAAAAATCTTTAAAAAAATCCTCCGAAAAAACCGTTTACAGCGACACCCACCGTTTCCAATTGTGAAACTAAACAATTCACTGGAATACAATTAAAATCAGCAAAAAAGGTCTCGGACAAGCGTACAAGGAGCATGGGGACAAAAAAAAATTAAAAAAAAAAGGATAATAAAATACAAACTACATACATCTAATATATAAAATTCTCATTCAAATTCTTGTTTTTAATTATAATTCGAAAATGGAAATGATACTTATAACAGTCACTGTTACAATCAAAGCACACATAAAACAAAAAAAAAAAATGGATGAAAACAAATCAAAATCAATGTATACAGAGTGAGAGAAAGGAGGCCGGCTTCATTCACATCCCTACTCTTAGATGTTTGTTGTTTCAGAAGCGACATATCACTATAAAAAATAGGGGGTGTTGCTAGAAATTGAAAATTTAGGGTTGTATGTATTTTTTAATGCCACATAATAAAAAAATATAAACAAAACAATTTGGCGAAAAGTTAAAAAAAAAATTGAGGTTCACTCTTAACATTTAGGGGTATAAACAATTGATGTTGACCAATTCTCAGGCCTACCCGATTTACATGCAAAATTTCATGAAAATCGGTCCAGCCATTTCAGAGGAGTTTGGCAACAAACACTGTGACATGAGAATTTTATATATTAGGAGAAGAAGACAATAACAGCTTAAGTGTTATCATTTGGAATATTCTTCCACAAGTTGTCAATTATAATATTTTTTATCCTTTTTGTACCATGTGGTAAAGGTAATTATTTATGTAACAGAGGTTGTATGTAGTTAAAATTTTCGACCTAACAAATACTCTGTTATGCAATAAAAATAAAACCTACAATTTATATATCTTCCATACTCTAGCTAAGTGTTATATATAAAAGGTGTTATGTATTTTCACACTAAGTAATTCTTATAATTATAAGAAAATATTTAAATAGTGTGAAGTTATTATGAGTAAATGGAAATGGATGAGCTCAAAATTAAATAAAGAACTCATATAATATACATTTTCTTAAAATTTACAGGTTTTCAATGTTGCTACTTGAACCAGGAGAGATATATTTTGAGGATTACTCATGTACCTTGAACAATGAATTTTCGCTTAAACAAGGTGACCCAAGAGAGGGTCGATTAAAGTTGTGTTCCAAATCTCTTGTGTTTGAACCTAGAGAGTGGAAATATCCATTGATCAAACTGCAGTTTAAAGATTGCCTTAGCCTCTCACTTCCAAATTCATATGAAAAAAACAGCATAATTAAAGTTAAAATGAAGCAATTTGCCGAAATGCTACAAGAAAATGTACTAGCTCCATACAAATTTATTTATGAAGAAAGAGATTTCTTTGTCTTTTTTGATTTTGCTTCCGCTGATGATTGCTTAAGCCAGATGCAGCAGTTGCAAAGAGCCTCAACTCTACATGCACCAGAACATAATAGTATGGTAGCCACAATTCTTCACTCAAGATACATGAGGATGGAGTTTGATCCTGTCATGATGGATGACTTTACTGAGGAGATTGTGTGTGAATTGCAAGCTGAGAAAATATCACCGCTGGTTAGGCATCAAGGAAAATTGGCAGTCACTCCAACCACCATCTATTTTCAACCATTTAGTAATGTTGAAAGTGTAAGTATTTTTATTTATCAGGAGTATTTTAATTGTTTATGGAATATTTTATAATTATTATTGACTGTTACTAAAGTAGTAGTAGTTTTCAGAGGTGGTAGAGCCACGCTATAGCTATTAACTAGTTTCAGCATGAATGGGTCGGCTCGCCTGGAGTAGTACCACCCTCTCACAGAACACCAACGTGAAGTAACAGTGCTTGCATTGTTGCGTTTAGTTCGGTCAGTCGGGTAGTAGGCATCGGATAAGCTACCTCCCCTCCCCCTCATCCCTTCCCCACTCCCAATCCAAAACACAGGGTGGCAACGCACTTGCGACTCTTCTGGTGTTACAAGTGTCTATGGACAGTGGTGATCACTTAACATAAGGTGACCCACCTGTTCGTTTACCTCCAGTGATATAAAAAAAAGTGTGTCTATTTTTTATGAATCATGTAAACAAATTTAAGATGCATACTGTTTTTGATTTATTTTACAATGTCTAAGATGGAATATCGAATTTTAATGTTTTTTCTTGAAAAAATCATACAAATGATTACTATATAATTTTTTTTAAAGGAATTTATGTATGGATTATTTTTATAACCATAATTGGAGACATTATTTTAATTATATTATACATTTATTATTATAACAAATTAATAGGCAATAATACTATTGATTACATTCATTTTGTATGGTGGACAATATATTTTTAATCTGTGAAGCATATTAGTTGCACTTGCGACTCCCTTGGTGTTGCAAGTGTCTATAGATGGTGGTGATCACTTAACATCAGGTGACCCACATGTTCGTTTGCCTGCCATGATATAAAAAAAAAGAGTATCATCACAGATATAGCTATGTTTAGCTGTAAGTTTGGTTTAATTGCATCGAAATGAAACCTCTCCTTGTAAAATCTTGTGTAAAGATCTTAGAATTTTTACAGTTCTGTTTTAGGGACAGAGATTTACTACAACCTTATATCTCTAATAGCGGTGCAACCAATAGAAAATTTGGTGATCTCATATTATTCTGCTGGAAAGCACCACTTTCTTATTTGCTGTGTTCTGATCTGATAGGTGCGGGTTGGTAATAGGTATTGGTTCATGAGGCCAATGTATATTTCAACTCAGTCTGTAAGATAAAAAATATATATTTTTCTTTTCAAACTGTCTACGCTACTTGCCTAGTAAGGCCTTAACAGCTTCACCTGACTACTTCAATATATTATCGAGTCAGGTCTTTCTAATTTATGAACTGTAGTGGCCACTTAACATTAGTTGAACATTATTTCAGTTTGCTACTCTAAACTATAATAAATTCTCTTAGTATGTGAAAGTAGAAATAACCTTGAAAATTTGTTGTTAATATGCTGATTGTCATATATCTTCTCTTCATTTTCAGAGTGCAATACTGAAGCTTAAATTGAACAATCTAAAGAGGATTTATAAGAGAAGATTTTTGCTAAGGCAAGTTGTATGTATCCATTTGGTTTGTTTTATTTTCAAGCTTATTTATTTTATTTGCTTCATTCTTGTAACAAGCATTTGAAATATGCCTAAACTGAACATTATTGCTCCTTATTCTGGAGAATGTTTTATTTAAATACACTTAACAAAAATTGTTCCTTTTAACTATTTCAGGGTTTAGAGATATACAGTGATGATGAGAGTTCCATTCCTCATATGTATCTCACATTTCAATGCGAATACGATAGAGATAAAATATACTGTATGCTCGAGTCATCACCTAATGTCAACTTAGAGAGTGTACACACGGAGGAAATGACTCTGCAATGGCAAAATGGAATTGTATCTAACTATGACTACTTGATGTATTTGAATTGGTAATTTTTTTAATGTATCAGTATGTCTATAAAAATGAGTAATTTCTTGTATGTCTTTATTACATACTAGATGGTGTATAGGGTTTTGTTATTTTATTGGAACAACATGTTAACTACAAAAGGCGACAAACAACAGGTTAACTTTATACTGTATCTGGTTTTAGAATCTTTAGGTTTAGATCTTGAAATCAATTTGTATTGCATTGACCTTTTTAATAACATATTTAAATATCAGGTTAATTGTTTTTTTTTTATGTCCATGGGAGATTTACTTGTTTCTATCTTATTTTGCTATCTTTACATTATTTTGAGAGCTTTCTTTTACTCTGTATTTAGTTTTAGATCATTTAAAATATGTATATTTATTATATTGTGTCGATCTAAGTTCTTGCAAAATCTATATATAATCTAACCTTTCAGTGATGAATTGTGCCGAGTAAATGTATTCAGCCAGTTACATTAAGAGTAAGAAAGTTTATCGCTTCTCATCGCCTCTCACACAATTGATAAAGTGAAATTATGGTTTAACACCATTGATATATATACATATAAACCCATATCAATGTTTAACATTAAAATGTAAAGGATTTCATAGAATAACGAAAACTTTATTGATTAAAATTCTGCTTAAATTAAATTTTGGACAGTCTTGCAGATAGAAGTAAGAATGATCTCACTCAGTATCCAGTATTCCCTTGGGTCGTGGCCGATTACACATCAAAGGATTTAGATTTAAACAGATCTGAAACGTTCAGAGATTTATCAAAACCAGTGGGAGCGCTCAATGCAGACAGATTGGAGAAATTAAAAGAGAGATTCAATGAGATGTGTGAACCGAAATTTCTATACGGTTCGCATTATTCCGCGCCCGGACTTGTATTGTTTTATTTAGTGAGTATCAATTTTTTTTTTGTAATATGTGTTGGGTTTTAAAATAAGTGAATCAGAATCATAACTTCTTTGATTGACTGTTAACGTTTGTGTTAGAAAGAATAACTGTTGGAACAACTTGCAATTAAATTAAATTACAAAAAGTAATTAGACAATTAAAAAATTGATACAATTGAAATTAAAAAAAAAATACAGTCGAATTGATAACCTCCTCCTTTTTTTGAAGTCGGTTAAAAAAAAAATGTCCAACAATTGGCAAACCTGTTCAGCAAAATATGCAGTACAGTAGTACTGCAGCGCTGATTTTCGATGGGAGCCCATATGATGATAAACATAAGCGGTGTTATTACAAATAAGTTAAATACGTATTGAACCCTGGCTTTAAAAAGGTCTCATATTAAATGCACTGCAGTCGCCATCTTGTTCTTTTGTCTCGCTTTGGTTACGTTAGTTTAGACTTGTGAAAAAGGATAACACGATCTTGCCTCGGGCGAGCGCAGTGCATTTATTAGGAAACTTTTTTAAACCAAGTGTTTAATACGTATTTAACTTTTTTGTAATAAGACGGAAGTTGTCTTGTTGTGGAAAGTTATGTTCATTGACTCCATTCTACTTCTTATTTATTGAAAATATTTTGACTTTCATTAGTATTATAATTGTTTTTGAATAGCATAATCTCAAGAACCTCCATTGTTCGAGGAGATTTATAGATCCTAAGACTAGTAATCCGGGACGGACTTCCCTCCATCAGCCCCATGTCCGAGTCCGTAATTTCTCAATGGTAAAATACGTCTGTTTTCTAAGTTTAACTTTTCGGGCAATTGCAAGTAGTATAAGATATGTAATCTCTCATATAAATTAATTACTTGCACATAAAACTTTTAAGATATTTTTGCAACAAGATTTAGAGATAAGACTTCAAGGGAATAAACGACTCTTATGTTTTTTTACAGGTGCGTAAATATCCCCAATACATGTTGTGTTTACAGAACGGTAGATTCGACCATCCCGACCGAATGTTCAACTCTGTTAAGGACGTTTATAATAATTGTTTACGTAACATGTCTGATTTTAAGGTGAGTTCTAGTTTAAGTAATATTACTATTTAAGAGGTTATTGTTTATAGGATACTATCGGGCCTGCTCTGGAAATAAAAAAAACACTGAATCAGATGGGGGCGCCATCTACTAGTTCTATGATTTGGGTATTCTAAACCTTCCTGGGAATCACTCAAACACACAAAAAATTTAATCAAAATTGGTCCAGCCATTTCGGAAGATTTTACTAACAAACACACGTACATTTAAAATAAACTTATTTGATAATAAATTACAAAGGGTCAATGAAATCTAAAAAATATGTAGCCCAGAATCATCTACTAAGAGTTTCGCATCACATGGTCATAGTCGTAAGTCGATACGTTCAGTGGCTTTGATGCGATTGAACCTCAAAGAAAAACTATATTTTTCCATATATATGTATAGAAGATTTTTATTGGATTTATACTTGTATATGTTTTAGAGATTTACCAAATTCTCATCTGATGTTAAATGACCATGGGGTTCAAGATTTAAGGCCTGGTCTGCTTTCGAGTATAGTTGCTGGAACACATCTGTAGGTGCTTGACGACAGATAAATATAGAAATAGAACTATATTCAAATATTCAAATAGAAGGTGATAGTCGCTAGCCAGGCAGGCATTATGAAAAGCCTAAGGTATGGCTTTATCACGATATTTTACTCGCCGGAAAATAAGGCTCAATGTAGGATTCGTAAACATGATCGATTTATTTTTCTATTTTTTTCACCGTAATTTCATTATTCATACACTTTGACTGCCACGTTGGTCATATATGACGGGGCCACGGTTTCTCTTGTGACGTCACGGCGCGGTGCCGCGATGGTCGCCTGTGATTGGAGCGCTAGATTCTTTTACAATTATAAAAATTAAATTGTGGCGTTCTAAAGGAAACGTGATTACGGCGTGCCAGTCAAAGTGTTTATAGAGGATCGTCGTCTCGTAAGTTTTATTAATAATCTTTGTGATCTCTTTGGAATCCTTACTTCCTTAATATTATAAATGCGAATGTAAGTCCGTTTGTTAACTTATCGCGTTTTAACTACTCAACCGATCTTCATGAAATTTGGTAACGCATTATGGGTATGCAGAAAATGACAAAGGGTATCTCTGTATCTTTTATCTTGAAAATTTGGTTGTCTGTAAAGTCGGCTTACGGACGATAATTTTACATGATATCGTAATAAGAAAACATTGATAAAAAATTGAATATTTTTTTTTCTCGAACTGACTACGCTATTGACCTAGCAAGGTCTTAACAGCTTCACCGGACTACTAAGGCGAGCGCTTAAGGTACTCAGCCGATTTTATTTGACAACTAGCTCAAGGGTGCACGACACACCTCGGCTTGGGCTGTTGCCTGATACATGCAATTCGCGACCTATCTGAGACATACTTTTATGAACTGAATTGAAATGACTACATAGATGCGGTACAAGCCGAATACTTAGGCCAATCGCGCCTCTATCGCTTGTTCCGCGCTCTCTCTTGCACGCTCGGCTCAGGCGGAACGAGACAATGAGTCATGATTTTTCGTGCGTGCAGCCGGCTTTCATTGATTTATAAGACGTTATCATGTCAAAAAGTATTGTTCCCGAGGAATAGGTAAAATCTACATTAATACGAGCGAAACTGTGAGCAATAGCTAGTGTATAACATTTAATTTTGGTTGGGTGATACTCATGCTAAGATGGATTAAATTAATTTTGTATACATTTAATGATGCATGAGGCTTGAGGCTTTTATAGACTAAATCATCAAAAAAAGGGGTATCGTATTTTTTATAAAAAATAAAAAAACTTGTGGAATTAAAAAATATATGTAAGTTAACTTTTAGGAATTAGTTCCTGAATTCTACGACACCGAAGGTAAAGGTGATTTTCTAGTAAATGCATACGAAATAGACTTTGGTGACAGACACGATGGCACCAAAGTGAATAACGTAGCTCTGCCTCCCTGGGCTACAAATCCTGAAGACTTTGTGTTCAAATTAAGAGAAGCTCTCGAATCTGAGTTTGTGTGTAAGCATTTACATCTATGGATTGATCTCATTTTTGGCTATAAACAACGAGGCGAAGAAGCGATCAGAGCGAATAATGGTGAGTAACAGAACAATTATATCTTATCATCATCTACTTACCGTTATCCCACCTAAGTAGAGTCGGTACAAAATATTTTCCTTTTCCACTCTCCCCTGTCAGATGTAAAATCAAAATATACTTTATTAAATTTAGGCCCTGAGAAGGCGCTTATGAACGTCAAAGCTACTACCGGTTCGGAAACAACCCAGTCATCGAGAAGAACCGGCAAGAAACTGGATCGATCTGGTTTATCTCTTCATGCCATATATTTTCACAAGACAAATAGTTACATTCGTTTTAGTGGATGCAAAGAAAGGAGCGTCATTTCCAGACGTCACTATCGTTCACATGCCATCTCAGTATTCATTACACATATAATTTTTCATACAAACTATCCATATCTCTTTCGGTATTCCTATAGCCGTCCCCTTTTATACCTTCATCTTCTTATCTATACATATAATAAGAATGTAAATCTAACGTGTCTGTACTTTTTAATTTTCGTAAAAAAAATAAATATTGCAGGTGTCTAGGAATAACTAATAAAATACATTCCAATAATTTTTAGAAATGTCTATCTGTCTGTTTGTATGAACACGCATCACTGCTAAAGTACTGGGTTCACAATAAAATCACAAATCATATCTTCTGGAGTACCTTAGTTTTTTTTCATTAAAATCGGTCCACTCTATCAAAAGTTATTGTAGTTTTAATGACGACGCGGCGTAAGTACGAGAGAAAAGTAGACAAGTAAATGGACGTAATAACTTCAGATGACTTTATGAATCACTGTTTTTTACATAAGCTTCCACGCAGACGAAGTCACGAGCACAGCTAGTATATAAGTAAAGTTATAAAGAAAGGTATGTCGTTGAGTGCACATCATGCAAAAACTACTGTACAGACTACTAGGTTTTTTTTTTAATTTACTTGTTAGACATTTAGTCGTTATAAAAAAAAATTATGATTTTTTTTCTGCAGACTGTTGGTGCGCACCTTTTTTTGCTTTCGTTAATTTGATTAGTTTTCTTAAAAATCGTTTAAAATGTGACCAAATATTGTTCTTATTCTACTCAATTATTAAATATAATATATTTGTTACGTTACTTTACATTTGTTACAAGTATTACATATGTTTCTTTACGATATATTCAAATAATATTAAGTTATTAAAGTTTTAAGAAACTACGATACGAACGCACTACGTGTTCAGTTGTGTGTGTTTTCTGGCCGTGGAGAAATGGGCAAGCGGTGTGATGGTTATTATTTTTTCTCTGTACATATAATGTATTGTCAAGGTAATAAACCGTGAACAAAGATAACGACCATGTCATGAAATGAAATGGCAGGTCACCAGCTGAACGTCAATCTGTCAATTCTGTTAATATTTCCCTACGGTCTTCACACACCCACTTATTTTTTAGTAGAGATTTAACCATATTTTCACTTTTCCGTACGTTTTTGCAAACATTTTATTTCATACAAAACATGTCCAAATATTTACAAACACAACAAAAAAAATAGCCTAATATGTGCAGTCGTTCTTAAGTGACGTTCTGAGATACATTCGGCAATTGATTTTTATGTATATAGTTCAATTAATGTACAGTTCGTAAATATTCAGCAAAATATATTTTTGGACCTATGAAAGTGCTTATTGTAAATTTACATGCAGATTTTTGCAGATGCTCGGAAGTACTTTTTGTTTGCATTGGAATTTTGGTTAAAATGTTATTCAACTTAAAATGAAACCAGGATATTTTATACTTGGCATTAATATTGTAACGATTGTTTTTTTTAAACAATTATGAAACAATCAGTGTTGTTAATTGCAGTGTTTCACCACGTATGTTACGAGGGCTCGGTCGATCTCGAATGTATTTACGATATGAATGACAGGCACGCGTTGGAGGTACAAATAATGGAGTTTGGACAGGTTCCAAAGCAACTGTTTACGAAGCCGCACGTCAGAAAGATCGTACACAGAGTCGCCAAACCTTTGTCGCTTACCGATGAGAGTGCTCCCACGTATGAGATGGAATGTATCGATGTAATTAGACTGCACAAGGGGGCGGTGACGTGCGTGCTACGTCAAGGGGATAGGATTATTTCTGTGGGACGCGATGGTACGCTTAAAGTATATGATACGCTACACAGCAAACAAATAAGGAGCGTAGCGTTATCGACTACGCCGCTGAGCTGCTGTGTTATGGTCAGCAGTGATACGGTCGCTGTCGGTTCGTGGGACAATGAAATGTAAGATATTTTTAAACCTCAGCAATATTATTCAAGTGAAATTTCTTATTGCACGATAGGGAAACATTTATGCGTTAAACGTAAGGTAGGTATATAGTCGTGTGAATGTGTAAGTATGTATAGTGTCTACCTGGGTTAAGTAATATACAAAAATGAGTAAATGTATAGTTAAGTATATATACTACGGAACTTCGTATATTATAGTTTATGAGCATTCTCATATACACAATATGATTTAATACAAATAAGCCAAAGAAGTTTCATTTCCTCTGCGTGTATACACTGATACACGCAATGTTTTTTTTTTTAATACTTATGGATATATTATGAAAGGTGCACACGAATAGCGGCAAATAACTGTACAGTTTTGTACGAAATTAGTATTGAAATCTCTAATAAGTATGAAATGAATCTAAACGAATGGGTTTTAATTATAAAACTATAGCAAATTCTATAGGTTTGCTTATTATCATTTTCGTATATAAAATCTGCCTCAAGACACAATAAAATATATTTCTAAAAAAAATCTTTTTACGTGCAGTTGAAGTGAAATGAATTTAATAATATGTATTAAAATATAATTTACTAAAAACGCGTTAAGAAGGAATATAAATTTGAAATGATTTAACGCGATATTTCTTTACAATTTCAATATTGAAACAATTAACAATTGGTTGCCATGGAGATACTATTGAACCATCAAAACGCGCATATCCGTACATGCGTACAATATAATCCGTTCTGACATCAAGTTAATCTCTCGGCTGATTTTTTAAGACCGAGATCTCAAAATGGTGGATCATGTCTTTAGATAACTAGCTAATTAAAAAAAAAATTATACATGACATAATATGTTATTGTTTGTTTTTCAACATTTGTAATAAATACGTTTTTTTTTAAACTTATACTGCCAACAATCTTTTGATCAGTGCATTATAATGTCTACTATGTCTAATTCGTTTGTATGGAACTTGAATTCTTATGGTTTTGGACAGTCCAGGGGTTAACAATTTATGAAACATAATATTGATTACAGCATTTAATACTAATTGATTAAAGCCCTTAACAACGTTAACGTTACATCCGTAACGTAAGTAACGCGTGGTTTCCGTTACAAATGTTGCTCTTTTAGCATCCCCAAAAAGTTTCACTAGAGTAATAATATAAATAGGCATAATTTTTTGGAGTGTAATCAAAGGTTTATTATTTTTAGATATCTGTATGATGTTGAATACGGGAGAGTCGTGGAAAGTTTTCGGGCGCATGACGATTCAGTGAGCTGTTTACTGTGGTTACACAAAGGTAAGTGTAGTGTTTACACTGTGTCATGTTGAAGTGTGCCTGCTTCGGTATTAATAGTTATAAATAACATACCATTTATATTTTAACCATATTAAATTCAATCACATTAGAATCCTTGTCATTATTTCACTTTTATTAATACTTTTCAACGTACGGTCAGTGCATAAAATTAAGTAATAAGTATTAATATTTCATAAAGCTATAGTCTTCAAGGGTATGCAGAGATGTTTGAATGAAATGAAATAAATAACGTTTATAACAGCGGCACGGTATGATGGCCGTTTTGAGAAATGACGGTAGTGATGTAAAAAGTCGAGTTACTTTCGATTTTAGTGTACTAATATGCATTGTTATGAATCGCTGCTTTGTTTTGAATTAAGCATTGACGCGAGTTTGCTGGAGATGGTAGCAAGCGATCCGATATATATTATTCTAATTATATGACATACAAATTTATATGATATAATTATGAATGTTGAATAATATATGATATATCTAACTACTACAATTTGGTCCCACAAACAAATCTTTTTACGTTGTTACTAAGAAGAAAACAGCGCCGTTTGACAGATTCCTTAATGAATTATAATTATTAGTGTACTTATTTACAACACAATTCGGCATTTATATATTAGTATATGGTTATACATATATATATAATTTACAAATCTGTACTAAATTAATATTGTGTCCTAAAATTATACATTCGGTAAATTTCAAAACGAACTGCACATCACTATTGATTATAAAGAACAACAATTTGCCCCTTCAAAGGTATTTATTAATTTATACGAAACTTCATGAGCGGGCAAACGTCACAACGGCCATCATAGCGTGCCGCTATTATATTGTTATAATTGTTTTTGTAAATGGCTCGTTGGTATTGTGTCTAGAGATTACTACGTTTGATTTTGATTTTCGATTTATGCAATAATTACTGCGGCATTGGCTTTAACCGCATTTGTGTGTGTGAAATGATTTCTATATGTATGTGTGTGTATACTAATTTTTGATTTTACTACACCGGATTACAATAAGCGTCGCGTTATAGAGTTGTGTATTTATGGTGAGCGTCGGTTTTTATTTTATTTAATAGGAAATATTTCAGAATATCTGTTAGTGTCTGGTGGATGCGACGGCGTCGTTCGAGTGTGGGGTAATATCGGCAGGACGGGGCAAGCCCTCCGCGGATTGAAGGCGGAATTTGATCATGACGGGAAGATAACTTGCGTTACGTATAGGTACATTAAAATTATATTGAATACTGAATAATTTTATTTATGTATTGTAAAGTGTCATTTGTGTGTCCGGATGAATTGTTCGAAGAGTTGTGTCGATTTTGTTGAGACTCTAACAGACAAATGTAGGAATTTTCGTAGTATTACGCATGCGTCTCTTTCAATCCTATATTGTGGCTCTTCCAAGAAATCGGCAGACACATAAGTATTATTTATTAACATGCCTTGTAATAGTTCTTTTTGAAAGGCAAGTCTACATAAAAAAGGCACATTTTTTTAAAGCAAGAATAGCAGGTCTAGTCTCTCGCAAAAGAGATATGGACCGTTTATTTTGAAAGTGGTGTAAGTCCATTTTCTTTTGTTTCGAGAAAATTAAAGGTTACTATATTTGTTAATTTAAAAATACAGACAAATCATATGAGGTCTGGCATTGTTTCTATTGTTTTATCAACATTTAATTTGTTTATATAAATTTGTTTTTGGCTAATTAGACTACGATAACACATATTTATGTGCTGTAAATGGGCTTACACCACTTTCAAAATTAGACAATTATAAAAATCGTTTAATTTCAATTTTGAAAAATCAAATATCGCTTAAAATATACTTCATTTTAATATAATTTTGTTTACAAATACGCATAACAACACATAAAATTTTATTTTAGACGGCAATTACATTGTCATTACAAGATACTGATTACCTACAAGAATTTACTTATTCTCTGCATGTGGTAGTGTTTCAAAATATGCATGATGCACCGGAGGTATATAGGGTAGTAGCTGCTTCATGTCTTTATATTTTTCGTACGTAATAGGTCTGGCATTTTGGTACAAAGGCTCCAAGGCGATTTTTTCAAATTTTAACGGTCTTCCAGGACGTAGAGGTAATAAATTGATAATTTTACTACTGTTGTTTTTGTTGTTTTTTTAATTCGCCAAAATACGGGCAAAGATACGGAGTCATACAGCCTTGTCGTATTTATTTTATTCTCACAGGTTATGCGCTGTACATTTTCTAATAAATTTCTCTAATTTTTTAATATCTATCTTTTAACTTACGAGTAGTGGAAACACGGAGGGGAAACAATGCAAATCGTCCGCGGGTGAAACCGCGGGACACAGCTAGTATAAAATAAATGAAAAATAACAAAACACTGATCGGTATCCATCTGCTATGCCACCTACCTCTGTTAATTGGACTTACACCACTTTCATAATCAATGATTATGCAATTTCATTTACCGACCGATTTTAAGTTGTACAAAACCTGGGATTTTTTTGAGAAATTAAACATGGACTAATTATATATAAAATATTTACATTAAATTAAGCATGAATTACGTGATAGCTCATTTTTCTCAAAAATGGACTTACACCACTTTCAAAATAAACGGTCCATATATTTAGGAAGTCGAGAGTGCAGTTTTAATCCTGATTATTTCCATGAGAATGTCTCTACTAAAGCAAGGCTTAAGTTAAAAAAAAGGTTCTTTGAATAAACTTCATTTGTGTATTGTTCATATTGGGCACTTTTCGGTGATGAGTTTGCCGATCACTGACCTATACTAATCATTACACTTTTCTATAGGTTCTCTGTTGTACTTTTCTATAGCACTGATAATAAGATTTAACGGACGTAACTTAAATAAAGTAAAGAATTTTAAGCGCTGAGTAACACTGACAAAGGAAAAATTAACCCCTCTGCTGATTTTTTCAAACCCAGATCTCAAAATGTCGGGTTATGTTTTTAAATATCTAGCCAATTTTTGAAAATTATAAATGTACATTACATAATTTGCTATTGTTCGAGTTTTTCAAATTTTGTAATAAATACGGTATATCTTTTTATACACTGCCAACAGTCTGTTGATCATAAGGTATAGATTTGTTTGTATGGAGCTTAAACCCATTACAAAAAAGTTAAATACGTATTGAATACTTGCTTTAAAAAGGTTTCTAATTAAATGCACCGAGGTCGCTGAGTGTTCGCCATCTTGCTCTTTTGTCTCGCTTTGGTTACGTTAGGTTAGACTTGCGAAAAAGGATAACGCGTACTTTCCTCGGGCGAGCGCGGTGCCTTTAATTCGAAACCTTTTTAAAGCAAGTATTTAACTTTTTTGTAATAATACCGTTATGGTTTTAGACAGTCCAGGGGTTAAATAGGAAAAATAATCGGCAATTAATCACGATAAAAAAACATATAGTTCCCCCGTTATAATAGAACCATTTTTATCAGAACAAAGTCGCGGGCACCACAGTGTGTCTCTTTTTACGTCCATGCGTTTATTCGCAAGTATATCGTTATGCGTACTAACATTGAGTTAAATTAATATCGAAGATATAAATAAATGGTGTGGGTACAGCCGTGAAGATATTTGCTGTTTACTACAGTTATCTGCTTACTATAATCGAATTATTTGTTACTTTGAAAATCCTAACTAATATTATAAATGAGAATGTGAGTTTGTTTATTTATTTTTGTTTATTTATTACGCTTTCTTTCTCGCCTTAATAGTCAATTGATCATTATGTAATTCTACATTTAGTTTATCTGGGATACAGAAAAGGAAATAACATACCTTCCCAGAAATAAGTAGTGTTTCAGAGGGATAGCTCAAATCTTAATTAACACGATTAAATGCATGGGCAAAAACTAGTATATAATTGTACTAAAATGCTATTTCATATAAAAGTTTTCAACGCGTGGGTGTTCTGTAATGGAGTTTTATTTATTAATATAACATCAGCTAACGCGAATGCTGTAATTATTATTTGATAAATGATCGGTTAATAATAATTTTAGTTAATTAAATTGTGAACGTTTAACAGAATGTAAAGGGAGTTATTATTTTGTGTTTATGTTACTGGTAAAGTGCAGAAATCCGTTACTCGATAGATTGTGTAGGTAATGTGCAAATGAACCAGGATTAGACATCAAGAACATTTGTATAATAAACCAGGTGAATGTTTAGACAGCAGCAATATTTATAGAGGACACTCTGCACTCGATTCTCGTTTTAAATCAATAAAAAAATTAGGTGCTTAATATTTGGACGAATTATCTAGAGACATACAATAAATATACTCGATCCTCTAAGCGTCTATGTTAAAGCACAGTGTCAATGTCCGCCGGGTGAAGTGAAAGCGAAGCTAACCAACTAACAAAGGATGATTTTTCGGAGTTGGAACAAACAAAAGGCTTTATTGTGCGTTTCATTATTGAAAGCTATGAACTCCGGGTCGCCGCTCGCAGGTTTTATCACCGGTCATTCAACCTAGGATTATTTAAGTTTTTATCCATACTTTCGAAATCCTTAGAACAAACTTTACGTAAGGTTCCCTTTTTTGTCTATTAGTATTTGTTTTGATACTATTAGTTTATGTGTTAAATGTAACCATGAAGTGTCATATCCTAGAATACTGCGAGTGTCTAACCTTTCACCTGGTATAGGTATTTAAAGGCATCTATTATATTACTGTCGTGTTTTGACCCAGTGAGCGAATAGAATGCGATAAGGACTACCGCAGCTTGGATTGATTATTTATACTATTTATTCATATTATTATTATTTATTTTATTATAGTATATATATTTTGCGGGGTGGTAGGGTGTCTGTACCCGACTGGATCGCGACCACCGTACACCAGGTGGAACACCCGCCATAGTGACACGTTTGGGCGTGTCGCGTTCCGGGATCAGCCGGTGTATATCCAGCAACCGGGGGGGGCTGTCCCTGACTGGGTCGCTTTCAGGCCGGCATGACAGCGGCGACCGGCGATAGATAGTATGTCTTTCGGTGGTCGCCATTGTTTTTGGATTGTACTGTGCTTACCATCAGGCACAGTACAGTCACTTTGCCGAGCTACAATAAAAAATAAATAAATAAATAAAATAAAATAAAGTCGCCTATCGCGTCTGTCTGTCTGTCTGTTCGCGATAAACACAAAAACTACTGAACGGATTTTCAAGCGGTTTTCAGCAGTGGATAAAGTGATTCATGAGGAACGTTTCGGTATATAATTTGTCAACGATTTTTTTTATAATCAGGGCGGGACAACGTCTGCCGGGCCCGCTAGTTATTATAATAAAGATGTAAAAGTTTGTATGTTTAAAGAGGTGGTCTCTGGAACGATTAACCCGATTTTATAATATTTTTATCTGATTCAGATCTACGTTGTTCTGAGAGGCATAGGTTATATTTTATTTTAGATGTAATTAATATGAAATTCGGTTGCCAGTTAGTACCTACATGGAACAAATAAAATCATGACTTATTCTCTAATAACCTCTTCCAAAAGTGAACCGGTTAAAAAAAAGTGTGTGTATACTTATGTACACGCGTTAGAAGTTATACTTCTTTGAAAAATTCTTTCAAAAATTTTATCTTTCGCCTTATATTTTATTAAAAAAGGCATTTAATACATTGAAAGTTTTAATACAAAGAAACAAAATGTTGACTATAGCTAACTTCAGGGTGTCGGTTTTTCGTGACTGTGTGCGCGCGTATCGTAAAAATTTACTCTCATAATTTTTCCCTAACGCGCCAAAAGAAGTATAACTTCAAAAAATCAATAGTAATATCGGAACGTCATTGATTGTGTCGGTATGAATCTCTTTTGTTTTATTAGTAAAATTTGTTAGCTAGATATCTGAAAACGGTGAAATAATTAGGTAATTTTAGTGATTTTTAAATTCCCCTAATTCTTCCAATTATTGATTTATGGAAAAAAAACAAATATAGGACTACGGTAGTAACCGGTATAGATCGGCGGTTTAAATACCACATGCATTTAGTTCGAAACCTTTTTAAACCAAGTATTCAATACGTATTTAACTTTTTTGCAATAACACCGGCTAAGTCTAGAGGTGAACTGGCTCTCAAGTGCAGCTGCCGGAACATACTTATACGTGGTTAGGGTCAGATTTTCAGCCTGAAAGTGGTAGCTAGTAATATGGGCATATTTACTTTAACGCCATTATTCGGGAATAAAACACGATAGAGTATACTTTATTCAAACTTACCTGGCAACTATCGTTATATTTTGGTTAATTTAATAATTAATTATAGCCTGTTTTATTACGGTATAAAAGCTCTATTACTGCAAAATTTCACCAAAATCCGTTCATTAGTTTTTGCATGAAAGTGTTATTACTCAATCTATCATTACAAACTGTCTCCTTTGTGGTATTAATCACTACATATTATTTAACAAAGTCCACCGCCGCGGTTATCTGTCTGTTCGCGATAAACTCAAAAACTACTGAAGGGACTTTTTATGCGGTTATGATTAATAGATAGAGTGATTCATGAGAAATGTTTAGATATATAATTTGTCAAGATTTTGTGTAGATTGGTTGAAATATAACGATAATTGTTGGACATATCGGAAGAAGTCAAAAGCCTGCGAAAACGCTGCCTAATTAATCGCTTTGAGATAAAGATAAGAAAACAACTAATATAATAAACAACACAGGCGAAGTTGCGGGTATTAGTTAGTATGATTAAAAATACTCTTACACTAAGAGAGAGCAGGAAAATGTATAGTTTTATTATTAAACCATAGTTAATTTTACGAACAAAAGGTCAGTCTATATGACTAATTAAAGTAGTTTATATTACCGTATACACTATACAGTGTAAATGCAAGTTATCTAGTGCATAGCTGTTCGTAATTTTCCTGTTACGGCTTTTTTTTCAGGCGTCGACGCCACGAAATCGATATCATAACGGGAACGAGCGACGGTGATGTTTTTATATGGGATTTCACTTCAAAAGAGCTCATGACCAGAGTGCCCGTGTACATGTGTGAAATAAACAGCATCTGTTTTGTTTTATCGGATGATAGAATCGTTACAGGCAGTTGTGAGGGAGACTTTAGTGTTACCGATCTCAGCGTCTTCCATTCGGTAATTATCGTTATTTAATTAAAAACTATCTGCCCGTACCGGCTTTCCACTTTTGTAGTAACGAACAAATTGAAACCACATCTTTCCTTTACGGTACGACCGTGTCATGAAATACGATGATATCTGAGCACCATTATGTCAAATCTGTCAAAATTTTTAAAGATTTACTATAAACTTCTCTACCTCTATCTATTCAATCATTATGATATACATAGACTTAACAATACACACCCATATATTTACACACACACACATGCTCAACAATCACAAATAGTAGATACACATGATGATTACAACAATACAATCGTTATTTATAATTAACCCTCCTTACTAAACATTTCCATAAAATTTGTAGTTTGCGCTGGCGTCAGACGTCAGCGTGAGCTTAAATTGGCGCCGTTAGTGACATTTTGTGAATATTTTTTGTAATTTTTTTTTAGGAGAATTAATTATTATTATTACAATCTTCTGTTTCACTCATTCAAGTTTTATATGAACATTTTCAACCAATTTTTTACACTTTTCCATACGATTTTTCGAACATTTTCCTTTAAACAGGCTTTGTTTTGACAATTACAAGACATGACATGACTAAAATATTGAATTGATTTGATTTGAATTTGAATTGATTGAAAAATTGATGTTGAATTTTATGTATATTCAAATTCAGGAAAAAAGGAGCATCTATATTAATAGTATTTCCTTGGTCACGTATGATGCTTCTGTTCTCAAAATACACTTAATCAAAAAATGTGTATTTTTTTTCATTATAACGTTTGACCACAATCTCAACTGATATTAATAAATGAAGATGTGTTCTGAAATTATAAACACGCTCGGTGTTATTACAAAAAAGTTAAATACTTGGTTTTAAAAGGTTTCGAATTAAATACACCGCGCTCGCCCGGGGCAAATTCGCGTTATCCTTTTTCGCAAGTCTAACCTAACGTAACTGAAGCGAGACAAAAGAACAAGATGGCGAACATTCAGCGACCGCGGTGCCTTTAGTTCGAAACCTTTTTAAACCAAGTATTCAATACGTATTTAACTTTTTTGCAATAACACCGGCTAAGTCTAGAGGTGAACTGTCTTTCAAGTGCAGCTGCCGGAACATACTTATACGTGGTTAGGGTCAGATTTTCAGCCTGAAGATGGTAGCTAGTAGTTAGTCAGGTGGATTTAGAAAAAGCCATACCACCATGACAATTGACATGACAAGTTTTATGACAATGTTTTCCTTCATCAAAACCTCCGGACTTATTCGCAAGTTATTAAGTCAGTTTACGGACTGTCCGAAGACGCTAACTACTTAGGGCCCTATCTCATTAGCACGCCATAGCAGCGCTACCGGTCGCGCTATTGTGGTATCTTGAGCTAACAAGCGAGAAACACCAAAACAAACACCACGATTGTCTGTTGGAAAATGATATCGTATGGCATCGTCGGTATAGCGTTGATTCGAGAAAAGGGCATATTTGGTATCGCAAATGGTGGTGGAGTGAGTGACACGCCAAATAGCTATGAATGTTTGCAACACTAGCGGGTGATTCGGTTGCCGGCAACAGCCTTGGTTATGCAACCAAGCTGATATCAGATGATCTATCCTTCATATGGCTGTACACATTCTGTCGGTGGCGCCGCCATGGTGTCCTAACGAGATAGGGCCCTTAGTCGTGATAGCTTCGATTCATATTTTAGTTAGATGTTCGTCCTTTAATCTTACGGCAGTAGTTGGTTTTTAAATGTTTGATTTAATCATAGGTTTATCGTAAGAAGTTACCGGAGGAGGTGTCGTGTCTCTGCTGGGAGGGTAGTGACACGCTGTGGGTGGGCGGAAGTGGAGGCGTTCTCAGACAGTTGAACATGCTCACAGTCACGCAGACAAACGAAATGAAAATTCACGACGGTGCGTATGATATGAAACATACCCGCTATATCGCTAAGATCTTAAAGAGATTCGGCCTCGAGATTACATATTTCGCAAGAATCGATAGCAATAATTTAAAGCATGTATCGGCCATAATATAAAGTAAAACGTGCAATTATTTTGTTAATTAACTTGCTCGTAGGACGATTTTGACGTATATTTCTTTTTCGCACTTCCTATTCTGAGGCCGATATGTAGCAATTTCTGCTATAATTTTGCTCTTGAAAGATATGTGGGGTTAGTTAAATAGTTAGAATATTGTGGTTTTATTAAAATCTATAATATTTTTTGTTTCAGAAACGATTAAAAGTATTTTCTATGATGAGATCTCACAAACTTTAGTTACCGGTAGCGAAGATAAATCTGTAAAACTATGGAAGCTGTCGCGTCGCTCTTGATTACATTGGCCAAAGTCCGTTGGCTACTTTGATTTAGATATAATTTCTATTTAACATTTACAGGACTATGTGATTTTATGTATAGAGTTATATATCGTAGTGTTAGTAATAGATGAATTTTATTAAAATAATATTTTGATCATAAATACGTTGTTTTATTACGTAATTAATTTATTATTTCCTTTACCTTGGTAGCTTTAGAATTAACACATATGAACCGGTAACAAAAATGTTTCTGTTCTTGGTTAACTTGAATGTAACTAATAAATACTTCATGCTATAGAGGACAAAAAGAATATTCTACACATTGAAAATATTTATTACACTGAAAATGTACTTTATATATTTCTTTAATATTTTTATTACTCATATTGATAGACACAGGGCTATAAATCATAAGGCTAGGAGGTTCCAAAGGACTATGCCTATATCTATACATATAATAAGAATGTAAATCTACCGTGTCTGTACTTTTTATGACAAAAATTGTTGCAGGTGTCATGGAATAGGTAAAAAAACACATTTTAATCATTTTTAGAAATATCTGTCTGTTTGCTTGTTCGAACTGCTAAAGTGCTGCGTTCGCGATAAAACCTCACCAGTAATATCATAAAACATATCTCGAGTAACATTTAGTCTTGGCTTCATTAAAATCGGTAACTCTATCAAAAGTTTTTATAATTTTAATGACAACGCAACTTAAGTACGAGAGAGAAGTAGACATGTAAACGGACGTAATATATTCAGATGATTTTATTATCAGTGTACGTTAAAGGTCACTCGTACTAGGTAAGAGTCTCTTTTCCCGAGAAAATGGCCGTAATTGCGACGCCAGTCTACGAATATGTAGACAAGATTAAACAGGAATCAATCATATACTTGCATTACGGCTCATAAAACAGTAATACAGTATTAGTAAGCTCTATTATTGAGCCAATATGTTGTGGTCTCGATTCCCGCACATGACTGACTTTTGTTTGATAAGCACAATTGTCAGTTCTGTATGTGTTTCATGCATTATTTGTTTAGTTACTTTAATATAAATTATGCTTAGTTTGGAATGGAATGTGAAATTATTTGCTTACATTTATGTTCTAATTTATTGTACAAAAATTCTATATTACTTCCAATTTATTATGTGTAAATTGATTCTCTATAAAATTTTCTTTGTTTTGTAAGTAGAGATGAAAATTTCGAGAACGTGTGTATACAGTATCCAGTGTTTGTTATCAACTCGTAAATAATACACTAGAGCCCACAACGCCATACGACGATTTTGGCTATTAAACTATGTACCTAATATTTTTCAATATAAGGGTAAAAATGAGGAATCATTCTTTAGGATTCAGGTTTCTTTAAGATGTTTTCTTTACTCGACCGATAATTTTGCTAAATAAATTCAAAATAGTGAATATGTCTGATGAAAAAATTGTATCGGTACATGTGAGACTTGAACATGCGGACATTGAATCGATTAATTGTAATTACTATTTTCCAGTACGAATATTGTCATCGTTTTATAACAGAAATTGATTTTAATAATAAGTTATAATGATCAATGATTATTAGAAAAGGCGCAGACTACTTCAAATTTAGAAGACGACCGCTTTCTGCACTTCATAATCTCTTTTATTAATTTGGTTCGTCAGAGACTATGTTTTTTCTATAAAGACTTATTGCCAGAAACGAAATGTTTTAGTACAATGTTTCCTATAATAACAAATAATGGTTTGTCTTTCTGTGTTATTTATTTCGTGCAATATAAGTAGAAAAATGAACTGGGTGACCTCGAAAACATTCACTATCATCGGACGCACGAGGTACTGTGTACGCACATATATCTACTGATATGTTATAATAAGTATCTAAAAATTATTGGTTACATTAGTGATATGAAAATTGATGAATGGTTCGCTTCATGTTTTTACTTAATATGAATGCAATGGAAGAAATAGCGTATTGGTAATGTTTACAATAGACCTTGGTGACTTTAGTATTTAAATTATACGTTAGAACGAAAGTACGCTGTTTAAACAGCTCACTTCGCTGTATAGTAAATGGGTTGTCGTTTATAATAGGAATAACGTAGAAAAGAAAATAAAAATGAACTAGTGATTATAGTTTTCAATTAATAATATAATTAAAATTCCAATAACGTGACAATTCATTAAGACAGTTAAAATACAAGCATATTATCTATACAATAACAGATTCTACCATAGTTTTCTTAATGAGTTCCCCAAAATTTTCTGTGCTTTCTACGGTATTGGTTTCTGTTGGTGTTTCAGTATTATTAGATTGTAACTCTGAGGCATCTTGAGTTGTTTGGTCAGAATGGTCTAAGTTTAAAAGTGTATTGTGACTGAACCAATTTTCGTCATTTTCTACTGTTTGCAACTTATTACTAGATTGATATGGCAATGTCATCAAATTTGTGTAATGGTTACCGCTTTTGCTATCGGAACTTACAAATTCTGAATTATTTTTATACATATTTTCGTAACTGCTCTGATTCATAGTGTGGTAATGCGTTGAATTGTGCTCGTGTATATTTGTATTAGGCTTCTGTAAATAATCTGGTGCATACATATGACCGTAATGACTGAACATAGACAGTTGTGAATTGTGTGCAAATTCTTCGAAACTAGTCGCTGAGAAGCTTTGTAATCCTTTGAAATTGTGACTTTCTGTGTGCTGTTCGTATGTGTAGTTGGGATCGCAAGGAAATCTTTGCATATTGTTCGACATAACATTAAAACCCATATTGTTCGTAGAATAAGCTGTTTCTTTTCTTTCCAGTGTATTTGAAGTGTACGGATTAATATGACTAAGGTGACTATGCGTGTTCTCAAATTGTATCATGCTACTTTCATTTGCGTTTCTACTACTTTCATTATCTCTGTAAACATATGATATGTCTTCAGTGATTGTTCTTTGTACAGCAGTATTATTTACATTACAATGAACGTTATTAAAACTTCCTGCATTAACACAAGACTCCACTTCTATCCGAGGCGTAAGACTGACATCTCGTAATAAGCCGTCTTCATGGCTGAGACAACGTTCTCTTTCGTACGATGAATTAGACAAACTTGGAGCATTAGGGTTATGCGCTTCTGCCCACTGTCTTTTAATGGTTTCTTGATTCTCTTCGTTTTTCTTTTCCATTCCTAATCTCATTAACGTTTGTATAAAATGTGTTCTCACTCGAACAGGATTAAATTCTATTCTTCCAGTAGTATTACGACACCCATCTCTAGTGCATCCGCATGGAAAATTTAATCTATCCACTTGGCACTTTATGCCAGCTAAACTGCATGAACAGTTATCTGGGTTGCATGTTCCTTTACAGGCACACCCGCAAAATTCCCGTGACGTCCTGATGTCTCTACATTCGTCTTTTTCATACCCTTCAATCTTTCTTACGCCAGCTGCACGCAACAGAGCTCGCCTCTGTCTCGTGGGTACTGGTTGTAAAAAATAATAACTGTCCAAATCTAATTCGGACTCTGAAATGTCACTGGCTTCTTCTTCAGTGTCACTATCTTCGCTGGAAGAAAGCGATACCCCTTTTATAGTGTGTCGTTCGTTTTTCAACTGCTGGAGAACTTGTCTATGCAATCTTCTTTGTTCTAATGCGTGTTCAGTTAGTGTAAATTTTTGCATGTGCGAATGTTCCCATTCCATTCCTAAAGTGGAGCCACCCTGTGATGGCACACAAGAGAAACCTTGTGCTCTAGGAAAGTAATATACCGTCACATTATCAAAGTTGATAGTTTCTTTTCGTTTCTTTACATATGTATTATCTGTTACTTCAGTACATTTTCGTTTCAGACTACTTCTTAAAGGAGTCACTACTTTTGTTATCGGGATTTGGTTGGTTTCTACTTCATTGTCAATGCTATTTTTATTACGTTTATCAGTAGAATAATCAGTTTCATTACATGAACCGAATTCACTTAGGTTACTTGGCAGTGTAATATTAAAACTAGGTAATTTTATATCATCAATCGCTTCTGAACCTAACCCTGAATCGCTCCCTTCTGAACGATCTTGAATTTCGTCTTCTCTTTCATTATGTGTTGAGTCTGGTGGAAGGCTCCCAAGTGCTGAATCTTCACTATCAGCAGAAGCACTGTCAGTTTTTATATCATCTATATCACTTAGTGTGTCATTGTCATCTATTTTTACTGCATAATCTAACTTATCATCACTACTCTCATAAAACTGAGAGTTACTACTATTGATTATATTACTTTGTTCATCATTAGAACTAAGATCTTCACTGTGAGTGTCACTATCACTAGTTTTTTCGTCTTTCATATTAGGAAATAGTTCATCCACGTTATCTGTAAGTTCATTTGTCTTGAATAAATTATCACCACTTATTTCCTGCTTCTTGCTGTGTTGTTCAGTCAATTTAAATTTAGGGTCATCCATGGTTACCTGAAAAGATAAAAACACAATTTAATGTAATAATAAAAATAGTAACCGTATTCATTCATTTCTTTAAGGACTGAATTTAAATAATATGTATATTTTTAATTGTTATTAATTTATCACTACACATTAATTAATTTTTTTTAAACTAACTTTTTTCACTTTATTGAAAACCATAAAAATCACAACAATCCTCAAAACAACAATAAACAAATACTGATTAGTCTTTGATTTATAGGGATAGGGAGAGTATAAATATATAATAAAGAATATGTAATAAAATAATAATTATAACAATAAAATCATATTTCGGTGTTATAATTTAAATGTTGCAACGAACTTGTGTGCGAGCCACCTGCAGCACCCTGCGCGAACGAACGAGCCAACATTATAAATCAAACAAAATGATAATTCAAAACCGGTACCTATTTCAAAAGGCTGCGGCCTCGGCAACTTCACCGATGGTATCCGTCTGGCCGCCGCTGAACCCTCCAGTCCATGATGAAAACTCTCACACACGATCACCGTTCCTTCCAACTTATCATCATTTTAATATAGAACTGAGTGAACATAATTTATATCAATTATTCCGACAACACATTATATGGCGCTTTACAAATTTCATACTAAAGTCACACATGTATAGAGTCCAGTTTTATCACTTCACTCGACGAACCGTTGTATTATTCCTATGTATTTATTTTCCGTCTTATTTTGACAACAGCGTTCTTCGATATTCATATAAAGTCATTTCAGATTGGTTTTTCGAACAACGATATTTAATAATGACTTACATAATCAGTACAGAGGTTTTACTGTTAGATTAAATATTTTTACACAAAATCGTAAATTCTCAAATACCGAACACTTTTACTACACCAATCTCACAGCTCCCACCTCGCATAATCGCGTTGAACGACTCGAACGACTGAGCGACGCAGGCACGTTGTAACCCGTGTAAATTGTGAGTATACTCTGTGATAAAGAATAGAACGCGTTATGTGGCCTTCTGAATTTAGCAGCGTATGGTATGCGTTGTTCGACGTGATGTTGCCTCTCCCCGCATACCTCGCCCCGGCCTTGCGACCCTCTGCTCCGTATTCGCCCGAACTCGCGCAGGCGCGTTTCGTTTTATTGTTGATGTTGGGATACCTCAGACGGTCTTAAAATTCTCATAGTTATTATTAATATTTACACTATTCATTAGTTACTAGTTGTTCCTTACTGTTACACCCCACTCCTCATGGTCGTAGCTTGTATTTATATAACAAAACATCTTCCTCAATAAATGACTTATTATAGTAGAACGAATTTTTTGAAATCAGACCTATAATTCCTGAAATTAACATATCCAAACTCTATAGTTTTAAAATATTATAAAGCATATCGAAGGTCGAACGTCGACGTATCAAATGGTATTTATAGAGATGTTTTCTTGTTTTAGTAATCAATCTTATAGATTATTACTACCTTTGTCGAGTAAGTATTAATACTACAAGTCTCTTTGTAACAGGTTGGTGGCATTCTTGTTAGAACTATACAGGGAGTTTATTATTATTCTTTCCAATCCACTTTACTTATATATATTACGTAAAATGCCATCAATATTAAATAATATAGAGTCAAATAATATATGATTATAAATGAAACATAAGAGCAATTACATGACAGACTAAGATTCCGCTAGAAAAGTCATATAGAGACATCTGTATATTATTAATATATTTCAGTAGATGGTTAAAGTTTAATTTGTATAAAAAAGTATAATGTCAATATGTGGGGCAACTATAACTTGTATTCATGGGAAGTAAATTGTTATTTCGTTTCCGCTTTAAATAAACAAAATAATTATTTCAAATAACTGTGTTTTAATGTTTAAAATGCTGGCAACATAGGTTCCCAATCTTTGGTCTTAGCTCTTGGGCGAGCTCGACAGCTCTGAACCGACTTACCCTTGTACTAGATTATACATTTTTATTATCGCCTACTCCAATAATTTCCTTTTTTAATCACTTATTTCCCTGACTACAATTCTACGTGTTATGTTGGTTATATTATCCTTTTTGTTAAGATGCACAAGGTAACCGACCTCATTTTTATGTCAGAATCACACTGCGATATTTGAAATTTTGCGCCAATGGATATACGTAGATAACAATGACGTTTGTCTTTTAGTCATACCACGATTTATTTCGCCGTACGACGAGTGTTCTTCAAATAAATTGGCACTCTCCAGCTGTAGACATAACAGGGCGAGGTGTCTTACTATACATGCCAACCGGCACGTATACGATAATCAATAGATATTTTCAGGAGGCTTTCGTGGAGGGTGAAAGCGACGCACCCATAACGCCCTCTCCTTCTCCCCTTTAATTTTTGCAGAACACAGTAAATTGTCAGATAAATCACATTCTATTATACGTATATTTACAAAGTTTATTTAATTTTAATATATTACGTAATAATGTAGTTGTGATCGATGATTCCATCTATAATTCATTATCATTATTAGTCGGTAATTAATTACTTCTCAGGATGTCAGTGATGCTCGACTCTACAATTTATGCGTTCAATCCATTTCAGCAGCTTTAAGTTGTTCAACTAAAACGTGCCCTAAATCAAAATTATAGACATGTATATAATTTCATACATACTACATACGTACACTATGTACATATATATACACTCACATGACATGTTATGGAGTAAAGATAATTATTATATTCGTGACAAATTATATTCATTTTACTTATTATATTTCTGGCATACGACCCTAGTCCTTACTTCATATAGAACCCATGACAGTACTGGTATGAACGTGGATTCCAGACTAATAAGTTTTACTTTCCACAGTTCTCAACTTCAATTATTATCTAAAAATATTTACTTTATAATTTTTTAGAAATCAAAATTGTATAAATAAAGTATACTTGCATATACGATATCATTATCAAGATAAGAATATTTTTATTGTAATACTGAATAAACTATAGATCAAATAATCGTTTCTAAACAAGTAACAAAAGAAAAATAAATAGAATGAAATTAATATTTTCCTCATCGTACCTAGAGCGGTATTTATCTCTTTCTGACCACGAACAATCGTATAAGTAAGAGTGGCACGACTCTACATGAAAAATTCTAGGTCCGATCCCTCGGCGTGGAGCCCTTGAGTACGCTGCTCGCGCGATACAGTGACACAAAAATTTACATCACTGCTACAACACTACACATATCACCTCCACACACGTGCACGCTCACACGCTTACACATAAAAAGTGGGAGGGTTTTGTTTTTTTCCCTTATCGAACTGAAATAGTTCAGAAATTTTCCGACACAAAATACACATAAGAGTTATCGAGACACGCATGCATGGTACACATGAATGTTTCGATAACTCATATCTGTATGAATAGTTTAGCTTAACTTAGATTAGCTAAAGATAGATCGCGAATTGCATGATACAGGCAACAGCCAAGCCGAGGTGTGCCGTGCACCCTTGAGCTAGTTGCCCAAATAAAATCGGCTGAGTGCCTTAAGCGCTCACCTTAGTAGTTCGGTGAAGCTGTAGAGGCCTCTAAAAGAACCAATAGCGTAGTCAGTTCGAGAAAAAAAAAAAAAAAATCTACATGATAAATCGTCCGTGATGCACTGTTATTGTTCTGACGTGCTATTTTATATATTTACTTCGATAAATTCGACTGATTACATATCTTTACAACTTACGGTTCCCCGATTTTAACCTTGTCATGAGTGATCTGTGGGATAGTCACAATTCATACAACGGTTACGTAGACCTTGACCTGTGCTGACTCTACTGTTGGCAGTATATGATAGTAAACAAGAAAAGTATGGTTTTACACGCCGTACATTTTTACGTAATATTATACTACAAATTAATATTTCCTTTCAACAGTACTTATATCTAACAATTGTATTACAATATTTTTATTTCTATATTAACGGCTGGACTATCTAAAACCGTAACGGTGTTGTTACAAAAAGTTAAATACGTATTGAATCCTGGCTTTAAAAAGGTTTCAAATTAAATGCACCGCGCTCGCCCGAGGCAAGTTCGCGTTATCCTTTTTCGCAAGTCTAACCTAACGTAACCAAAGCGAGACAAAAGAGCAAGATGGCGAACATTCAGCGACCGCGGTCCATTTAATTCGAAACCTTTTAAAAGCAAGTATTTAATACGTATTTAACTTTTTTGTAATAAAACGGTAAGGGTTTAAGCTCCATACAAACGAATGTAGAGCTTATGATACACTGGCAGCATAATGTAAAAAAACTGTACTTATTACAAAATTTGAAATCTTGAGCAATATTAAACTACGTAATGTAAAATTATAATTAAAAAAAAATCTAGGTAGATATTTAAAAACATGATCCGCCATTTTGAGATTAGGGTCTTAAGATATCAGCCGAGGGGTTAAAAATAACATCTAGTTAATTTAATTCGATTTACGCCTTAAAACAGCTGTTTCACAAAAGATACCTATTTCTATAAAACAATAATAATACTAAGTATAACCGTACCCATAATATATACATACAGTATAGACAAAGAAAATAGTTTGAATTGGTTACTAAATCATTCCGTCGCGAGTTTGCGTTCGTCGGTTGACTCGTTAAAACCGGTAACAATGTGTTTCGTTTTCTGAGCATTGTTATTGTAGAAACGAGTTTTTATCTCATTTCTAACGGTGTACTGCGCGGTGTACCACCTCCTATCTTTATGTAGGTAGGTAGTACTGGAATATATCTACGTATAGTAGTAGGTACGTACCGGATCCGTCGTATCGTGTCGTACCTAGACACAAAACCTATGTAAAAGGTTGGTACATATTATATCGGTTTGTTTCCCTTGCCCCTATAAGTAAAAAAATTGGTTGTCTGTAAAGTCGGTTTACGAACGATAATTTTACGTGACAACGTCATAACAAAACGTTGATCAAAAATTGCATAGTTTTATGAATTGAATTGAATTATTCTATATATAGATATATGCGTCACAAGCCGAACGCTTAGGCCGATCGCGCCTTTCTATCGTTTGTTCGGCGCTCTCGCTTGCATGCTCGGCTCAGGCGGAACGTGACAATGACTCATGCATTTTCGTGTGTGCAGCCGGCGTTCATCTATTTATAAAACGTTATCAGATTAAAACTTTTTTTATATTCTATTATATGAATACAATTGTAGAAATCTGCCATTGTGCACGCATTATTACTAGGTACATTACAAATTACTGGATCGTTTGTTTGTTTTAGATTTGGATCGTTTTTTTTTAGATTCAGATCTTAGACGCTTAGTTCATATCTCAAAATTAATAGCTTCATTTAATATAGACTTATGAAAGTTTTTCAGAAACTAAGATTCTTATAAGCTCTACAAAATACTAAATAATTTTTTTAAGCAAAGTATGTATTCTGACTTTCAATTTTATTTCCTCTGTATATAAAATATATTGCTAAAATAATAAACAATAACAGACTAATATCCCGACAACCTAATGAACTTCAAACTGATAAAAATAATAGACTTACATTTGACCACACTTCATGGTGTGTATAATCATATCATTATAATCGAAATATGTAGAGCATTTAAGTGGCAAGTAAAATCCGGTTGAGATTTATAGTACACTGAATATTTTGTGTGTTTATAGTTTGCGTCCATACTCTATGTGATAAGAAGCATAACATAGCCGTTATCAGGGCATTACCCGCATTACTTACCTCATTTTTGTAATGGATTGTTTGGATGTTCTTACATTAGATATGAATATGCGAGACATTTTGATTATGATAATAATTATGTTGGAATACAGATTTATTTAAAAACTTTTTTTTTTCAGATTTTTTAAAGCATATTGCTCCGAACAGTTCATCCTTCTGAAACAAATTAGCTTTATAGAAATTTAATGATTGTAGTTGTACTTTGCCTTGAAACTTGGTACCATATAAATATGTAGGTGAAGATAAAACTGTGTAATACCCTTTCATTCTCTGTTTTGTCAACCGATTTTCTTTGCTTTTTTATTTAATAGCTATTTATTTACTTTTACTTTTTCCATACTATAAACTATATCATTACATAGTATAAAACAAAGTCCCCTACCGCGTCTGTTTGTCTGTCTGTTCGCGATAAACTCAAAAACTACTGAACGGATCTTTATGCGGTTTTCAAAAGTGGATAAAGTGATGCACGAGGAACGTTTTGGTATATAATTTGTCCAGTTTTTTTTTATAATCAGGGCGGGACAACGTCTGCCGGGCCCGCTAGTTAAATATATTTCAACAAATGAAAAATTATGAATAATAACGTACTTGTAAACTCTTGCTGTTGATGTATAGGAACAAAATATAAAATATATATGTGCAATAATCTAGTAGTACAATAATTATATTAATTAACATTAAACTATATAGCAAAAAAAAAACACAATAATATTGGAAGTAAAGAAAATAATGAATTATGATGGAATTCCGACCAGTGGCCGGCCACTATAATAGGTATTATCACTATCACTACGTAGTATACAACAAAGTCCTCTGCCACGTCTGTCTGTTCGCGATAAACTCAAAAACGACTGAACAGATTTTCATGCGGTTTTCACCAGTAGATAAAGTGATCCATGAGGAAGATATATTGTTTGTCAAGGTTTTTTTTATTATCAGTGCGGGATAATGTCCGTCAGGCCCGCTAGTATACCATAGTTTTAATTATTACACTAACACTTTCTGTACCCGATGTTAGTTTACACTTCGCACTGATTTTATGCGATTTTTTTAAATTAAATTCGATAAATTTCATGTCTAAATTTATTTACCTACTGTTGGAAATGCGACCATAATTCATTAATTTTTTTTAAATGCAATAACAAGGAAAAAAACGAACTATTTCCAAATTTTTTTTCTTGATAACACTAAAGCTCGTCTATATCTAAACAAAAAAAAAGCCGGGGCAGTCGTAATGACTGCGGAAAGAAGTTAAATATTAAAACAATTGAATAACTGTTTACCTTTTTTGAATTTCGTAATCAATTATGATCTGATTTATTTAAATTTCGTAATTTATAAATCAAAGTTATTAACATTAGGTTGGTTTTCACATCTATTGACACTCGGAATAATTATTGGAGCATTTTCATACATATAGTTATTAGCTGACCCGTGCCCGCTTCGTTGGGCGGTAAACATTTTTACTTGTGATGAAATTACGAGTGTCATTCGGTTAGTACTGAGTGATATGTATGTATTTTGATAAGAATTCGTAATTGTTGTGGATAATATGACCAATAAATATCACTTAACGATTTAAATATTTTTTTAAATATAAAAAACTCCTATTTGTGACTTAAATATAAAAGTTAGATATGCTAACTTTTCTTTAGAACTCAATCATATGGACCGTTTATTTTGAAAGTGGTGTAAGTACATTTTCTTTTGTTTCGAGAAAATTAAAGGTTACTATATTTGTTAATTTAAAAATACAGGCAAATCATATGAGGTCTGGCATTGTTTCTATTGTTTTATCAACATTTAATTTGTTTATATAAATTTGTTTTTGGCTAATTAGACTACGATAACACATATTTATGTGCTGTAAATGGACTTACACCACTTTCAAAATTAGACAATTATAAAAATCGTTTAATTTCAATTTTGAAAAATCAAATATCGCTTAAAATATACTTCATTTTAATATAATTTTGTTTACAAATACGCATAACAACACATAAAATTTTATTTTAGACGGCAATTACATTGTCATTACATGATACTGATTACAAGAATTTACTTATTCTCTGCATGTGGTAGTGTTTCAAAATATGCATGATGCACCGGAGGTATATAGGGTAGTAGCTGCTTCATGTCTTTATATTTTTCGTACGTAATAGGTCTGGCATTTTGGTACAAAGGCTCCAGGGCGATTTTTTCAAATTTTAACGGTCTTCCAGGACGTAGAGGTAATAAATTGATAATTTTACTACTGTTGTTTTTGTTGTTTTTTTAATTCGCCAAAATACGGGCAAAGATACGGAGTCATACAGCCTTGTCATATTTATTTTCTTCTCACAGGTTATGCGCTGTATATTTTCTAATAAATTTCTCTAATTTTTTAATATCTATCTTTTAACTTACGAGTAGTGGAAACACGGAGGGGAAACAATGCAAATCGTCCGCGGGTGAAACCGCGGGACACAGCTAGTATAAAATAAATGAAAAATAACAAAACACTGATCGGTATCCATCTGCTATGCCACCTACCTCTGTCAATTGGACTTACACCACTTTCATAATCGATGATTATGCAATTTCATTTACCGACCGATTTTAAGTTGTACAAAACATGGGATTTTTTTGAGAAATGAAACATGGACTAGTTATATATAAAAAATTTACATTAAATTAAGCATGAATTACGTGATAGCTCATTTTTCTCAAAAATGGACTTACACCACTTTCAAAATAAACGGTCCATATATCTCTCATCGGCAGCGTTCGTAAGAAACGTTTTCGTTCGACTTCATTTTTCTCTGACTTACTTTGCAAATCAGACTATTACAGAATAGTCTTTTCATTTTTCTGGTTAATATATAGCCTATGACACTCACAAATAACGTGGCTTTCTATTGGTAAAAGAATTTTCAAAATCGGTTAATAGGTCCAGATATTATCCCTTACAACCTCACAAACTTTAACTCTTTATAATATTAGTATAGTATAGATTAATTAATCAAAAATATCATGGGCTGCATTAGATCCATACAACATATCAATATTACATGTACAAAGACCGCTATAATACGCGTCGCTAGTCTGACACAAGTGCAATACGTCACGAGCTTGTCGATATCATTAGTGACGGTCGGTGACGTAAAATCACAAAATAATCCAAAAATTCAAACACGCATATAATACAGTCACCTTTGAATTGAACATATAAGATTTTATTAACCCTACCAAATATATATTTTTAAGATCAACGAGATCTCGCTCAACGCGATGAACGAAGTTTTCAGTTTAAAAAATAGGTTGAGAAACAGAGGGGAAAGATGTACTTGACTAGTTTTTCTCTGTCTATCTATATATACAGATTTCTAATTGATTAATCACAGTATCGAATTAACTCATGACTTTAAGAAAGTTGTATTTACTTCTTACCATACAGTAGTTGTTTTATATATATTTTTTGGAACTTAGGTAGGGTTACCATCTAACCTTTCAGAAAGTAAAGGAAAAAAGGACATTGTATTAAAATAAAGTATGTGATAAAATATTAGTGGTGACAAGAGAGTAAGTAGCCATTCTTTTTCTTTTGTATTTTCCTTCATTACATTTACTCTCTCAGTCGAATTGTTCATAGGATCATTTGCTTTAGTATCTTAATGATCAACGTTAAATGAGTCCTAGAAAAATGTAACTAGGTGTTATAAAGTATATTCATGTACTTTACTGTACTTCTGGGTTTGTATCTTTATTTAATTTATAAAAACTATTAAAAACTGCTTTTTTATCTTGTATCTGAATTGTTAATTACCAGTTTCCATAGATCTAAGTCAGCTATACTCAACCTGCGGCCCGCCGGGTCTTTGTAGTTAGCCCACCCGATTACCTATACTTTATTTTAAATTTCGTGCCCATCAGAAAAAACTATGAGCACGCTGAGTAAATTAAATGGATCCCAGATAACCCGACCGTAATGCATTCCTTATGATATAAGGGTTATACCAAGCTTGTTTTATTGGAAAACCATTATTCACCACATTAATACGTTGTTAATTTGAAATTACGTTGTTTTTATTTAATACCCAAATATCTGTATTTTGCGACCCGCGACACCACGAGTGAAACGTGTTTGTGGCCCGTTAAAAAAAAAGGTTGAGGACCACTGACCTAAGTTAAAAAACGTCAGATTTTCATGCAAATTTACATACCCTTTTTACCACCATAGGGAATGATGTTCCAAAAATCCTTCCTTAGTGGTCACCTACAGTGTAAGAGGAATCTGCATGCTAATTTTCACCGCCCTAGACGCGGTAGCTTGGGCTGAGTCAGTTAGTTATTATTTTCTATACTACATATATGTAGATTGCGTGTAACCCATTATAAAATTCAAGTATCAACCCTATACATAGGCAACTATAAACCTGAAGTTGGTCTAAGCGACAAAACCGGGTTTAAAGGGTGGGATCCAGGCAACAGCTCCGGGCGGGGGGCGTGTTACCGCGCCAGGGCCAAAGGGGCGCGGGCGTCGCATCGCCTGTTAGTACCAGGTGGTGGGCGACCTTCTTTTTGTGTCATTATTATATTAACTAACATTAAAATGAGAAGAGTCTGGTACCGCACTCTTAATAGGACGACTCTTCTCTGTAGTGTAGTAGTCTCTGCCATATATCATTATTTTTAAATTTCCTCCTATTATTTATTTGTTATAGGCTCCGCGTTGGCTCAATCCACCTCTGAAAAACGATGGAGCCGAATAATAAAAACGATGAAAAATATTTGCTCCATCACTTTGGAATTAACTCGTGCTGGACAGAATGCTAATAACTAACAAGAAATCAAGGGTGTTGGAATTGATAATGGAATGTTTCTAATGAGGCTGTAAAGTGCGAGCTAATTCATTGATAAATTTTCGTGTCTAGTTACAGAGACGGTAAATAAAACCGACTATATATTTTTATTTATTCTTAAGTTTTTTTTTTATACAAGAGATATGAGAGAGATCGTCGATCTTAAATTCATTTTAATTTTCCTATAAAGAGGCGTTCGTTGTTAATCGTTCTCATGGCAACATCCATCAATGGCAAACATAACCTCAATTATAACAAATAAGCTCCAGTTACCGTGAATAAGTTATAAAATAGTAGATAGGTATATATATGGGGTGTAGCCGCGCAGACTGGGTGGCGTGGAGACGAGGTGGCAGACGGGGGTAGATTATATTCCGTAGCAACACCGCTCGCTGGCTCAAACTCGCTGTATTCATCACTGCTAGTTGCAGTTGCTTCCCGGTTCATAATACAATGTTCCCCTAACACGGGTTCTACATACATATTCGAGAATACTTTATTCATTTCGTCCCCAGCGTTTTATACACACAACTATATAAATTTTTGTGAAGAAAATATTAATAAAGACGTAAAGACACACGATATAAGTGACACTTTATTACAGTATTACAGGGTAACATTTTAATTTAAAAAATACAACGAAAAGTTAACGTGAAGCCGTCACCCATCCAAGTACTGACTGCGCCCGAAGTTGCTTAACATCGGTGATCGGACGTGAACCAGTGTTTTCAATACTCTACCCGACACAGTGTTTACTTCCACCACTTTTCGTCACACAAAAAGGTTGCCGAGAGTTGCCGAATGGATAAATTCAAAGACCTCCCAAAACAAATTTCATTTCAATATCGTTTATGAATTTTACTACAATGAACATTTTAATATGCTTTCTTTTTCGAACTGACTACGCTATTGGCCTAATAAGGCCTTAACAGCTTCACCGGACGACTAATGCGGGCACTTAAGGCAGTCAGCCGATTTAATTTTGACAACTAGCTCAATGGTGCACGGTACACCTCGACTTGGGGTGTTGCCTAGTTTATGCAACTCGCGACCTAACTGAGCTAATCTAACCTAAGCTACATATTCATACGTATATTAGTGAGATATATATGTGTACTAAGCATATATATCTCAATAACTCTTATATGTATTTCGTGTCGGATAAGTTTTGTGTCTGAACTAATTCAATTCGATAAGGGAAAAAATAAAACCCTTCCACTTCCATGTGTAAACATGTGTGCGTGCACGTGTGTGGAGGTGATATGTGTATTGTTGTTGGAATGATGAAAGATTTTGGGTCACTGTATTCGCGCGAGCAGTGTACTCAAGAGCTTCACGCCGAGGGAACGGACCTAGGCTTGAGCTGCTGCCGAGGGGGGCCTAATCTGGTGTGCGGGAGCGAAATTTACCCTCAGACCACGGCAGCGTGATCTGTGCATAAGCGGGCGTGGGCGTGCACACGCTCTGTTTGAAGAGACAGGCTGGTACTAATCGCTCGCTGTTTTTATATCATCGGGAGGATCGGTAAAAAACATTTTAATATGATTAAAGGCTTTTGTTTAATCTCTTTTCATAGACTATATTCTGGCTTGGTTTTTAATAAAAGGTGCTTAACTAAAATTACATGTACGCAGGCCGCTATACTACGCGTCGCTAGTCTGGCGCAAGCGTAATACGTCACGAGCATGTCTAGGTCATCGGTGAAGCGAACCTATTAGTTTTTCTTCTACCAAATATCGTTCGACGCGGCTAAAGAAGTTTTCATTCTAATAATAATATAATTCTTTCTAATAATAAAACACAGTCCAGCTCCACCTAGTTGCTGGTATTAGTAAAACAAATAGCCTAAAGACTTTCTCCATGAAATAACATTTAGTTGTGCCAACAAAGATGGCAACATCGATTTCAAAATTGTAGATAGATTGTGAAATAAAATTTATTTGTCGTGTAATGAAAAAATATTATTAACTGTAACTATATTCGGCTTACTAGTTCTAGAATAGGATAAATAGTATAATCTATATAACAAATAATTATTATATATGTCTTCGTCATGAAGACTGAAGAAAAATATTTACTTGTTGTTTATAAAATCTTTTACCTAAGGGCAAAAATTGTTAACGCGAAATGAAGGTTATTTGAAGAATACGTAAATATTATGAATAAAGTATTTATTCGCTCGCGTATTAAAAGGAAATCCTTATAAACAATATGAGACATCATTCTTTTGAAAAACTCTGACTCATGTAATGTATGTTTAGCGCTAAAGCATTTAGTTTTGTCCATCTAGCTAATACCTAAAGGTCTAGGCCATTCGTTCCCAAAGTAGTTCAGGTAGATCCCCAGAGGTACACGGGAGGCTCGATATTATACATATCACCTCCACAGACGTTCACACACACATGCCTACACATGAAAGTGAAAGGGTTTATTTTTTCTCTTGTCGAACTGAAATAGTTTAGAAAATTATCCGACACGAAATACATGTAAGAGTTATTGAGGTATGTATACTTGGTACACATATATATTTCAGAACCCATATAAGTATGAATATATAGCTTAGCTTAAGTTAGCTTAGTCAGGTCGTAAATTGCATGAACTAGGTAACAGCCCAAGCCGAGGTGTGCCGTGCACCCATGAGGTAGTTGCCAAAAAAAAAATCGGCTGAGTGCCTTAAGCGCTCGCCTTAGTAGTCCGGTGAAGCTGTTAAAGCCTTGCTAGGCCAATAGCGTAGTCATTTCGAGAAAAAAAAAGTATAACGTGTCGAGACTTGCAATGCACCACCGCAGCCGCCACCGCCATCTGCAATGCTTGTTCAGACGTGCAAAGGGACGAAATACGCCTTGCGGTGTATGTACTTGCAATCTTGAATGAGCTTGTTTGACATTTACTTACATGAACGCAAATTTCTATAGGTAGATTTAATCTTCACATTTTTGTCGAGTTTTGGGAAAATGGTAGAAATGTAGCTGCACGGGGTCCACCGGAACCAGCTAAATTTTGAATGGGGTCTATGAGAAAAAAAATCTGCGAAGCTCTAGCAAGGCTCTCTAGGCTAGTCTATACTATGAACATGTCAGGCATGTAAAAATTACGACGCTAGGACATTGGAAAGATTACAGTCATGGTATAGTCCGCTATAGTAGATTATGTAACTAAAAACTATGCGCTTATCTTTCAGACACGACTTATGAGATTCAGAAGATATTACATGCGATTTTGTTAAAAAACAAATTTCGTTTTAACTAACTTTTATTGTGTCAATTGTATATTATTGTTTTGCTGAGTTTTGGTCACGAACGAAAATTAATAAATTAACTTTTTTTAAATTAAAACTAACTATAAAGAACAGGTAGAGCTGTTTATTATCATAACCATTTATAATATAATGCGTTATTTGTACCCAATGGATAACATATTATTGAAGATATTGTTCTGCTATTGATTAATCGTATTAGGTTATTATTATTGACAGTGAAAATAATCAGCCGATGTAATCGCAATGAGTGAACAAGAAAATATTAAAGAATATACAATAACTAGTAGGCGTGAAAAGGACAGCACTTTACGTTACTCACACTCAAAGTCACGATACGAAAAACAAATTAATTTCATTATCATGTCATTGCAACAAATACCAAATTACGCAAAAAGCAGATATTGAGAAAATTTTGTAACAACAGTTGTTGTAAAATAACATAGCGATGTAATTAATTATCCATATGTAGCCGTCTATTAGTACAGGTGCTGAATCATAACTATAACAATTTTAAATTGAAAACAGTAGTTAGCCATATACGTATTAGAAAATTCTCTCTCAATAAACTATGGATTCTTCGTATTGGTCAATAGAATTCATACTATAGGCTTCGTAGTGGAGTAACGACGTAGTGGAGTAGACGAATATTTTTGTGAATTATTTGCCTGGGTATTAGATATTTATATATGCATGTTTATAATTTGTTTAGTTGTCATTACGTTATGTTTCATTTGGATTCAAATAGCCGTGTTTGAATTCGTGTTCTTAATATTATACTTAGGTTTATATAAAGCTATTTATTTATACAAAATTTTTAATGACTTGTAAATATTTAAACGTGTTTTTCTTTAATTTTATAATTTCAAATACTATTTATGTATATTTATGTTGTATTCGTGTATATATTTGTACTAGGCAATTATTTTTAGTATTTATTAGATTTTTTTTTATAAAATCTTCTGTTTGGATTTCCTATAAAAGATTACGGCAATATCGCTAGTTTGGTAAAAGAAAATAACGTGTCACATTAACCTCTTCCGTGTACAAACCGAAATATGAAATAAAGAATAATTCATTTATTCATTTCCTAATTCCGCAGGTCAGTCTCATTGCAATTCTAACACAAAATCTCATGTCTATGCCATGTCACTAAAATGTAATCATATTTTGGTCTCACTTAATCGTACACAAAATATACCTATATTGAAAGTTGATTTTCAATATCAATTTATGTACACTAGCGGTTACCCGAAGTTTTACTCACGTTTATTTTTTTAAATACTGACTTCCTGAAAATGGCACTTAAATAATTTTAGACAGATTCCATAAAAAAACGGACGACTGTATGTCAAACTCAAAATGTCATATATCAAAATTATATTCTATGGACACTGTGTAGGTCAAAAAGACGTAGAAATAACTCACAAAAAACTATGAAAAAACTAAATAAATAATTTTTTAAATTCAAATATTACTAAAATATAATTAATAATTTTTGAAACTATTTTAACCATTATAGTATTGTTTGTTAACGTATTCAATGACGTTGGGCATTTAATTTTGATGAAAGCTACCCATTAAAACAAATAATTTAAATAGAAGATATGAGAGACAGATTACATCCATAAAAAATATTTAACAAAACTTAAAAAGACTCGTAAGTTTTGTCAACGTGACAAAAATGGACCAAATAGTATATATTCGGTAGTGTTTAAATTCCTTGAACACTAGTGAATATATATTAATTAATAGATTGCAACCGTACGAAGGGTTTCTAGTTCCTTAAAATTAAAAAAAACTTTTTAATGTTTGTCAGAGATTCTTCACTTTTATCTCTGAGTATTTTCGTTGCCGAACTGTCCAAAGAGTTGCGATAATGCTATAATTATTACGTAAGTGACAATAAGTTATGTAACTTTAATAAATAGCCAATATTCTGTGAGCGGATTACGTATGTATTGCATCCTTGTAAGCGATATGATGTAATCTATGAAATGTCGGTAGCGGTAAAAGTCAGGTATTCGATATTACAAAGCAGCACTCTCAGCACGTAAATTCATTGAAGTTGAAATTTTTTCGATGTTCTTTTCTTTATTTTATTTTTGGCAAGCAATCTTCTAGTAGATTAGTAATGTCATTGTCGAGTAGGTAATGTATTACAAGTTTCATGCGAAGATTTCAAGATTCTAACAAGACGGTGGCTATGTTAGGAGTCTCCAAGGAGTTTTTGTGGCAAGTCAGGTGCCATGCCTTGTAGTAATATTTCCCATCCACTTCACTTGTGCACAATAACCAAACTATATTACGCAAAACACCACCACTACTACACAACATAGAGCCAAATAACACAAGACTATGAATAAAATCTAAGATTCACTACATGGCATTCAATTCATGATAAAAATTTTACACTAAAATTGGTAAGAGATATTCTTTGATTTCGGATCTGTAATTTAAAATATGTAGAGAAGGTAGTTTCATGTATTAATCAGCTGGACGGGAGGCAACAAATTCTTCAAAGGCATTTTGTACTGCCTCTCGGGTATTGAATTTTTTTCCCGCCAAGGAGTTATCCAAATTCTGGAAAAAGTAGTAGTCTGTAGGCGCAAGGTCTGGTGAGTAGGGCGGATGACGGAGAACTTCCAACCCCAGTTCTTGCAACTTGGAGACCGTCTGCTGTGCAGTATGAGGTCGCGCGTTGTCGTGCAGGAGCAGCGGAGACGAGCGATTGACCAATACTGGTTAGAGATGTGCCAGCTTTTCCATCATTGTGTTCAGTTCTTCACAGTACACATCTGCAGTAATGCTCACCCCGTTTGGTAAGATGCTGTGATGAATCACACCGGCGCTAGACCACCAAACAGTAACCATCACTTTTCTAGAGGTAAGTTTTCGTTTAGGGCATTGTTTAGATGCTGAACCAGGATCCAACCAACTTTCTGAGCGCTTGCGGTTATCAAACAGAATCCATTTTTCATCGCAGGTAACAATGCGGTTCAAAATTCCTTCATTTGTGTATCTGTTGAGCAATGCAAGGCACGTCTCGACGCGTACTTCGCGCTGGCGATCATTGAATTCGTGTGGCACCCATTTGTCAAGCTTTTTTACCTTGCCAATTTGACGCAAATGGACCAATATTGTTTTGACGCTAACGTCGAAAGCTGCTGCTAATTCAGCCGTAGATTGTGTATCATCAGCTTCCACAATCGCCTTTAATTCGTCATTGTCGACCAAAGTCTTCGGACGACCGCGAGGTTCATTTTTCAGGTCGAAATTCCCAGAACGGAAGCGAGCAAACCAATAACAAGTGGTGCGTTGGTTTGTAGTGTTAGCTCCGTAAACGTCGTTGATGTTGCGTGCCGCTTGTGCCGCGTTGCTGCCACGACGGTACTCATATTCCATAATTACTCGAATTTTTAACGTATCCATGATGACAAAAAAGATTGAAATGCGATGAAAATGTAACACTAATCAATAAACAAATGACTACTTTTGGAAAAAGAATTCCGTGTTTTTAAAATAAAATTAATTTGAAATTAGAATTCTTAGCCAAACAAAAATTATTTTGATTTGACATGGCCAGTACTGCAGAACGGCAATTTCATAGGTAAATACCTATTATATTAAAATAACGTAGTATCTTTAAACATAAACTAACTGCACGCCCTGCCTTCGCACAGGCGTACTAACGAAGAAAATGGGACCAAATCTTCCACTTACAGTAGGATCATGCAATGAGATAAAATGGCAACTAAACAACTGAACGTTAATCTGCCAATATTTTTTTACAGCTCAAACCGAGGTTCGACCTCTTTGGGTTGTTCCCAAGCGACAGAGTGCCTTAAGCGCTCGCCTTAGTAGTCCGGTGAAGCCGTGAAGGCCCATGAGGTTGAATAGCGTAGTCACTTCAAAAAAAATTTTTTTTTTAAGATATGTCTATTGTCTTCTGATTCACTCTTTCATTTTTTATATCGAGATTGTGTTTATTGAAGGGCCCAGCAGGCAATTCGGTTTACGTTGTTGGGACCATCTTGCACATCACTATATAGTTGTACTAGCGTCTGCCCGCGACTTCGTCCGCGTGGAATAGTTACTTTGGGTTAATGCTAACACACAACGGAACCTCTCAAGAGGAAAAATTACCCCGATTTTGAAACATTCTTCATTGGTGCTCCGCTCCTATGGGTCTTAGTGTGATGATAGCCTATAACCTTCCCCGATAAATGAGCTATATAACACTGAAAGAATTTTTCAAATCGGACCAGTAGTTCCTGAGACTACCCCTTACAACGTCACAACGTCACAAACTTTACCTCTTTATAATATTAGTATAGATTGTGAAGTGAAGGTTTGGCTTCATTTTCTCCATATTAGCATACTTGTGTGAAGTCAGGGCGGACAGCTAGTATTCATATATAAGAGAAATAAATATTTAAATATAAAAAGAATCATAAACTAACAGATCTGTTTCTTTAATCTCAGCTTATCAGTACTGCATTCGAGGCGAGGTTTTAATTGTTTTTCCTTTTATTTCAAGGATATTGTTTTTCACTTCCTTATTAGTTTATATGCTGGAAACGGCTTGATACGGTTAGTACTTTGTATTATCATATAATTGGAATATTTATTTTGTCAATAAACTTTTGTACCTGCTCGAGTCTGTAATATTAAATATCTGTAGCATTATTATTATCGTAGACATGTATAATTTTTAGGATTGAAGCAATGTTATACTCGTAGTTAGCTTGAAACTTAAATTTTTATCTAAAATCAGCCCCGGATCTGAGGGGACAAACCAGCACAGCCGGGTGGCAGTTTCAGAGGGCGCTAAAATCTTTATAGGTAATTCTTCTGTCCGTGTGTATGTGACTGAACTCCTCCCAAAAGGATGGACAGATTTTGATGAAATTTTTCGTGAGTGTTTAAATGGGTTTAAGAATGGTTTAGATTTACAATTGGGCCCGGTAGGTGGCGCTGCGGTTGAATATTAGTTTTTTTTATTATCAAGGCAGGACAACGTCCGCCGGGCCCGCTAGTCATAATATAATATGATCATATTATATTATTTGGTAGGTCCACATCACAAGTCTACTTGTGCACCAGTGCACTAGTGAACTTTTGGACTCGAGATACCGATTTGAGATTTGCCTTGTCAACAATTGACGTCTTTTTACTGACTCTCTATTTTTTCCAGGGTATATATTTTTGTGTTACACAAATGAAAAAGTTATTAGGTAATAGATAATACAGAGTACAAATTTATCAATGAGTTCTTATTATCCCATTGACGATAAATGCCAACTATTATATATTAGTGCGTTTTTTAAAAATAATTTATCTCAAACACTGGAGAGAGGGGTACCACTACCAAGTTTCAGCTCCGGTTCAAAAAAAATCGTAGATCCGGGGTTGTTTACAATTTCACGTCAAGTAGCGTTAATGGTGATTGATTATAAATTATTTATTTACATTTTCTTAATACATTTATTTGCGTTATACAGTATGCGTTCGAAATACATACCTAAATGGAAACACGAAGAAACAAATACGTATAAATAGTCAGACACTAACCCGTTAAATACATCTTCATCTGTTTTTCCATCGGTTTTTTATTGTTTAATAGATATTAACGCGTTTTAGTGTTACCAATAAAAAAAAATGAAGATACAGTCAAAACCGTTTATGGCGACATCGTTTAGAACAACATACCGGTTATATTGACCCAGAACAAAGGTCCCGGCTGAATGCTATATCTCGAAAACATCACCGGTTGTTATGACTAAATAGGAGTAGTCCCATCATTATCGTCGTAACAGATTTTGACGTTAGTTCGTTTTTTTCCTTAATATTGAAACTTGAAAAATTAATGAATTATGGTCAAATTTTGTCCACTAGACGATCCTTAGTATATGTAAATACATCTTTCTTTTATTATATACAAAAATTAGGTATTAATTATAGACTGCCTTTTGTATTTTTAATTATGAATTTTCGTTATCCAATAATTAACCTTTATAACTATTTGTTGATTTTAGGTTTTCTCTGGTAAATCTGATCAGAACAGATTATCTCGTATAGAACTTTTATATGAACTTGTAGATGCCTTTAAATACTGGTTATTATGAAGTCGGTTAAAAATCGGGTAAACCTAATGATATTATAACTAATTTGGTTATAATATCATTGGGAAAACCGCTTTACAAATTTTATCCGAACAAACAACAAACACTTTAAATATATTTATATGTGTTTATATAGTATAGTTATAGATTATAACATTTAAGTACGTAGTCTATATTAAATTTCTTGCGTTACGTTAACAATTTAGAGAAAATAAAATATGAACAGTCGTTTCTATATAACCACAGGCAAATAAAAATGATATATAACCAAAGAATTTATAAGTAAACAACTTGCTATATATATTATATAATATAATAGTACTATATATAATAGTAGATACTATATATATAATAACTACCATTCGTAGTGTCCTCTGTTAGGGTTCTTATAAATTATTTTGTTTCGTAACTCGCCGTTATATGTTAGTGGACTAAGTTCACTAGATTTTCGCTACGTGGCAGCACGGTTATACCAATGCTTATAATTATGATTCAGTGGCGTAGCTTATTAACAATAAAATATGCATGTCAGTGTTAATCAATTCGTCTGCACTACAATTGTAAAAATGTTCTGTTGGTGCTTATATTTTGTAGGAAGTAAGCTCTAGAACCACACACCGCGATTTTAAAATTTATGAAAATTTACTTTCAGGTTAAATAACTAAAGACTATGTTTTGTTTTGTAAAATTTTACATTTTAAGTTAACTTATATAGCTTTTTTTTTGGATCTGACTACGCTATTGATCTAACAAGGTCTTAACAGCTTCACCGGACTACTAGAAGGCATCTCCAGGTCCCTGTGGAGATCCTTATTCCGGACGTACCATGGGGCACCAATAACTTTACGTAAAACGCGGTTCTGGAGAACCTGCAACTTATGAAGGATGTCTTTTGGCGTATGTGCAAAAACTGGACAACTATATGTCATAATAGGACGGATACGTGTCTTATATAAGTTGAGCTTGTGTCTGAGTGACGTCTTACTCTTATAACAAAGCAAAGGGTGGAGGCGACCCAAGGCCATAACGGCTTTGTTTCGCAATCTATCTATATGTGACTGGAACTTTAAATGTTTATCTAATGTAACACCGAGATATTTGACCTCGCTGGCCTAAGGTATATCGGTTTATTATAGCCTGATGGGCTGAAGGTTATTAGCGCGTCGCTTGGGATCGAAGAGTATCGCGGCACTCCTATCAGGATTAACTTCTATGCGCCATCGACGAAACCATTCACCGAGTGTGCAAACGGTCTTTTCGATGCGCTTCCTAAGAAAGCCCGACCGCCAGCCGGAAGCGTAAATAACGGTATCGTCAGTATAACAACCTACCTTGACTCCCGGAGACCGTGGTAGGACACTGATGAACAAATTAAAGAACGTAGGCAAGAGTGTTCGGCGCGTAATCCGAACTGCTCAGGTGGTATTAATTTTAAATCTGTAATCGAGACGTGGGTTGGTTCAGAAGGAGCCGCTCGTATAATTTATCTAATGTATCTAATAAACTAATAGGGCGATAGCTATCGGGAAGCGTAGTTTCTTTGCCGAGCCTGTGAATGTCTATCACTATTGCCTTCTTCCAGACGGCTGGAAAATTACCCTGGGACATGGCTGCATCGAAGATGCTGACCAATATATATGATTTGATCAGGAAGGAGTCTCAGTACTTCGTTTCTGATCCCATCGGGACCTGGGGACTTCCTAAGCTTTAAACGCTTGATGGCATCCGATACTTCATCAAAAGTGACGGGGGTTAGAGTATCCACCGGGGGAGACATGAGTGCGCGCTCTACCGAGGATTCGATCGATCCAATATGTATAGGGTCAGTATTTGCTGTGTTCGATGAACACTGTTTTTCTAAACTCGCGGCGAGAGTCTCCGCCTTGTCTAAACTATCGAACGCGGGAGGCAGACCGGCGCCTCTATCGAGAGGGGACATAGGATTAGTCACGTCTGACTTTAATGTTCGCACGAGCTTCCAGTACGCCAAGTGAAACGGCCGGATATTCTCCAGAAGCCTGTCGCACCTGTCAGCCCGGATCTCTGAGATACGAGCTTTAACCTGGTTACGTAATAATCGTAAGCGATCGCGATCTACGGATAGGTAAGTGTCGTGAGCTCGAGTCGCGGCGTTCTTTTCCGTGATCAATGTTCTCACGTCGTCCGGGAGTATAAAGCGGCGATCGTTCACCGCTTGTGCCTCTTTTGAGGTCTCCCTGACGGCGGTCTGAAGATAGTCGACCAGGGAATCGATAGCCAGATCCGCGTCAGCTTTAGACACCAACAAGTCCGGAATTCTATCTAAAATGTTTGACGACGGATTATCTCTGAAATAACGTTCGAGTTTCGCGTAATCCCTTACCGAAGGAGGGGTGGTGTCTGAACTTGAGCCTAACTGTAATATTACCGGGCGATGGTCGGAGTCCAGTTCGTGTACGACTTGTATAAGTTGTAACCGAAGCGTAACATTCTTTAAAATAGCTATATCTAACACTGTCGAGCGACAGTTGTCCTGATAATGAGTGGGTTCCGGAGGGGCTATGACGTCAAACGCGAGATCGTCTCGTAGTTTCTCGAGTATCTTCCCGTTTCGAGAAGTAATCGGGCTGTTTATATGATAGCAATGGTTCAGTAGCCTCTAAAAATGAATAATCTTATAAATGTGAAAGTGAGTTTGTTTTTGTTCTGTTTTCACGCTTTAACGACTGGCATCATCAATGTTTTTACATATTGTATTATTACATATTTTACATTTCGTTCAGCAAAAATGTGCTGTTCCCGAGGGTTACTTGAAATCAATAATAATGCGAACGAATCCTTGAGCAATAGCTAGTTAACTATATTTGTTGGCGCGCATTAAATATTTAGGTTTCCGAACGCACAAGCATCCCTTCCGCCCACCATCCTTCCTTCCTTTTCACTTTCACTTACGCCACGATCCTTACCGCGGACGCAACGAAAACAATATCTCGCATAATCATACGCAAGAATTGCTAGTCACCGATCACTAATATTGTGAAGTTTGGTGTAAAAATCGAATAGACGCTAATCCAATATAGTGCATATTATTATCGCCGCGAGTGAAGTGCATCGAAACCCGCATCATCAACACCGGTGAGTCCGCATTCCGTAATTTCCGCAAACCCCCCCTGAACCAGCACCTTTACGCACAAAACATTTTTATGGTCCTTCGTTCCCAGATTATTGATCCTTCTTTCCTAAATTATCCTTTGAATTCCTTATTCTGTAATCCTAAATTCGCAACGTATTTCATTTTTATATATACCCACCCGCTTGTCGTTTTTTACGCGCCATATCGCATAGTTATTTGATATTTTAACTTTAATTTATATATAATTACATTAAAATGGAGCATAGGTCTAATAAGGGAGACTTAGCTGAGGGCTCAGTAAGCATCCTTGCTGAAATATCCCTACTCGAGGGAAAAAAGCAATCCTATTTTCTACGCGCTAAAATGATTTTTGAATCTATACCTCAGAGTACAGAGGATCGCCAAACGTCTTATTTTACTAGTAAAGCGACAAATATTACTTCTATGCGCGAGGAATATCTTGAAATAGTAGATAATATCAACCGACTTAATTTGAAAATTGATGCGAAATACCTACCAAATTATGAAGCTATTTGGGCATTCGAAGATTATTATTGTGAAATTAAAAACGCTTTAACACGCTTCTCCACGCATACAAACATTAATTCTGAGGAGAATACAATTCAAAATACTGGAGAATATTCTAATTTTCGGTTAGAAAAATTATCTATACCGGAGTTTTACGGTGAATATGAAAAATTTCCTATGTTCATCGAATGTTATAATTCAATGGTTCACAATAATTCAAATCTAAATGACTCATTACGCGTTAGATATTTAATAAATAAACTTAAGGGTAAAGCTGAAACCATTTGGTTAAGTTTAAGCCCAACCGCAGATAATTATCATTTAATTTACAACGCATTAGTAGTAAAATACACAGATAATCGTGCTATCGCCACTACCTACATAGAAAAAATATTAAATTTAAACTCGCTTCATAACGTAACGCCTAGTCAATTAGACTCATTTATCGATGAATATTGTACATCGATAGCCGCTCTAAAACAAATAAAAATGGATAACTTATTAGATTTCATTTTTGTGCATTTAGGATTACGAAAATTAGACATCGATACCGCTAAACAATTCGAGAATACAATTCGGAAGCAGTCATATCCAACTTACGACGACTTTACAAATTTTCTACGCGAACAATTTAAAATATTAAAACGAACAACGCCCTGCAACAAAAGCATCGCAAGCTCCGCACGGCAGCACTCTGCCGCTAGAGACGCGAGCGCCCCGCGAGCGTCACGGTCGCCGCGAGCCCCGCGCACGTTCATTATCAATGAACGTACAGCGATTAGCAATATACATTGTTCATTTTGTAAAGCGATTGATCATCAACAATTATATAACTGCCCGAAATTTAAAATTCTTTCGCCTCTTAATAAATATAAACATATAAAAACTATAAACGGTTGTGTCAACTGTTTAAGTTTGATACACACAGTATTTAAATGTAACTCAACGCATAATTGTAAAATTTGTAATAAACGCCATAATACACTTCTTCATATTAATAACAACAGCTCATCTAGTAACCCTCTTCAAAATAATAATACCTCCGAAATTGAAAACGCACAAAATAATTTATTAAATAAAAACGAACAAAATACAATATCTCAAAATTCAACTTCCTTGCTATCTAATTCGACCGTGTGTCACAACGTACTTCTTAGCACCGCGCAAGTTTGTGTTCGAGGCGCTAATAATAATTATTGCACCGTTCGCTCACTGATAGATAACGCGTCGCAACGTAATATAATAACTACCGCTTGTTGTAAACAATTAAATTTAAACATAATTCCGCTTTCTAATTCGTTTGTTAAGGGTATCGGTTTATCGTCGCGTCCTATTAAGGGCTATGTAAACTTACAGATTCGCTCAAAAAGTAATAAATTTAATTTTAATATAAACGCATTAGTACTTGATTGTATTACCGATAGGATACCTTTAGATTATATTGACACTTCCGTAATGCAACACTTAATCAATATTCCGCTTGCCGATGAGCACTGGTATGAACCAGGAGAAGTACAGCTTTTATTAGGAGCACAGTTGTTCCCTTATATACTTCTCGGTGGTAAGATAATTGCACCTCCAGCGCCCCCCGCTATAGAAACGGTTTTCGGTTATATTCTTATGGGTGAAGTACCGAGCGCTATTCACGATAATAATAATTCGCATCACGACTTACTCTTTGGCTCGCCTCAAGACAATACATCCGCTTCTTTCCTCATATCTAGTGATTACTCGTTAGATCGCTCGCTTTCCAAATTTTGGGATCTTGAAGAGATTCCATCGCAAACAATTTTAAGTTCACAAGACATAGAGTGTGAAAAATTATTTTCGACAGCAGTTTCACGCGAGTCATCTGGACGTTACTCGGTCGGTTTACCCTTCAGTAGGAATCCATATGAATTAGGTAACTCACGTGCATTAGCGCAACGACGGTTACTATTTTTAGAACGCAAACTTCAAAACAATAACATTCGCGCTAGTTATAATAAAGTTTTTAAAGAATATCTCGTTTTAAATTATATCTCAGAAATTGCACCAAATATTTCTGAGGAAGGATATTTTATTCCGCATCATGTGGTTATTCGCAGTGATAAAAATACGACTAAAATTCGTCTCGTATTAGATGCTAGCGCTAAATCTCATAATGGTGTATCACTTAATGATATCTTACATGCTGGTCCCAATTTACAAACAGATATATTTATGCTCCTGCTTAACTTCCGCTTATTTCCAATCGCTGTAACCGCAGATATAAAGCAAATGTATTTGCAAATTTTAGTTAACGAGGAACATAGAAAATATCAAAAGATATTATATCGCTTTGATGCTGCAGAACCCATCCGCGAATACCAATTTAATCGTGTCACTTTTGGGTTGAAATCAAGTCCATATCTGGCAATGCGTACAATCCGCCAACTATGTAATGACGAACGCGATAATTATCCACAAGCTGCCGCCATTGCTGAAAAAGATTTCTATATGGACGATCTAGTGTGTTCCATTATTGATGAAGACGCCGCTATAAAAATTTCTAATCAGTTGATTAATTTGTTTAAATCTGGTGGGTTCGAATTATTGAAATGGTCCAGCAACAGTAACGCAGTTTTAGAAAATATCCCTTCCGAAGTTAAGCTATCTCCTGTTGAATTTAATAAATCTGAAACGCATAAGATATCAGGCTTAGAATGGAATCCTTCCGATGACGTATTTATATTTAAAGTCAATGAAGATACTCGTGACTGTACTAAACGCAATATTCTCTCGCTTATTGCACGTTTATGGGATGTTTTGGGGTTAGCAGCACCTGTCGTGCTTTTCGCAAAATTATTAATCAAACAATTGTGGCTAGAACGTGTTAATTGGGATGATAATCCACCCGCTCATATTATTAATTTATTTGAGAAACTTAAATATCAGTTACCGCTTCTTGGCTCTCTTAAGATACCACGCCACTTGCAAGTGTTTAAAGACTCGCTTGTTAATATTGTAGCATTCGCTGACGCAAGCCTTAAGGCTTATGGCTGCGTCAAATATTTAAATGTGACAGATCCACATGGTAACATACATGTACGCTTAGTTTGTGCAAAGTCTAAAGTTTCACCGGTTAAAGTAGTCTCTTTAGCACGCCTTGAATTATGCGCCGCTGTGTTAATGTCTAAATTAACAAAAACTGTTCATGACTCTTATAACGCTCGTCTTAAGATTAATAATATTTTCGCATTTTCGGATTCAGAGATAACTTTATCCTGGATCAATTCATCTCCGCATCGCTGGAATATTTTTATTAGTAACCGCATCGCTAAATGTCATGAAAATTTAGACCCTAAACATTTCTTTCATGTAGCAGGCTCAGAAAATCCTAGTGATTGCTTGTCACGAGGACTTTTACCTGAGCAACTACTTTCTCATAATCTGTGGTGGCAAGGTCCTCTGTGGCTCCAGTTTCCTGTATCTACTTGGCCTCTTAGATCTGTAATATCCACTAGATTAGAGGAACTACCTGAACATAAATCCGTTACTGCTACAACTATTAGCTCTATTCCGCAAGTTCTTTGTGAACTTTCTCTCAAAATTTCCTCTTATAATAAATTGTTACGCATCATTATTTATATTCTGAGAGCTTTACGCATTTTACATCGACCGATTAATTTTCTTGTTAAGGCTAACGATTTAAACACCGCTGAAAACTACTTAATTCGCGCAGTTCAAAATAATAATTTTTCTGACATCATTGACCGCTTAAATAATCATAAATTACCTCATGGCAGTTTAAGAAAACTTGATCTTTTTCTAGACGAAAACCGAATCATAAGAGTTGGAGGTCGCTTATCGAATTCCAACTTACCGTTCGACGCTAAACATCCGATTTTAATGCCTAGAAAAGACCACGTAACTTTTCTTCTAATTGACTATTATCACCGCGCACACTGCCATACGGGCGCTCATTTGCTAAATTCGATTATTCGTCAAAGATTTTGGATTATTTCCGCTAGAAATGTAATACGGCAACACATACACAAATGTAACTTTTGCTTTAAATGTGCACCTGTACTTCCAAGTCCAAAAATGGCTGATTTACCATCATATCGGGTTCGAGAAACAAAAGCTTTCGTACTCACTGGTGTAGACTACTGTGGACCTATTAATATCACTCTATGTAGGCGCAGAGGTCAAAAGAGTCAAAAGGCGTACATTTGTTTGTTTATTTGTCTAGTCACAAAAGCCGTTCACATCGAATTAGCGCCTGCCTTAACGTCGGATTCATTCTTAAACGCATTCAAACGCTTCATTTCCAGTAGAGGCCCAGTCGCTAAAATATACTCCGATGACAGTACACACTTTATTGGGGCTAAAGCCAAGCTTGATCACCTATACAAATCTCCATCTTCGCAATAATTTTCGCATTTATTTTCGCATTTATTAATTTTATTTTCGCATTTTTCATATATTTAATCCGCATATTTTAATAATTTTTCGCATATCAACATATTCGCATTTACTATGAAGTAACGTTTGCTACTAAACCTCTTACTCTGTGAACCGCATTTAATTTTTTTTAACCGCATTCTTTTTTTTTTATTTGTCTCTTTGAGAAAATTCAGTTTTCTCAACGCGGGGGAGGATGTTGGCGCGCATTAAATATTTAGGTTTCCGAACGCACAAGCATCCCTTCCGCCCACCATCCTTCCTTCCTTTTCACTTTCACTTACGCCACGATCCTTACCGCGGACGCAACGAAAACAATATCTCGCATAATCATACGCAAGAATTGCTAGTCACCGATCACTAATATTGTGAAGTTTGGTGTAAAAATCGAATAGACGCTAATCCAATATAGTGCATATTATTATCGCCGCGAGTGAAGTGCATCGAAACCCGCATCATCAACACCGGTGAGTCCGCATTCCGTAATTTCCGCAAACCCCCCCTGAACCAGCACCTTTACGCACAAAACAATATTTGATAGTAGATAATCATATTATTAAGAATTGTGATTTGTGAATTTTGTCAGATCATGCAAAATAATTGCGCGAATATATAAATTATTAGCCTCTGCCCGCGACTTCGTTCGTGTGGAATAGTTACTTTGGGTTAACGGTAACACGCAGCGGATACTCTCAAGAGGAAAAACACACCGATTTTGAAACATGTTTCGTTGGTGCTCCGCTCCTATTGGTTTTAGTGTGATGATATATATCCTATAACCTTCCTCGATAAATGAGCTATATAACACTGAAATATTTTTTCAAATCGGACCAGTAATTCCTGAGATTACCCCCTACAACGTCGTAAATTCACAAACTTACAACGTCACAAACTCACAAACTTTACCTGTTTATAATATTAGTATATATACTTAGGGTAATTATTTACATTTTATTTATACCTTTTTAATACTTAACATTTTAGGTTTAGACCTTAAAACTTCAAACGCCGTTGTCTTAGTGGTAGCGTGTTAGGACAGCACGTCGATTGACGTAAGTTCGAAATCTGAAATGAGCTGGAGCTTTTAGAATAGGAGAATGTCGTGATGAAGACATAGTATGTTGGTAGAACGTTATCTAATATCCGCTCGAACAACTGCCAAGTTGAAAATGTATTACCAAAGCGGGACTACATAATATGTATTCGAGCAGAGATCCCACTCTAGATTTAGCCTGAATAAGATAATTTAGATGATAGTTCTAGGCCACATCGTCATTTAATATGAGTAAAACCTATGCAGTGTTATTACAAAAAAGTTAAATACTTGGTTTAAAAAGGTTTCGAATTAAATGCACCGCGCTCGCCCGTGGCACGTTCGCGTTATCCTTTTTCTCAAGTCTAACCTAACGTGACCAAAGCGAGACAAAAGAGCACGATGGCGAACATTCAGCGACCGCGGTGCATTTAATTCGAAACCTTTTTAAAGCAAGTATTCAATTCGTATTTAACTTTTTTGTAATAACACCGATGAAGATTAATATTAAATAAAATAAAATTTTTTTATCATCATCTTCTTATCCTTATCCCACCTAAGTGGGGTTAGCACAGCAGATTTTCATGTTCCACTCTCCCCTGACTGAATCTATGAAGTTTAATAAAATTATAAAATTTAATTGTATGCATAAAAAATTCGCCCAATAAAAAGTTAGTACATCATTAAGTACGCAGGAAGCAACACATAACAGTGATGTGAAAGAGTAGATTTGTAGTAAGGCCTAGATAACCCACGCTGTAATAAATTCTAAAGAAAAAATGTATTATTAGATGAATGTCTAAATATTATAATTTAGGTCAAGTGTTATCCTATAAAAGTTCGAATGGGGAAACGCCATTTCTATGTCACTTCTTTTTAGAAACTAACAATACTTGTAGTAGGTACGTGCAGTGCAGCATTGTAAATGAGTTGCAACTGATAGCACGAGCACAACAATTTCCTATCTATACTAAAGCTAAACTAGATAACGATTGT